>OU343127.1:19530000-20130000 GCA_910594945.2 Amphipyra berbera
ATTTTTGTTAGTTAATCATCATTTTCTTGGTATTCATTGTTTGCTGAAGTTGTTGTCTATGCAAAAACCTCTTCATAGAAACTTTGGTACTCTGCTGGGATATATTTTTCAAGTTTTTTTTAAATCAGTCATTTTCTTTTCCTGTATTGGCACTTTACCAGCATATGCAGGAGTGTTATTTGATGGTAAAGGTGGCCTGGTGCCCACCCTCTGCAAAAGTTGAAATTCACAACTGACTAAGTTGTCTATGGATTCACTTGTTTTTGTTGCCTTGTGGTGTATACACATGTGCCCTTTTCGCAGGAAATATGTAAAACGCTCCAATAAATAAAATGGCGCCAAAAAGTGATATTTCAAAAAAGTGTGACTCCCGCCCTTTTCGAAATGACGGGTCCAATTACAATCATGGCCAATACTTAGGTTTTGCAGTGTTTTGTTTTTGTGACAATAATTAACCCCCGACGCAAAAAGAGGGGTGTTATAAGTTTGACCGCTATGTGTGTCTGTCTGTCTGTGTGTGTCTCTGTCTGTGGCACCGTAGCTCTTAAACGGGTGAACCGATTTGAGTGCGGTTTTTTTTATTTAGTCTAGCCTTTTTCCAACTATGTTGAGGTCAGCTTCCAGTCTAGCCAGATGCAGCTGAATACCAGTATTTTACACAGAGCGACTGCCCTCGGACTCTTGCAACCTAGTTACTGAGCAATGCCGATATCCTAAGGTTAGACCGGTTGTCGGAGTTTCGGCCTTTTGACTTCCCGTAACGACTGTCATAGATATTCGTATGACAACTGAGACCAACTGTTTAACGTGCTCTCCGAGGTATGGAGGGGCCTCAATGTGTAACGTATGGTCACCCATCCATCAGGTCAACGTATGGCAAAGCGTATGATCGGCGTGGTTGTTAATTAGCCACGTGTCCCGGTGTGGGCCTGTGAATGTATAATAAAATCTCGTGACTTGCAGCCGTGCTGGCAGCTTTAGAACTACGAGAACAGCTTCGTGAAGGGCGAAACAGTCTTTTTATAATGATTAATTGTTTATTATGTATCCTATGGCATAACATAACATCACGCCTGTATTCCTCGAAGGGTTGGGCAGGGGTGTATTGTAACACCCCCATTTCGCTGTTATGTTTAAGTCCCATGTAGGTAATAGGGGGCGAGCCTGTTTTAATCAATCGGGCACAAACTCCGTGCTGCTACTGAGGAATTCCATACGGAAAAACCCAATAACACTGCCCGAATTGGGGATCGAACCTAGGACCTCACGATCAGCAATCGCGCTTGCCACCACTAGACCAACGACGCAGTTACCCAATGGCAATGGTAATAGTTTTCTTGAGCTTGCTAAACTAAATAATATATTTGTTTCTTTTTCTTGCTGATGTGTAAGAGGGAGAGAGAGAGAGAGAGTATAGCGAGCTCACTCAAGGAAACTCGCACTAGGATTACAGGGGTACTAGGGGTATTGGGTCCAGTTGAATTTTTACGGAATAAAAACAACGCAGACATGAAATATATTTTTATTACAAACTAGCTGCCCGGATAGACTTCGTTCTGTCAAAAGTTATTGGCCTGTAGTGGGAAAAGAATAGTGTTGTTTTTACTATTTTCCACGCAAGTTTTATGATTTTTCTCTCCATAAGAACCTTCCTTATACCTTAAGGAATATATTTAAAAAAAAATAGCCGAATTGGTCGAGCCGTTCTCAAGTTTTGCGCTTAGCAACACATTTGGCGATTCATTTTTATTTATATAGATAGATAAACACTTCCATTTCCTTCCTTATCATGTATTTATTTATTTCCTCAGCTTACAATAAAGTTGCTTCCTCATGTCATGCGTAAGAGATCGGAGAGAGATCTACAGTGTAGCTATTATATTTATGCCTAGCCTTTCCCCAACTATGTTGAGGTCAGCTTCCAGTCTAACCAGATGCGGCTGAATACCAGTATTTTACACGGAACGACTGCCATCATACCTCCGTAACCCAGTTACTGGGCAATGCCAATACTCAACGGTTAGACCTACAGTGCAGTATTGATCCAAAAATCTGCCCGCGGCATTTCAAAGTCAATATTAAAAAAAGAAACCATTAAGCATTCTGCTGAGCATGAGGTCCTCGGTTCGATCCTCAGGTCGGGCAAAGTGTAATTGTGTTTTTCCATTAGTAATTTTTCAGTAGCATATAGATTTCATAGATTTGTGCCCGATTAATGGCAATAGGCTCGCCCTTTATTACACGGGACTTAAACATAACTGGCGAAACAAGGGTGTACTAAAACACCTCTACCGTCCCCTTCGGGCAATACTAGGCGTGATGTTTATGTTAAACCAATAAGTTAGTACAGTATGACACAAAAAATAAGGCGCTACGGCAAATTTTGTAAAACGGATCACTACCGTACTGAGTGCCAAGACCACTTATTGCGTCAGCATAAAGATTATTTTTTACTGCAGTACTAATAAACATTCCTGATATTGAATTCGCACACGATAGCTGATGCATGCGTGCCGTCGGATAGGACAGGTCAACTCAAACTTGCTATGGCACTTTCCTTAAAAGGCCATTACAGACGTTGCCCTAGATTGTTATGGTGCGTCCAGACCTGACGAACGCGCCGCGAATGCGCCGCTCGCGAGCCGCTCGCAAGCCGCTCGCGAGCCGTGCGCGAGCTGCACGCGGACGGCGCGCGAGCTTTTGTACGAACATGAAATGCACGCGAGCGGCGCATTCGCGGCGCGTTCGTCAGGTCTGGACGCACCATTACACTCGCATAGTTTTTATACCACAATGTCTGGACTTTAAAAGAGATCTTGATCTCTGAGTTTGTGTCAGCTTTTTGTCTCAGAGCTAGTAAGAAAATGCCAGCGCCATTTAGTCCTGAAAAAAACATTGCATTGACTTGTTAAAACAGATTTATTAACAGAAATAAAAATCATTTATCATTCAGTTCGGAAGCAATCGGTTTTACGAAGTTTGCCGACCCGTCTTATTTAAACTTAACATTACGCCTTACATTCCCCGAAGGGTTCGGCAGAGGTGTTTTTAGTACACCCTTCGTTTCGCCAGTTAAGTCCCATGTAATAGGGGGCGAGCCTATTGCTATTAACCGAGCACAAATCCAGACTACATGCTGCTGAGAAATTCCTAATGGAAAAACCCAATAACACTTTACCCGACCTGGGGATCGAACCCAGGACCCCATGCTCAGCAGTCGCGCTTGCGACCACTAGACCAACAAGGCAGTCTTATTTGTTGTGTCGTATTGTACCTATCTTCTATTTGAACACCGACATGGTTAAAGACAGCGTCCTAAAAACGCCCTTGAAATATGCCTGCATCCTAAGCAAGTCAGAGCTAGAGTTACGATCATTGAATAACCGACTACGCCAGGTTGATATCGAGTTGATATCGACATATGCCCGGTTCCTATAAATAAAAACGAATCGTTTTGCTTACCAATGGTAACATTTTTTATTGCACAAACTGTCTATATAAATATACTCGTAAACTAATTGAGCTGTGTTATGCAATATTGTGTCAACCCACAAAAATATGAATTTTGTGTTAACGTCATCTAGTTCTTGTGGTAGGTCTATGCTCAACGCTTGTAAAAATGCCCAGAACTGTAGTAAATTAAATAGAGCGTCTACCAAAAAAATCTTAATGCAGTTTGCCTTTTTTCAAGCTTTGAGTAGACCTATCACAATAATTAGATGGCGTTAACACAGAATACATATTTTTGTGGGTTGACACATGATTGCATAACACAGCTCACTTTACATGTGCTAGCTACTTAAATATGGGAGGGTCAACTGTCCAAAGTCGCGAGTTCTTTGCTTCATCTTCTTAACAAACCTAGTACTAGCTGTGCCCTCACGGCTCCTATGTTATATAGAGTATGTTACTCAGTGATAATGTAGCTTTCTAACGGCAAAATAATTTTTGAAATCGGTCCAGTAGTTTTTAAGTTTATTCGTTACATACAAAAATACAAATCATTCCTCTTTATAATATTAGTATAGATTAGTATAGATTATTGTAAACGTAATTATTGTCTCTATGTTAATTGATGTAATTGGTGTTTTACCGTTTTAATTAACCATAAATACCGAATAAAAATACCGAAAGATGCTTATACAAAGCAATCTCTCTCTATTATTATGGTCCTATCTGAAAACCAGCGTTGCGACATTTTGTTTTTTTTTTTTTAATGTCTCAATATTATGCTAATACCTACATAAGAGCCCTTTTTGGCCTCGTGCAGGTAGTCTAAATTCTTATCCTTTCTTTTTTTAAATATTGTTTTTGTTTCTGTAACTGCCCGTGTGAGTCCAGAATAAATAATGTTCTTTCTTTATTAGTAAAAATGATCATATCGATCGATTTATAATAACTACTATTTGATATTATTTTTACCCAGTCTGGGGAGGGGTTAGAATATAAAACTTCCTCACTGCACGCTAGGAATAGACGCGTGTTGTAAGATTCAACAAAACCCAGCACGCTTGGTGGTAGGATCTTACAGTCCGCCTGACTAGCTACCATCTGAACATTAAAGTCCAGTGCCAAGCAGTTTACTGTGTTCCCTTGTGTGTATGTGAGAGCCAGAGCGGTATAGGGGAATCCCTCTACATCTCTGTTCCTTGGATTCGTGTGCTCCATCTTAGACCCTGTCTGCACTTATCATCACTTGTGAAAAAGGCCAAATGCGAAATCGGCCGACCGATGTAGTCCCGCGATAAACTCGACCAAAGTTCTTTACTACCTAATACTTTTTGTATTGTTTTATATTCCTATTTAGATGTTCATGAAGCGCTTCCTAGGAATATGATCATATGACGGCTATATCCGTGTTACTGCGACATATCGATACCTCACCCCAAGGGGCAGGGTTGACGTCTCTTATGCCCTTGTGAAAAGGTGCGCATGGCACCTGTGTTTGCAATAACATGATATTTTTATAAAACACACAGTAAACAGTTACGTATTTAATACATTTAAAAATGATATTTATATAAATTAACTTTAAAAAATAAATAATAGTTCCCACTTTAAGAGGCTCTAGCTTTAAAATTAATTTTAAAGTTAGTTTGTATTCATTATTTCATTAGTTTGTACTTCAATTTTAATACTTATTTACTTCTAACTTTAAAATAATTGTTAGGACTATAATTTTAATGCTTCTAACTTGAAAGGCAATAAAAAATAAAAGACAAATATGATTTGCCGATCACTTTCCACCCATTCAGAAAGAAGTTTTTTATTGATTATAGTGCGAACCATTACAAATTTACAAACTTTTTACAAATTCAACATCTTGGGATTTGACATTTTGCAAATTTAACATTTTGCAAATCCAACATTTTGCAAATTCAACATTTTGCAAATCCAACATTTTGGGATTCAACATTGTGGTCCGGATGGGAAATTCAACTTTTTACAAATTCCACATTTTGGGATTCAACATATTGCGAATTCAACATTTTGCAAATTCAACATGATAGTCCAGAATGATTTTTAAAGGAAGTTTAGGTCAGTGCCTCAGAAATGTTCGCGGTAACCCATACATACATTTCATGCCATCATCCGCAACAAACGGCCTAAATCCTGAGCAGAATAAGAGGCAGCCACAATAGCATCCTGGAGGCTGTGGCGATAGATGCTTCCTCCGTCATAATAAGGCAATTTGTGCGAAGACTTGTTCCATTGTTTCTGGGTGTCTAGCTGTTGGGTGGTCTTCGCATTCATTCGTCTTTAGTTTAAGTTACTAACATTAGTATTTTAAGTGCAAAACTGTTACTAAAAATTTATGGATCTCGTAGTTGTCCGAAATAAAATGATTTTATTTATAATTTTTATTTATATTTTGGGGGGTTATATTTGGGGGGGGGGTCATATTAACAGTAAAATAAGATGAACACATCAGAATTTATTGCACAGTACTTTTTTTATAAATTATCTATTTATAGGAGGTTTGCCAATTTGTCGTGTACGATTTGGGGTGTGGGGTTGGGGGGGATGGGGGGGGGCATGACCCCTACGACCCGGACCACTACTGGTGTGCATTGCCCGCTATACACCCCAAATCACGATCCGCGCTAAGCCTCGCGTCTCTAAAACGGGACCTTTGATATACATTAAGAACTATCCTTGGCAAGGGGAACAAACGTCTTCAATCTTACAATACAGGTGGATGCCGCCGTCGAAGCAATGAATATAATAATCCACGTTGATCTTTTAGGGTGCCTACGAGCCACTCACCAGCCGCACACATGTGGCTGGTGGCGGCTACCCGAAATGTATGGAAAGAGCTTGTGGCCAGCCACTCGTGGCTGAAGAGAGAGGCCCTGGTACGGGTGGCCTTAAATAAAAATACAAAATCGATTTCCTATGAAACTTATAACAATGTCTTCGAAGCGGTTCTGTCTTTAGCACTGATATGTTTAGTTCCAAGTGCTTCAGCTTGTTGAATTGTGTCGGGCAACACGTCTCCTGCCGTGTCGGGCATCATCATCACGACGAGAGCAGTTGTCAGTGACAGCCCTCCGACTATTAGTGATGGGAAACCAGACCAATAACGTATCTGGAAATAAAATGTTGGTGGATGAATTGACGGATTTATATAACAACATAACATCACGCCTGTATTTCCCTAAGGGTTGGGCAGAGGTGTATAGTAACACCCTCATTTCGCTGTTATGTTTAAGTCCCAGGTAATAGGAGGCGAACCTATTGTCATCAACCGGGCACAAATCAAACTCCGGGCTGCTACTGAGAAATTCCTAATGGAAAAACCCAACAAAACTTTGCCGGACCTGGGTATCGAACCCAGGACCTCACAATCAGCAGTTGCTCTTGCCACTACTAGACCAACGAAGTAGTTAAATGTCGATCTTATGTTAAATGTTGTCGGATTTAAATGCACTAAATAATAAATAGTACTACACACATAAAACCTTCACTCTTAAACTTTGACGACACGTTTGGTGCCGTGGCTGAGCGATCGGCTTCTGCGCTACGGGTCGTGGATTCGATTCCCACACGGAACAAATATTTGTATAGCCTAGATATAGTTGTTCCGGGTCTGGATGTTTGTGCGTGTGAAGATTTGTATTTGTAAACACACCCACGATACAGGAGAAATCCTAGTGTGGGGCAACGTTTTTATAAAAAAAAGAAAAGAAACGAATGCATCAAATACCGAGAAAAATGTGCTTCTAGGAATGTTATACATACGTACCAATAATGTAGTCTGTGGTGCCAGTATAGATCCAATTCTACCAATAGACGAGCATAGCGCATGCATGGTGTTCCGCGTGTATGTAGGGAACAGCTCCGTGGTATATAAGTACACTGTCCCCGACGCCAAGGCTGACATGAACTTTCCCACGAAGAATAACGATGTCGATATTAATGGGTAGCCTGAAAGTAAGAAAAAGTGACTAAAGACTGATTTACACGAGGAAATCTTCTCAAAGCGAGACTCGTTCTGTCTTTGTCTTTCTCTACGATGAAAACAGAGATAGTATGAGATCTCTTCGATCTAGAAATAAACTACGATAACATGGCCCGCCCCTCCAAAATTCAAAACGCTTCAATGTATTTGTCAAAGTATTTATAAAGCACCACCAATACTCCGAACGCATGTGTGCGTGTTGAGACAGCCGTCATACAAAAACTACAACTACATACACACTCTTTCGTAAAGATGTGACTAAACACATTGAAATAGTAATTTGGAGGGGCGGGACATGTTATCGTAGTTTATCTCTACGTGTAAATGAATCTTAACAGATTCATTCATAAAATAGTTTAAAAACATCAAGTAGCTTCTCTTAGTCTAAGTATTGCATTCAAGGAATCGATATAATACTCGATATAAAGATAGATCGAATACCAACTAGAATAAAATTCATAAATGGCACGTTAAAAAATGTTACACGATAAAAAAACACCCTGAAATAATTTACACGTCTGTTCTCATAATAGGAATCATCATCATCATCTTCCTGCTTTGGTCCCAAGTTACTTGGGGTCGGCGCAATATGTTTTTCTCTTCCACTCTTCCATGTCAGCCGTCTCATTATCATTTACTCCCTTATCTTTCATATCCTCCCTCACACAATCCATCCATCTTTTCTTAGGTCTCCCTCTCCCCCTCCATCCATCAACATTCATATTCATCACTCTCTTAGTCACATGTGTTTCATCCCTACTCATCACATGTCTATCTCATGATCTCTCTGTCTCTGTCATGTCTCATAATAGGAATCAATTTACATAAAACAGCAAACAACAATAACTTACCTTTTGGCACAAAAGACTGGACGACACAAAACAAACCAGTCATCAGGAAAGAAAATATCAACGGTTTCTTCCTCTTGAATTTTATTAAGATGAACATCAGAAGTAAACTGGCAGGTAGATCAGCGAATGACGTTAACGCATAATTCAAATACTTATTCCCTTCCAAAGACACTGAGTTTATTAACAATCCATATTTGTTAAAAGTTGCTGTGATCCATGCACAAGCACAGGCTAGAAATCTAAGCAATAATGTTTTTGATGTTATAGTCATTTTTAATAGAGATATCAAATTGACACTTGCTGCTGTCTTTTCGCATTCAATTTTGTCTAACGTCGATTCTTCTATATAGACATTGCTGATCTTTGCAGCTTTTCTCAGAATATTTTTGGCTTCTTTCTTTCTGCCTTTTATTAGTAACCATCTGACGCTCTCATCGAGGAAGAAAGCGTAGAGGATGAAGATCAATGCTGGAGCGTAGATGACTCTTAAGAAGTGTCTCCAATAGGGGATCAGCCAGGCGATTAGTGCCATCGTCATTCCTCCTATTGACATGGTGCCTATCATTAAGGGGGCGAACAGGGCACGGTTTTCTTTGGCCACCATTTCTACACCTGAAATGTATTGAAGGTAAAAATTTGTGTAAGTTTTATTAAATAAGTTTGCAATGCCGAATTCAAAAATACTTCCTATACGAATTGAGTAGCAGATATTACTCCGAATAAAATTTATCCAAATTGGTGCATATGTCACTTTCAAAATCTTAGTTAAAATATGAGTGTAGATGAAATGAGTTCTCTTTGGATTTGTATTATCTTTAAATAATATCCATTTGGATAGATTTCGCACAGGGGATTTGCTACCCCAAGCCATTTTAAAGGGTCCAAAAGAAAAAAATTCTCGGCTGTCTAGACCAATGAGATATTATAATATATTTTCATTTTTTTAGCGTTACTTGAATACACAATATTTTTTTTAAATCGTTGCCCCACTCTTAGATTTCTCCTGTGTCGTAGGTGCGTTTACAGACACAAATCTTCACATGCACAAACGCCCAGACCCGGAACAACTATTTGTAGGCCATATAAATATTTGATCCGTGCGGGAATCGAACCCACACCCGTAGCGCTGAAGCCAATCGCTCAGCCACTGCACCAAACGTGTCGTCAATGGGGACGGCAACTGTGGAACTAATGGCGCCACTTTCGATTGTTCTAGTGCGATCTTATTGGTTGCAATATATTTGAAGTTATTGCTCATATGAATATGATGGTTCTGATTGGTTCAAATAACTAAGTATGGAGGTGCTGCCATCTGCTTTCGTTTTGCGTTGCCTTCCCCATTATATTTGGTATTGATATATTGTTGTTAACAAATACAAACTAAAATAAAGTCTTACCCAACATATAATTCGGCGAATAAATATCTCCCAACAATGCCTCTATGAGTTCAAAGGTCACATAAGCCCAGTAGGACACAGTAAAACTTCTGCCGAGTCCCATGACTGCGCCGGTCACTCCGGTGAAGACGATCAGTTTCTTCCTGCCTACTCTGCAATTTTGGAAAAAGGTTGGCTATACAAAGTTAATCGGAAAAAAGGTGCTAAGCGGAATGGGTGTTAAAGTAACCATAATAAGGGATAACTTTTGTTCTACAACTTTCCCGAAAAGTCATTAGTTTAAGAGAAATAGCTGTTCAAAGATTTCATAAAATATACGCCAAATTCTATCTATCCTCAGCTAATGATCAGCTGTGTTTACATTTTAGGTCATATTTGGGGTCACGGATTAGAAGCTCCACTTTCTGAATTCGTAACTAAAGCAGGGATGAAGAATTTTTCTAAAAACTAAAAAAAAAACATTTTGAATGTTTTTTTATCGAAAATTTGAAATTTTTACACTTTCTTTAAAACTATCATCAGTGATAAATGAAGTGGCCCGCGGCTTAGTGCTCCCTTTCCGACTAACCTTGTAATTGTGGCTTAAAATAATAAGTTGTATGATTACTACGATTTATAGCCGTTAGTAATAACTGATCCTAATCCAAAATCTCTGGATTGATTTAGGTTTTCGGCAGAAATTCAATAGAAGTAAAGTCGATGTAGGTACATCAATCTAGATATTTTGAATTGAATCCGTTATTGGTTTAGGCCGTTAGACGCACAAAGATCATGAACCCTTTTTTTATCTTGAGAGAATCCTTTTGGATATTTCTCACGGGGAAGACGAAGGGTTATGCTGGACTCTTACCGGCTAAAAACCCGAGGTGTCCTCCTGACCGTACGGCCGGGATCGCGGTATTCGTAAAAACATGCACCGCAATCCCGGCAGGAAATAACATGAACCCTAGAAGTAGGGTTGCAAGATACCTGCCGGGGTTGCGGTGCATGATTTTGCGAATCCCGCGACCCCGGCCGAGCGTTCAGGAGAAGGAACACCGTTGGTTTTTAGCCGGTAAGAGTCCGGCAGACCTCCTCGCCATCCCCGGGCGAGGGACATCCACGATGATTTTCCAAAGCAAAAAAAAAGAAAAAAAAAAGAAAAAAGGGGTTGCAGGTACGTGACGTAAATCATGTCATACAAAGATTTTCAGAATCAGGCCTTACTAATTTATTGTCTCTAACAGCAATTTTAAGATTAGATTTCGAACAATCCACCACTGGATGATTTAAGATCATCACGTTCTTAATCTTGTCACCTATCTTATAATAGCGTAGTGGTGTGACCGTCGGACTGCCAAGTCACAGGTCACGAGTTCGAGCCCAAGGCACGCACCTCTGACTTTTTGGATTCATGTGCGTATTGTATAATTATCACTTGCTTAAATTCGGTTAAGGAAAACATCGTGAGGATACCGGCATGCCTGAGAGATATTTCTCGACAGCATGTAAAGCTAAGTCAGAGGACATAAACTCTGACACCAGTTTAGTCACTAACCACACGATAAGAAGAAGAAGAAGATGCTTAAACATAACACATACTTTCTTCACTGAAGAAAAAAATAAAAATCTACATACTTGTCGGAGATCGGACCAAGGAGAAGTAGACCAAGCATGTATCCAATACTGTGGACTGTCCCCACTAGTGCTCGCTTCCAGTCTTGACATCCCAGCTGGAACTAAAATATTTATACTTTAGTAGACAAGCTTTTATTGGAGTCCTCATCTTTAGAACCGATCATGCACCAGATGATGGATGGATACCAGATTCGTTGAAGAAACCAGAGGTTAATTTGGTTCCTCAGCACGCTAGTAATAATCGCAATCAGAAACGTTTCGAGTGTGATTTTTCAGATTAAATTTTAAATTGTTTAATTTGGTTGCATTTGAGTTCAGTTGCACTTAGTGGTAAGCGCAGATAGGATCTATGATGGAAACTAGCAAAGATACACACGACGGAACAGAGTAAACTGCTTAGTGCCGACTTTAATGTGAGGATGGTAGCTATCCAGGTGGACCGTACAGATCCTACCACCAAGCGTGCTGGGTTTTGTTGTATCTTACAACACGCATCTATTCCCAGTGTGCGGTGAGGAAGTTTTATATTCTAGGTCATCTTTTTGGTTATATTTGTGGAAGCTCTGATGTCATAGATGCAGTTTTCGTAAAAAAGATGTTGCAAATAGTAGATCCATGATATCAGTGCCTGTGGTGCGCCAATTGATTTCTTTGGTTATTGATTCATTCTTAACAGAGAATTTCTTTGATTTTCATTGAGTGTAATATTATTTTCCATAAATAATAGTTATAAGAGTGACCCGTCGCTGATTACCAACCGTGTGGATCATACGATTTGCAAGGTTAAGCTGCATTTGCCGCGGTCAGTCGGTGGACGGGTGACCGTTCGTTACACAACGAGACCCCTCCGTGCCTCGGAGAGCACGTTAAACCATCGGTCCCGGGTGTTATAGGAATACTATGGTCAGTAGCCCGAAAGACTGACAACCGGTCTAACCTTAGGATATCGGCATTGCCCTGTAACTGGGTTGTGGAGGTCTGATGGCATCGCTCTGTGTAAAATACTGGTATTCAGCCGCATCTGGTTAGACTGGAAGCTGAACCCAACATAGTTGGGAAAAAACTAGGTAGAATAAAAATAATAGTTAGTTTACTTACATCAGCAACAAAGCTAAGGGGTTCATCATAGACCCACTCTTTACAATTCTCAATATTGGATATATTGTAGCTGTCCACGGAGCATGTGCGATTATTATCTGTAAGCTGGTATTTATGACACATGTCTAGTGTCAGGTTCAGGGCCGATGAGGACAACGAGGTGGTGTTCTCGCATTCTGGGTATTTACATCTGGAAATATGTTTTTTTTAAATGTTTTGAGGTTTTCAATCCAGTGAATTGATGGGCACTCATTGTTTTAAAGTATTCTCTAGATCAAGAGCGGGGTGCGAGGGAGTCGTATCGACGTCGAGCCAACCACTGACAACAGAGGTCATGAGAATCAGAGTGGTCTAACAGATTTTGTTTATTATGGTAAATTTTGAAATATAATGGCCTGCAAAAATAAGTATCACACTTTTAAAATTGCAATAACTTTTTAAGTACACAAGATATATTTTCGAAAGAAAAAGGACTCAAAAAAGAGTTTAACTTTGTTACTACAGTTTCAAAGAAAGCTGACAAAAATTGCTATAAAACGTTTTTTATTTTAAATCTGTAACTTCTATAGTTTAGAAAAAATTGAAATTTTAAAAGTGTGATACTTATTTTTGCAGGCCAGTATATTTCAAAATTTACCATAATAAACAATAATATAATATACAATAGGATCCCACTATAGAACGACCTTCACCGAGCTGGTTAATGGATGAAAAGTATTTTATATCAAATTAAATATGTCAATAAATATATTGCAAATGGGTTGACTAAAATTTTCAGTCCAGAATATGACTAATTAAAATTTTTAAATTAGAAATACCGTGTTTATGCCTGCCTATACCTGCCTACCCAAGAGTTGTGACGGGAAAAAAATAGTCAACCTAACATTTGCATATTCTATAGACTTCATACTTTCGATCGGTATGGAATTTGTCTATTAACCACACCAGTGAAATATAAAAAAAATACAAATATTCTGGACTGAAATTTTTTAGTCAACCCATTTGCAATATATTTATTGACATATTTAATTTGATATAAAATACTTTTCATCCATTAACCAGCTCGGTGAAGGTCGTTCCATAGTGGGATCTTAGACTAAAAGTAATAGAGCTGCATTATGCTGCGTCCAGACCTGCCGAATGCGCCGCTCGCGAGCCGCTTGCGAACTGCGCGCGTGCTGCTCGCGTGCAGTTACAGCGTACGTTTGGTGCGCCGCTCTAGTGCAACTCCGGCAAGGCTCGAGTGGGGCGCGCGCGGCTCGCGCGCCGCTCGTGCGCACATAGCTTCTTTCGCGTTTGAACTATGAGCCTCAGTTGTTAATTTGCTTCCGAAGGTGTCGGACCATACGACTGCCGTTAGCATAATTGCTGCAGCATCGGTTATTTTATTACTGACAAAAACTAAAAGGAAAAACAGAAGACGTTGGTGGCAGGTTCCACGAGCGGCACGCGCGCACCGCCTGCGCTGCTCGCGTACGGCGCGTAGCTTGCGCGCGAGCGGCGCGCGGACGGCGCGCGAGCGGCGCAGTCGCGGCGCGTTCGTCAGGTTTGGACGCACCATTAGCCTTAAAGTGATTTTATAATTTTTCAATAGATGACACCACTCTGACGCACACTGAAGCCACTGTGGCTCTATTACTTTCATCATTTACGACAAAAAAGAATTATAAACACAATTTTAAAAAATAACCGTTAAACCACCCTGGACCCCATGGCCTCTAACTAATAGTTGAACCATTAACGTACTAAACATTGGGAACTTAACTGCTTCTGCTTAGTAAGTGCAGATACCAGACTATGCTTTGCGATACTGATAGCATTGAGTTACAATGTGCTTACTGAATGACAAGGAGAACAGTTGGATACATTGCAAGCTAAAACTAATAGGGTATGTGACTATAATTTGTTTATTAGAAATCACGAAACTGTTACAAAAATGATAAGCATCAGTGAAAAAATTAATGAAATATTTATTAAAATGCCCAAGTTATAAACGATTGAAAATTGCTCACTAGTCAGAGACAACATGACGCCACAATGACGTCATACCTTGCAAACTTCATTATTATTTGACATCACTCCGTACAATATCCGTTTCACGCGACAAGGACAGAAAATGCCACCTCCACAAACTTCACAAGCGTGTAGCTCCTCTATTTTTTCATCGATTTTATTTATTTTTTTACATATCAATTTGTAACTATACTTTCTTTTAAATAATACTAAATTGTTGTACATTTTTAATAGTAGTCAAATACCCTATTGTAGGGGGATATTATTTTTATTTTGAAACCAATTTATATTTTAGTAAATAGTTAAACCTGGGTCCGATCCCTTGGTCGGGCAAAGTATTATTGGGTTTTTCAGTGTGGAGTTACTTAGTAGCAGCCCGAAGTTTGGATTTGTGTCCGGTTGACGGCAATAGGCTCGCCCCCTATTAGGTACATGGGGCTTAAACATAACGGCGAAATGAGGGTGTTACTATAGACCTCTGCCCAACCCTTCAGGGAATACAGGTTTGATGGTATATGTTATGTAAATAGTTAATAAAACTTTGTTTTATAAGTAACAAAAGAAAAAAAGTAGGATATACACCTTAACGATAAATATCAATTTCAACATCACTTACGGCTGATTATTATACTTTAAAATCTTATGTTATGTATCTTTACCAATAATGAAGCAAAGACCATATAACTTTGTATAGTAAACCCTCCCATACGTTGGTAGCTATCACAGGTAAAGCTAGCTAAAGATTCTATTTATTTAATTTGTAATGAGTTATTCTCAACGAAAACCAATATTCAGTAACAATTCTTTAATAACATTTAAAAGTAATCTTACAGGATTGAAATTCGGAGACAACTCATTAAATTTTTCACCAGACAATCCCAAAAAAAAACAAAACACGACACCACACTTATTCTAAATTTTAAACCACGCGGCCTGTAGAGTGGTCTATTATAAAGGAGGTCTTTATGTTGATTAAATACTCGTTACAAATTTAATTTATATACCCAGTTTGGCAATAAAGAACATTGGTACCTAAGCAAAACGATTTGTTTTTAACTTTTTTGCATTAAAGGCAAAATCGACTGATAAAACCAACACAACACCTTTCCCAACACAAGTATATTTTGATTACTTTCTGGGAAGCCCCGGCAATTTATTTGTATAAGATTTACTGAAATAAAAGTTTTTTTTTTAAAACCAACAAACGAGTTTATTAACATAACATAACATCACGCCTGTATTCCCCGAAGGGTTGGGCAGAGGTGTATAGTAACACCCTTGTTAGCGACGCGCTCACTATTGTTTATTAAAATTACTTGTTTAGGCCGTGCGTGGATATTCTCATAACTAATGTTACATATGTCTATATATTATTTTGTATAGTAGCGGACCCTGTGACGTGCCTGTCACACTATTGGTCCACAGTCTGCCGCCATTCGTGAGCCGATACACACGGTCACCTATTATAATTTTTGCCTACTAAATAAATTCAGTTTTGTTCAGTTTTTACACTTTATTTTCACCGTTCTACCAAGTTCCTGAAGACTCAACCACTACAACCCTAAATCCCATGTAATAGTGGACGAGCCTATTGCCATCAACTGAGTACAAATCAAAACTCCGGGCTACTACTGAGGAATTCCACACGGAAAAACCCAATAACGCTTTGCCCGATCTGGGGATCGAACCAAGGACCTCACGATCAGCAGTCGCACTTGCCACCACTAGACCAACGAGGCAGTTTGTCACACTTTTGCGTTGTATATAAATCAATAACTTAGAGGGGCTCGTGGTTAATTACCAACTGCGCGGATCATACGATTTGCGGGGTTAAGCACCGCTAGTTGCGGTCAGTCTGTGGATGGGTGACCATTCGTTACACATCGCGATCCCTCCGTGCCTCGGAGAGCACGTTAAACAGTCGGTCCCGGGTGTCATATGATTAACTATGACATTCGTTACGGGAAGTCAGAAGCCCGATAGTCTGACAACCGGACTAACCTTAGGATATCAGCATTACCCTGTAACTGGTTTGCGGTGCTCTGATGGCAGTTGTTCCGTGTTAAATACTGGTATTCAGTCGCATTTGGTTAGACTGGAAGCTGATCCCAACATAGTTGGGAAAGGCTAGGCAGAACAATAAATCAATGACTTACCGGTAATCAACAATGACGACAGCAAATACGTAGTTCATGCAATATAACGCGTTGGTCATACAAGCGAATATCAGGAGAGGCATGAACCGCAAGTAATATGGCCCCAAAGGCCGGAATTTGGACAATATCTTCTCCAAAACTAAATCCGTGTCTCCATTTTCATTCTTCTCCAAAAAAACATTTTTGCCTTCAGTCATTTCTGTAAAAATATGAGTAGAATTTTGTTTAATTTTCTGAGAGTGCAAACAATGCAATCTTTTAATCTATACTAATAATTATTATAAAGAGGAAAGATTTATCTGTATTTTTGTATGTAACGAATAAACTTAAAAACTACTGGACCGATTTCAAAAATTCTTTTGCCGTTAGAAAGCTACATTATCACTGAGTAACATAGGCTACGGGCGGAGCCGTGAGGACACAGCTAGTCAGTGATACATTAAGTGGCCTGATTAGTACCCCCTTACTGACTAACAGCTAGTTCACACAGAAACTGTTTACAGGATCCGTTTTTATTTGGTGATGGCGCCTGTAGTTGTATGAGCGAGTTCACATACACGACAGTATTCCGAATCCAGTAAAAAATACTGGATCCTTTATTTTTATCGTATCTTGCCTGCCAGATGCGACGCAGCTGCCATTTGTTTAACTGATCCGTCGGTACAGATGTGAACAACACATCCAGTACCGACGGATCCGTTGTGTGAACGGGCTCTTACCTTGTATAAATCATTGTTTGCAATTTAACATACCTTATTCAAATCGGGAATCCTTGGTGACTTATTACTTAGTTGAATGTAAGTACACATCTATTTTCAAGCTTCGTTTCTTACTGGATAGAGTGAACTAGTTAGGTAAATGTTTTGACACGCTGCGATACAATGATGACAATTACAAGTACCTACTATAAGATTATAGTACAACTGGTACAACTGCAAGCTTGCATTAGTAGAAAGGAACTCTTTTCATTCAAAAAACACACCTTACATTACGGAATAGAGTTGAATTTAATAATTTTGAAAGTATACGATGGTAATGTGACTTTGTGATTCAGATAAACTGCTGAGAAGGTTTATTATAAAACAAGCAGCCCGTCCCGGCTTCGCACGGGTGGTCATTTTTCCCGTTTTTGCAAAAAAAACATTTATGCTCCGCTCCTATTGGTCGTAGCGTGATGTTAAATAGCCTATAACCTTCCTCGATAAATGGACTATCCAACACTAAAAGATTTTTTCAATTCCAACCAGTAGTTCCTTAGATTAGCGCGTTCAAACAAACAAACTCTTCAGCTTTATAATATTAGTATAGATAATTAGAAATATGCAGATGTAAGCAGAAATATAATACAACAAATACTAACAATGACCTACATTTTATGCACCACAAACTTGATTATAATTACTGTCTTTAATTAAGTTATTATGACAATACCCAAGATTTTTTAAGTTATAATTTGACAGGCTATGGCCCACCTGATCTTCTTTTCGTGTGGTTAGTGACTAACCTGGTGTCAGAGTTTATGCCGCCCATGGGCCTCTGACTTGGCTTCACATGCCGTCGAGAAATATCTCTCAGGAATGCTGGTTTCCTCACTATGTTTTCCTTCACCGTTTTTAAGCAAGTGATAATTATACAATACGCACATGAATCCGACAAGTCAGAGGTGCGAACCTTTGGTTCTAACTCGAGACCTATCACTTGGCAGTTCGACGGTCACACCACTAGGATATCACTGATGGTAAGAGGTTACTGCCGCTTATATACACCTACAACACCAAGAGGATTGCTTGGATTCGTGTGCACCATCTTAGACCCTGTCTGCGCTTACCATCAGGTGAGACGAGGGACAATCGGGAGCAAGCCAAAAAAAATAAAAATGGATTCAAAACTTACCTTTGACTGAATGTTTTTCCATGTCTTCAAGCTATTAACTAAAATGGTATCAACAGTGTTATCATAACTATACAAAACAGTGTTTTACTAGCACTATTTTAAAAACCCGGAAGTAGGTACCTACTAAAATAAAACTATGATGCACGTCTGCTCATCGGAATAGTTTTCGAATAAATAAAGAAATTACTTTATTCATTAGAACATAACATACCTACTACTTACACATAACTGCCTCGTTCGTCTATTGGTGGCAAGCGTGACTGCTGATCTGCTGACTGAGGGCCTGCGTTCGATCCCCAGGTCGGGCAAAGTGTTATTGGGTTCCGTGTGGAATTCCTCAGTAGCAGCCCGGAGTTTGGATTTGTGACCGGTTGATGGTAATAGGCTCGCCCCCTATTACATGGGACGAAATGAGGGTGTTACGCCTTCGGGGAATATAGGCGTGATGTTATGTTACTGAGGAATTCCACTCCAAAAAACCCAATAACACTTTGCCCGACCTGGGGATCGAACCCAGGACTTCTAAATCACCAGTCGCGATTGCCAGCACTAGACCAATGGGGCAGTATCTATGTATTAATTAATAAAAATTGTAGGTTCAAGTTGCTTGATCATTTAAAAAGTTTATATTTACCTCTTGGCACAAACGACTGTATTAAATATGAATGTGGATGATAGACAAATGGGGGTAGGCCAAAGAAAAGATGGATGGATTGTGTGAAGGATAATATAGGTAAGAAAGGAGTGAGTACTGAGATGACGACTGATAGAGGAGAATGGAAGAGGGACAAGAGAAATACGTGTTGTGCCGAACACATTTAGAGTGGGATAAAGGTAGGGAGATGATGATGATGATGACAAACGCGCTCCAGTCGGTAAAAAAGAAAACATCAACGGTATCCTTCTTTTGAACCTCTTCAACAGGAATCCTATTAGAAAACTAGCTGGAAGTTCCGAGAACGTTGCCAAAGTAAAGCTAATACACTTATTCCCTTTCAATTCCACTGAATTTATTAACAAAGTATGCTTGTTGAAGGGTACTGTAATCCACATACAAACGCAAGCCGCGAACTGTAACAGCAACTTTCTTGGACCAACAGTCGTTTTAAGGGGATTTATTCAATTCGTTCCATTGGCTCCTTTTTCACATTCTAAATCATCTAAATCGGCCTCAGTTATATTCACATTGCCCATTTTTGCTGCATTTTTAGGGTTACGAACCTCAAAAGGAAAAAAGAAACTCTTGTAGGATCACTTCGTTGTTCGTCTGTCTGTCTGTCTGTCAAGACCCTTTTTCTCAAGAACGCGTGGAGGTATCAAGTTGAAATTAATATCAAATTGTTTGGGCGAAGTAAACAAAGCCTGTTCAGGTGGAAACGATTCCAGTTTAGAGTGTAAATGTGGTGCTGTTCCACAAGCGGTGGGACACCTAACATCATGCCCTGCGTGTCGTGATCCCTGCACGCTACAGGAACTAATGGACGCTACTGATGACGCTAAACTCGTAGCTAAGTTCAGGGCCGACTCAATTTAGATTGCCATCGACACGCTAAGAAGAAGAAGAAGAATATCAAATACTCAGATCTGCAATTCTTTAGAGCTGTGAAAAAATCAAACTTCTAAGTCAACGCAATCAAAAGATACCGCCGTTTATCTCTACTAATATTATAAAGAGGAAAGATTTGTATTTTTGTATGTAACGAATAAACTTAAAAACTACTGGACTGATTTCAAAAATTCTTTTGCCGTTAGAAAGTTACATTATCACTGAGTAACATAGGCTATATTTATTATTGGAATAAAACTTCTTACACGGGCGGAGCCGTGAGGACACAGCTAGTGCTGTATATTTTTACACTCTCAAGGGATTAAAAACCTATAGGGTACCTACTCCCCGTTGATTTAGAATCATGAAATTTGGCAAGAAGCAATGTATTATAAGCACAAGTAAATGGAAAAATCCGAAATCCGTAAATTTCTAGTTACATCACAAAAAGAAAATTGTATGGAACCCTCGGTGCGCGAGTCTGACTCGCACTTGGCCGGTTTTTTTTATTATGCCATTAGCTTCATCCTTTTGTCTTGTTATTAATAGTCCCAGACTTTCATCTAGTAGTAGAAAAGCATAGGAATAGTAAGGATGGTGCATAAATGATGAGGAAATACCTCCAGTAGGGAAGTGCCCAAGCTATAAGAGCCATCAATATTCCTGCTATAGGGTGTGTTTCCATTGAGGCAGAGCTGGGCGGGGCGGAGCGGAGAAGTGAAAAGTGGTTAGTGTTTCTACTGGAGCTTAGCGGAGCGCCGCCGTCTCCGCTCGTCTCCGTTCTAACCCGCTCGGGTCCGCGTGCTCATATATTTTTTTAAAGTCCGCTCAGCCACGCGTCAGTTCGTGTGCTCATATTTCCCTTGGTCACGCTATAACTTGAGAACGACTTTACCGATTGAGGTCATATTTACACTTTTTTTTTTGTCAATGCTGGATTCCGATAGGTGGCGCTGTAGTCAAATTATTTACGAGGGCACAGCCGCGGGAGAACATTGAGTTTTATTTAAAAGTCCGCTTAGCCTCGCTCTGTTCCGCTTACACTGTTCCACTGAAGCGGAGCGGAGATTTCGAGCGCATAAATTGACCAATCACAATGATTGATCTGCTCTGCTTACACTGTTTCCACTGAAGCGGAGCGGAGATTTCGAGCGCATAATATGACCGATCACAATGATTGGTCAATTTATGCACCGCTAAGCTCCGCTCCTCTCAGTTCCGTCTCATTGGAAACGCAGCCATAGACGTTGCTGTCATTAAAGTGATGAATGAAACTCGATTCTCCTCTGTTACCATTTCAGTACCTGAAAACTTGTTTACTTCAATAGTTATATTGTCATTTCGTTTGATGTGAAAACATTAATCTTAAAAGCAGTCGCTTTTTGAAGTTTCGTGTTTAATTATTTATGAAGTAGAAGTAGTTTTCATATTGTGAAGATTTCAAGTAATAAGTCTTACGTACTCATTAAAGTGAAAATAAATAAGTTTGTGATGTTAGAGTGGTATTCTTGAAAACTTTGCTTTTAGTTGTTAATTTACTCAGCCATATCCAAACTTTACATTTGATGAAAGGGTGAGGCTGTAGTCCACCACGAGGGCCTAGAGCGGGTTGGAGGACTACACACACCATCCTGAACATTTTTTAAGCTCTTTCAGTTCTATCATTTTTCTGCCTGAGAGATATTTCTCGACGGCATGTGAAACCAAGGCCCATGGGCGGCATAAACTCTGACACAAGGTTAGTCACTAACCACACGAGAAGAAGAACATTTGGATATTAATTTGGACAAGTATAGTACAATAATTTGTTTCAGATATAACCAGTACAGCTTCTGAATAATCGTGTACGAACCACGCCCTGTTGTTCTCTTTGTAATTCTAAATTAAATATATAATGTACGGTTACAAGTGTTATTCTTTATCCTCCCGTAAGTACACGCCTGCTAAATTTTATGTGCACATGCTAGTCGAGGGTTGACTCCTAAAGCCACCCTAAAGTGTTACATTGGCGCCCAACGCGCCTAAAAGACGTAATGTAACACTTTAGGGTGGCTTTAGGAGTCAACCCTCGACTAGCATGTGCACATAAAATTTAGCAGGCGTGTACTTACGGGAGGATAAAGAATAACACTTGTAACCGTACACTATATATATTTAATTATGAATTTACAAAGAGTACAAAGAGAACAACAGGGCGTGGTTCGTACAATGCGAGGAGTCCAGGTCTTCTTCAGCAGGTGTGGCACTTAACTGAGGAACTGCAGCGGCGCGAGAGAGCCGATCTGCAGTGCGCCCTACCTTTTATAGCCCCGGACCCCCGCCAGTCAGCCACCACCCGTCACATAGGGTCATTTCTAATAGTGTCACTTGTGGTCGACATTCAACCATTATTTTACCTGCTTTAACGACAGCATACACCCTTTTTCTTGTGTACGTCTATGGCACAGTACCTTTCGAATAATATAAGTTTAATTGGGGTCCTTCATTCATCTCCCTGCCCCTATCCCAAACTAGGTAGGGTCGACGCAACATTTATTTCTCTTCCATTCTCCTCTATCAGCCGTCATCTCAGTACTCGCTCCTTTCTTACCCATATCATACTTCATACAATCCATCCATCTTTTCTTTGGCCTACCTCTACTTGTATATCCATCCACATTCATATTTAAAATTCTTCTACTGCCATGACTTTCTTCCCTCCACATAACATGTCCATACCACGCTAACCTATTACTCCTCAACTTTTCAGTCACTGGCGCTACTTTGAAACTTCCTCTGATATAGTCGTTATGGATCCTTTTCACAGGGTCTATCCATATCTGTGACCCTTTTATAATGAATACAAAAAAAAAGTACGACAGTTTTCAATGTTTACGTTTTAATCATTCTGATTATGGTCGTAGGGTAGATATTTAAACGTAAACCAAGCAGTTTTGACCAACAGTGTAATCTTACAGGCTCAGTAACAGTAATTTAAGATTACGAAATCATAGTACTTACTACTTACCACTAAAATTTACAAAAATAATCGAATTTTTTACGCAACTACACAATTTATAAAGCTTACTAGGCAATTAGAAATTCCATTTATTCAAGCAATTCTGAGTTTATTATGAGAAAAGTTGGAGTAGTTGAATAGTTCTTGACGCCTAACACAAATAGCGGGGTCATTCTGTAGCCCCGTTTACATTGCACTCACTAACTTCACTTTGATATAATTGAGTCGGTTTGAGTTAAGATCAGTCGAGTTTCGAGAGTTCACTCAAAATTTTGAATTAGGAATGGTAATGGCTGGCTGGTTAATTTTGGATGCACTTTGTTTTCATTGGATTCGAATTTCGAAATGGAAGTGGAATTCGAAGTCGATTTGATGATTTCGGAAGTGGATATTTGAAGTGTGTAGTTAAGATATCACAAATCTTAACTACACACTTCAAATATTCCGTCTAAAAAAAAAACTATTTTTGTGACAGGATACGAAGTAAGTAGGTTGCGTTTTTTTTTCCATTCATGTACAAAGTCGCGGCATTGATTTCAATCTTATTGTAGCAAACACGTATTTGTGTGGCTCGATAGAAAGTATCAGAATTACTCTTTATCTTTTTTAATTTAACACTCAATAATAATTTCAAACAAACTAGATCGTAATCAAGAATGTTCAACGTCAAGATAAATTAAATGATAATAGTGAGTAATTAACTACCTAATTGAAATGTCAAAACGAAATAATTCATTATTAAGTTTTTATTGCCCTAAGTGGTTACAATATTTACGCAGCACAGTTGATATTGTACAGACATTTATTCATTAAAACAAATTCATCAAGCAATTTAATGAATTAAAAGCATAATTTACTCTCGTCTGGGTTTTAATCAGCCTTGCGAAATGACGTCACTATTTCGTTAGTGTTTATTTATAGCGCCTACAGCATTTTTAATAGCAACTTGAGACACTATTGTTACAAGTTGCTCTTAAAATTTTTGTGCAGGATTTTTGGTGAAAAGATTATTTTCAGTCAACTTGGATAATATTTATATTAATATTCTACGCACGCGCTTGTATTTCTAGTAAGATTTAATTGCTCTTTTCACTCATGACAATATTAAATGCAAAAACAAGTAGCGTCAAGGAGACAATTGCTATTAAAATCAAGCTACAACTGCGAATTTCCCAACAGGAAATCTTAGATAATACTTTCCCCGACTTGGAAATTGAATCCAACGCCTCACACTCAGCAGCCGCGGTAACGACCATTAAACCAAAGACAAGAAGTCTGCATGCATATAGAAATTAATTTCATTATATGTGAAGGAGATTACCCAAATTGCTTTCATCTCAAATCCATAGAACTGATTTGAATCTGCAGATCGGATCGCATTCGCTCAGTGGACTAATGAGGCCCTAATTGGATGGCTCATTGCCCGTTCTAATTGCTATAGCGATTAAACTTCATTGTGATGCAAGGCCATGGCGTGTAGCGTCAGATCTGTTAACGTTTTTTGATTCAACTTTTGGTTGATGAGAATTCTAGGTAATTTTTCTAGAATTATAGTTAGGTATTTTGATCGTAGTACTAATGACCAGGTAGAAAATTAATGTTCCAGTAAAAAAAATATGGAAATCGAGTTAGAATATAAAAAACTTCCTCACCACACGCTGGGAATAGACGTGTGTTGTAAGATTCAACAAAACCCAGCACGCTTGGTGGTAGGATCTATGCGGTCCGCCTGACTAGCTATCACCCTCACTTTAAAGTCAAGTAGTTTACTGAGTTCCGTTGCGTGTATGTGAGAGCCAGACGGGTATAGGGTAATCCTTCTATATCTCTGTTCCTTGGATTCGTGTGTTCCATCTTAAACCCTGCCTGCGTTTACCATCAGGTGAGACTAGGGCCGCACGCTACCAAGTCAAGAATAAAAAATAAAAATGTCTTAGCAGCGTTGGACCATTTGGTGATGGACGACACAGATGATAGTCTAGTTTCAGATGACAAAGAATGATCACTTGGTTTTCATCCGAAGGTATTGTAAAAAGTTGACTTAAGTTTAATGTCAAGATCATGGGCAGGTAGTATCCTCTTTCGTGTTTACAGCATACTGCGATTGTTCGTCCGCCAGCTAAGCAGGGATAGGACTGTGTATGCTGGGAGGAGCTCACTTCACATAGGTCGTCTTTGAGCTCTGCTATGTACAAAAAGATAAAAAATATTTGAACAAATAGAAGAGAACAATTTTTCTTTTTTTTCTCCGAAAATCCTCATGGATGTCCCTCGCCCGCGGAAGCCGAGGGGGTCTGCCGGACTCTTACCGGCTAAAAACCAACGGTGTTCCTTCTCCTGACCGTACGGCCGGGGTCGCGGGATTCGCAAAAGCATGCACCGCAACCCCGGCAGGTATAGAAGGGAACCCTAAGCCCTCCAACTAATATATCTTTAGAGGCACCTGTTCATATGTCTTCATCATACGCATCGGATGGATCGCTCGGAGTTTAGTATTATTTGTATGGCTAGCCATATGAGTGCGTCCACTTACCGACATCGGACGGAATGCACGCATCGGATCGTCGGCAATGCCGGGCGTGACGATGACGTCATTCGGATTACCGACTGACAGTGTCAACAATCCGATTGCTCATGTCGCGCATGCTTGCTTGCATACGCAGTGGTCCTCGATACGTATGCTGCGCACAAGTGGACGCTTATCTTTGTGGCGGCAACTATCACGCTACATGTGTACGTAGCACCACGACGATCTAGTAGTCTACAGCGAGAAATAATAACATGTATCAAAAATTACGTCACAAATCCTGCATCGCGATATCACGACACGCAGATAGTATATATATAACTTCCCAATACAACCGTTGGGCAGTGTGCTTGATCCATCGTGCTCACCCGCCGCAGCCGCGGAGCCGGTTGTCTTTTCTGACTCCGCAGTCACACCGTTAATTCAGCTCTCATCAAGCTGTCTCCCTTCTAGTCCTCTCGCAAGCAACGCCCTAAGCCAAGGTTCGAGTTCCCCCTAGGGGACGCCCTTAGTGGTGTTGCTGCTAATTAGTCATGATGTTAGTAGTAGTAGTATAACTACTATGCTTAGGCTAAGTATTTTACTCTCGTCGGGATTGGTTGGAGACCCTCCAGGTCTCACCAATAACTGCCTGGTTACGTATAAACGGTTCGCAAGACCATCTAAAAGCAGTCGAAAAGGAAAAAAAAACCGTTGGGCAGTAGCTCGCCAGGCATAAGACATGCTTGTATGGTCTTCCCTTTTTGTAAGAGGAACACCATACCTCGTTCCTCCACTCTTTAATTCTGCAGACCAACTATACTGGAATTCTTGTGATGGGGTATTTAAATCCAGGAAATAATTTCTTAGTGTCGCTGTTATCGAAATCCATAAGGAGGACTATAACCCTTATTCCTAACTATAGCACTATTTGCCAAATACTCAAACGCTATTCAATTTTAAGTTGCCGATAAGTCCCGTGCTGTCACTGTCAATTTAAGGCCTCGTTCAGGGAGACACGGAGCGTTGCGCGGCGCGTCTCGCGGTCTAATCAAACATATATATGGTTATTTATGAGAGTGTTCAAGTAGAAGCGTGATCACGTGCGTTTTGTTTGATTTTGAGCACTAATCGCAGCAGAGTACGCGGCGGCCGCCATCGCGTTCTCCGCCGCGTACCCTGCGTACGCGCGTGTCAGTTGTTTTCGAGCAAGCGTGGACGCACCGCACCACGCGCCGCACAACGCCCCGCGTCTTCATAAACGGAACTACACATTACTATATTATGTTTATATTTGTGCGTGCAACGCCGCGTCTGGCGCCGCGGTCCCCGCTTGTCGCTTCACGAGCCGCTTCTCTGTAAACGGAGAAAACGTGCATCACGCCGCGCAGCGCCCCGCGTCTCCCAGAACGAGGCGTAAGGCGAAGTGACAGTGACAGCGCGAAATTAACTACAACTCAAAATAGAGTACCGTTTCAGTATTTTGCCATATGACCGCTAATTATTGTATCAGTCTCCGCACAAACTGCTGTACAATCGGAGAGCGGAGGCTCTCGGCTACAGTTTTCAGGATGCTGTTTTGACTGCCCCTCATTCTCCTCAGTAGTGACGCAGTTTTTTTGAGTATAATTGCATAGAAGCCGTCAGTGCGGGCTTGCGCAAACATTTCCGACGCGCTACAGTAGCGAGGCAGCCTCAACAACATCCTGAAAGCATTGTTGTATTGGACGCGCAGGACATCCAGCGATCTCTTAGTACAATTGACTCATAGACCGCCCGTGTACAAACTTTGGCAATAAGCCTTGAAAAGTAGACTAGACCTATTTTCAACTAGACCCATTTTCAGCAGTGGAAAATTGACGCCATATCAATGATGATGTAAGACCAAAACCAATTTACTTTATAAGCTTAAATAAAAGTAATCTATTCCATCCTTTTTCCTAAAATAAAAAGAACTCATTATAGGTACCAGTAAAGAAAATTGGAGCAATTTCCTACGCGGCCATCCAACCAAAACACATACGACTGATAAAAGAACAGATCAATTCAATTCTCAATACAAAACCGCTTTATAGGAACACCAAAGATGAGACGGGGTCGTTGTAGAGGCACAATGTCGACGATGACGTGGGTTACAGAATTGTACCGCTTGTGGTGACCCCTACTATTGGCTTGGAAAGATGGAAAAGAGATAAATAGTGGAATCAGACGTTACTTTGCGGAAATCCATGACATACAAATATACAATTACAGTCGTCTTCTTCTTACCAGGTGTCAGTTTATGCCACCCATGGGCCGACTTGGCTTCACATGCCGTCGAGAAATATCTCTCAGGCATGCCGGTTTCCTTACGATGTTTTTCTTCACCGTTGTTTAAGCAAGTGATAATTATACAATACGCACTTTATTCTGAAAAGTCAGAGGTGCGTGTCTTGGGTTCGAACTCAAGACTACTATGACTGACTATGATTTGGCAGTCCGACGGTCACACCACTAGGCTATCGCTGCTTTTAGCACAACGATTCTATCTAGCCTTTTTCCAATTATGTTGGGGTCAGCTTCCAGTCTAACCAGATGCGGCTGAACATCAGTATTTTACATGGAGCGACTGCCATCAAACCTCCGCAACCCATGTACTGGGCCATGCCGATATCCTAAGGTTAGACCGGTGGTCAGACTTCCGGGCTTCTGACTACCTGTAACGACTGTCATAGGTAATCGTATGACACCCGGGACCGACGGTTTAACGTGCTCTCCGAGGCACTACTGGTTGGAATTGAAAAAATATTTTTTGTTGGATAGTCCATTTATCGAGGAAGGTTATAGCTTATATAACATCACGACACGACCAATAGGAGCGGAGCATAAATGAAAAATGTTGCAAAAACGGGAAAAATGTCCACCCGTGCGAAGCTGGGACGGGCCGCTAGTACTTTATATTATGATGTTGTCGCCAATTTGTATTCTATACACAAAAGTCGATTATTGTCTTTGTAAACGAATGAGTCGATTCCCGCTCGGAATAAGTACCTATTTGTACTAACAGATAATTATTCCGGGTCTGGGTGTTTGTGCATGTGAAGATTTGTGTCTGTGCACGCACCCACGATACTGGAGTAGGTATACTAAACCGGTAACCGGTACACCCGATACCAACCGTAAGATAAATCCGATACCAAAGGGCGCACCGGCGGTAGGGGCCACGATAGCTGTACAGGAAATAAGGGCCCACCCGGGCCTCTATACTGCCTCAGAAAACATTCGGCTTGATTGGCTTCTGGCTTACAGCAAGTAGGTGACCACGGATCAGTTCTAAGGGATATGAGAAAATGTTGCGCGATTTTTTTTGTGGATAGATTCAACAAGGTCTAACTTTAAATGAATTGGACGATTCTATTTAGGTAAAGGAAATTAATTGGATGAGATTGTAGAGAGTTTATTATTTCGTTATGCCTGAGAATGTTACGGATAGTGCGATTTTTCTAAGACATTTATAAGGGCTTGTAGACAAAACTGCGATGCGACGTCGCATCGTAGAAATATACGAGCTCGCACGACGCATCGCAAGAAGTTATGAATTGATTCGCGTAATTGATTTTTCCTATATCTTCTTATCAGTAACAGCAGTGCTCAAATCTTTTTACGCAAATTTATTCTACCTAGTATAAAATACGTTCAATACGGTTGACGATCGTCGAGGGATTGGTCATCCGAACCTTGGAAGGAAGACGCCTTGCCGCACGAAATCGCATCGCAGCAATTTGCGTCGCAGTTTTCTGCGTTGCGAATTCGCATCGCGCCGATTCGCAGTTTTGTGTACAAGCCCTTAAGATACATAACAACCGTCACGCAAATGATAATTAAATAATTAGACAGATGCATAATTACATCGTTGGGATGCATTACAACAGCCTCCACGAGTGACGATTCTTAAGCAAAGGGTGTCTCAGAATGATTTTCGTTTTTGAATTGACCAATACGCGCCAACCGCAGGTAGCAGGGGGAGGGGAGTTGACTCGTCCGCTTGGCCGGCTTGTTAAGTTTAGTAGCCATCAAAGAGTATAATAATAATAATACAGGAACATGAATCGTTTCACGGGATTACAGCGCGCGTTTTGCGTGAGAGCGTTTTATAAAAACAACGATTCATACACTGTTGTTCGTCGTCTCTACAGGACACATTTTAATTTAAAAAGCTTAAGATATGTGCCAAGTGCCAATTTAATTAAGCATTGGGTGTGCAAGTTTGAAGAGACTGGGAATACAATGCCGGACAAATGGTCTGGGCGTAAAAGGACGTCAAGAACGAGCATGAACGTCGATCGCGTTCGAAAGTATGTTATGGACGACCCACGGCAGTCATTGAGATAATGAGTGTGAACAAATGAATGGTGCGCATTTGCAAACGGTTGTTTTTCATAAATAAACTTCAAGAATTGCTCTTTAAATTAACATTAAATAAAACGAGATTTAATTGATATTTTGTTTTTTATTTAACATCTAAAAACGAAAAACATTCTGAGACACCCTTTACTTCCGGCGCATGTGCAGTCTCGTTATTTTTTCTACAATCGTTATCTTTCTATACCTTTTTTGACATAATATTAAATACTTCTTAATTTTTAGATTTGATAATTACCGAATTAAAAAAATGTATTACATAAACGTACTGCATCTTTTGTCTAGTGGTGGCAAACGCAACTGCTGATCGTGAGGTCCTGGATTCGTTCCCCAGCTCGGGCAAAGTGTTATTGGGTTTTTCTGTGTCGAATTCCTCAGTAGAAGCCCGGAATGTTGATTTGTGCCCGGTCGATGGCAATAGGGCCGCCTCCTATTACACGGGACTTAAACATAACTGTGAAAAGAGGGTGTTACTGTACACCTTTGCCTTTCCTTTCGGGGAATACAAGCGTGATGTTATGTTATGTGTTATGTTTACACAAACATAAAAATAATAAAAGTTTTAACAAAAATACCGCATCCACAACACTCACTCCCACGTGTATAATACGACTAGGGTTGCCACCCGTACTATAATATATAGTATCGTACTATATACATAGTATTTATAATGTTTTAACTACTAACACTAGTTTCATAAGTTTTACTGTACTAACATTCTATGGATTCCCAAGTCTGAATTAAAAAGTTTTTTTTTTTTTTTTTTTTTTATATTTCAGTCAATTGTACTATATATTATAGTACGAAAAATACTATATTTTTATCCCTAATTCAACTGTCGGGCTTTTTTATGCTAACTGTAAAAATGGAAAGACGAAAGAATTATAGTACCTATCTATTAATTTAATTAAAAATGAATTTGTTAATTGATTTTAATATGTATCTAAATTGCTCAGATTCCTATAATTATTTTAAAGGTAATAAATAGATCATTGATGGCCAAAGCGAAGACTGCGTCCGATTATAAACCCTCCCAGATTAGCATAGTCCGCCGTCCCCGGCATGCGCTACTAGAGCCCGATGATGAGATCACCCTCCTCCAGGAGGCGAATAAATCGACTAGTACTATACACATACACCGCCGCCGCCGACCGGCGTATCGCCCTCGCTGACGAGGCCCCTCGCGACGTCCCACCGCCGCCGCCCCCGATCCACCGTGCTCACCCGCCGCAGCCGCGGAGCCGGTCGTCCCTTCTGACTCCGCGCAGTCACCATGACGCGAGAATACAGCCCTCATCAAGCTGTCGTATTCCTCCCAGTCCTCTTGCATTCGACACCCTAAGAGTTCGAGTCCCCCCTTGGGGACACTCAGAGGTGTTGCTGCTATAGTGATAGCCATGATGTTACAGTAGTTAGCTTTGCGTAGTTAGCTAGGTAGTTAGAATAGTAGGTATTGGTTCGGAGACCCTTCTGGTCTCGCCAATAATAGTCAGGTTACGTAGAAAAGGTCCGCAAGACCATCTACAATAGTCGATTAGGAAAAAAAAAAAAAAAAACAAAGCGAAGAGCACTAACATATATATACAACATGTAACATAGTTAACGCACACCCTCAAACACCCCAATTAGAATATTATGTAATAATCATAATACATAAACTGAAATTTTATTTTTATGTGCTTAAATATTTTTAAAATTCAGTCTTATGCCGTTGACATAAGGCTCAATTTTCGTTATGCCAAAATTAAAAGACTAATTATTAAAAAAACACGTTTATAAAAAAAAATACACATTCAAAATGGCTGACGTCGATTCAGTAAACGATTCTGAACAAACTACTTTCAGGATGTGCATTAATTATGTTACATATTGTATACATGGAAAATAAAAAATAAATCTGTACATTTTTTCTGAATCTCCCAAATGTACTATATTTTTGCATCTTATTGGGGATAAATACTATATTTCTTCCAAAAAAAAAGTGGCAACCCTAAATACGACACAAAAATAGTGTAAGTTGATCGTTCTTTTTTATGCCGCATGCTTCCAAGTTTTGAGTCCTCATTGGAACCTTATATTATCGGTTTATAATAAAATATTATGATTATCACCTCTCGTTGTCATGGTTTGACTTCCGTCATATTTCGCTTGTTATAAGCTGACTCGCAAAATGGAGGATAACGTTCAAATATTGTATTCTGTTGTGTTTATGTTTTGATCGTGCGTTTTTGTAACTCCCGCGCCGTGTAAAATTGAGGAAAATATGCGGGTAAGGTAAGTGATGCTGTGTTTTTATTTACGTTACCAAGGTATTATGGTTGATTTAACTTGGCAGCTAAAGACAATAAAGCCACTATGTTTGCTGGCCGCCCTGGACTTTGGTTCTCCGAAATTTTGCGCATGGATACTTAGGAAGGAAATAACTGTAAAAACTATCAAATAAACTGCTTAATAATTGCTTAAAAAACCGTTTATTTAAACGGTTTTATCTTTCAGTGCCTGCAGCATCAGGATTTGAGGATTGGAAGTTGAAGTTGTTGTAATTTTAATTGGCATGGGAATTGAATTTGTGTGCGAAGTTTCAGGAGAAACGGTAGTTGAAAAAGTTATACAAACAAATGTAATAAGGGAAGCTAATTAAAATAGTTTAAAAATGTCCGATCTTAAAATTATTTTAGTTAAATATATGACATTTTGTTCTTCACGCATGAATTTCAGGACTGCCAAGACGCTTCAGCCGTACTGTAAGCATTTCTGTATAATACGTGCATATGAAACTTTTCAAAACGTCACTACTGTGGTGCCTATATCCATCTCTTTCTACATGCATACATACATAAACTCATGCCTTTTCCCCACGGGGGTATGCAGAAACTATAGAACGCCACATGCTACGATCCTTACATACCCCTTTCGCTTCATCCACATTCATACATCTTGTCATACACGCACGCCGGTTGAGAGTACTACGCACCTGTTCTTTGTGATGAACTTCACCGATAACATCGATGTATATCCTACTAGGGCGATCAGCAGTCGCGCTCACCACCACTAGACCAACGAGGCAGTTTTTGTTTGTTATTCCAAATAAATGTTCGTATTTCTTTCTTCTTTGATTTATCGAATATTTTCGAATAAACGCTGTCGCTCAATGTAACAAAGAAAATGCAATATCTCCGAAATTTGTGGGAACAATCATTCTGCTTACCTCGACAAAGAAAGTGGCCGATACACAACTCAATGTCCGAAATGAGCCATAGGAATGAACGCCACTCAATGTTTTACAAGCACTTGTACAGTTCAAATGATACATTACTTTTATTGCTGGTATCAATTCGTCTGAAGTGTGACTTTTACTGTGGGTAACATCGCTAAAGTGCCCGTGTGTCTGGAAAACGTTGACTGCGCGGACAATAGTTACGAAGAGGCCACTTAGATTCTAGGTATCGTAAGAGGTGGTATTTTGGATACCTACTGATTGGCTCCATTTCGTTGATTGAATTTATAGACCAATACAGAAACTGTCTGTAAATCTAAGTATGAACGAGGCATGTACTCTTCGCGTTCTGCCTAGCCTTTTTCCAACTATGTCGGTGTCAGCTTCAAGTCTAACCAGATGCGGCTGAATACCAGTATTTTACACGGCGCAACTGCCATAAGACCTCCGCAACCCAATTACTGGGCAATGCCGTTATCCTAAGGTTAGACCGGTTGTCAGACTTTCAGGCTTCTGACTACCCGTAACGACTGTCATAGGTATTCGTATAACACCCGAGACCGACGGTTTAACATGCTCTCCAGGATATGTAGGTACTCTTCTATTAATCTATATATATATATAAAAATGAATCCCTATTTTCCTTGGTCATGCCATTCCTCCTGCCATTTCCTTGGTGATGAAATGTAGTGGACGCAAAGCGCCTGCAAATCTGATAATGCAATCTGTTGCGTGACTTTATATTGACTTTAACTTGTGTAAAGGTTTTCTGTCTATTCGCTCTCTGTATAAAGTCAAGTCACACTCCGTATACTTTTTGGATTTATAATTAAACTACTTGTAATTAGCATCCCAAGTGTTTTTATTTATCATCATATTTACACAATTATTATATTTGTTTTATCGAGAAGATGGTTTGTAGCTAAGCTGGGTTCCAAAAGGTAGCGCTGTTGTCAAGTTATTTACGCGGGCACAGCAGCGGGAGAACAGCTAGTAATAAATAAAATAACGTTTATTAGCAACTAAATACATCTCAATTCAAACGATGATACTTAATAACACTGACCAGTTAATCTGAACTAACCTTGGATACTATGCTACGGACACAAACACACTGACATTCCCTAAAAAATAAAATAAGTATAAGAAATGTACACAATATAGATAACAGTTCAACCAATGGGGAAGGCAACGCAAAACGAAAGCAGATGGCAGCACCTCCATACTTAGTTATTTGAACCAATCAGAACCATCATATTCATATGAGCAATAACTTCAAATATTGCAACCAATAAGATCGCACTGGAACAATCGAAAGTGGCGCCATTAGTTCCACAGTTGCCTTCCCCATTATTATCGACATAGCTTAAAACGACAAACAATCCAAACTTAAAGAAAGAACTTTAACACTTCAATGCAACACGAAATTCTACCGTTGAAAATACCAGTTCTCTAGAACAGTGACTGTTATTCCCACGTTACTCGGATTACAGTGAGATTGCTCCGTACTCGTCCAGTTTGCAGTCAAATTTCTGGAACTTGGAATATTGTTGTCAGATAGTGTGCTTGATAAAAATATAGACAAGATTGTATGATTTTACAAAATTGTTTTCTTCGACGCTTCTGTGATTTCAGGAATATGTTGTCAAGCAGGGACACTTGGTTCTGCTTTGGTAAACATCTTAGAGCCCGTTCATACAGCGGATCCGTCGGTACTGGATGTGTTGTTTACATATTTACCAACGGATCAGTTTAATAAATGGTAGCTGCGTCGCATCTGGCAGGCAGGATAAGATAAAAATAACGGATCCAGTATATTTTACTGGATTCAGAATACTGTCGTGTATGTGAACTCGCTCATACAACTACAGGCGCCATCACCAAAATAAAAACGGATCCGCTAAAACGGGTCCTGTAAACACTTCTGTGTGAACTAGCTGTTAAGTTCCTAATTCCCTTGGACAACATTATTCTTATACATCTAGGTACTAAGCAACCTTCTTAATAGGTCGATGTATTAAGAGGAAACGCGCGCTGCAAAATATTAATAATTTGATTAGGTTTTTTGCGATCATTTCCGTCTCACCCTCCCGCAAACCTTCCCAATTGAGCGCGAAAGAGACACCTGCATCTCGGACTGATTTCTCCTGTGCAATATTAGCGAAATCATACTTTCGTATTTCCCTGTTTCCTTCTTCAAATCTGGACCGATATTAATATTTTTATCTGTAATAATTTAAGGAAGACTTTGGTTATGTCTGCATGTTTTTCTTTTAATTTTCATATTCCTCAAATTTGTTTGCCAGATGTTTGAAAACGGTGATAAAAATGGTAGATTTTTGTAAAATTTAAAAATTTCTAGTTCTTTTAATAGTTAATTTATTGACATAAACAAAACATAGGGACATAGTGGTGGTAGATATATATCATATGGTAAAAAATATTTGCTTTAGTGACATTATCCAAGGAGGAAACTGAGGAATACGTTTGTATGGACTAAATGCCACATTTCCTCTTAACCTCGCAAATCATATGATCCGCGCGGTTGGTAATTAACCACGGGCCGCTCGTAGTTACAGCAAAGAACACACACCTCAAACAATTACGTTAAAACATAAAAATTCCACTTTGCACCAGGTCAGCCACTTGTAACTCCACCGTGAAACTCCAGCACGTGTACGTGCACTTGTTCCTATTAAATTGTATGTTTTTCTCTTTTCCATACAAATGTTTTATTCGCTGTGTAGTGCGGTTGTGCCCGTGCCCAGTGGGGCGGCACTTGATGGGTTGATAGCTCTTCGGTTTCAGAGCTTGTTTAGAGTTTAGACTGATAGTGTGGATTCTTTGTTTTTTTCTGGTTTTATTTTGAATATTTTTATAGACAGGTCTTTTTTTACCGTTTCATACCCATGCATGGACAAACGTTACTATGAAATCTCACAGTTTGCTTGACCGCACTGCTCTGAATATGGCTCTGTGATTGGTTGCTTTGTTGTCGGCAATAAGATTGATAAGCATATCATTTTGGGACCCCGTGCATAATATCAGCAAGCACATTGGGTCACACGCGCGACAGCTCAACGAGTATCCCCAAGGAAGGTTGATGTCAAGCAGGCGGCCGGTCATAAAAAAATAAACCAAACCCTCTAAAGACATGGATTTATGTAATACATGTTGTGCCAACCCCACCTAATGTGGGATAAGGGCAGTAAGAAGAAGAAGATATAGACAGAAGCATAAAAAAAAAAAAAATTTGATCCCCTAAAGTTATACCGTTTGTCAGACTTTCGGGCTTCTGATCAGCCGTAACGACTGTTATAGGTATTCGTATGACACCCGGGACCGACGGTTTAACGTGTTCTCCGAGGCACGGAGGGGTCTCGATGTGTAACGAATAGTCACTCATCCACGGACTGACCGTGGCAAGCCTTGCAAATTATATCATCTGCGAGCTTGGTAATTACCAAGCTCGCTGTGGCTAATTAGCCACAAGAACCTCGTAAGGACCGCTAAATACAAGGTGTAAATGCAAAAACTAAAAACAACGAATGAATGAACAACTTTTATTATAGGACTATATTTTGTTATTTTGTCCAGTTATGCGAACATAAATGTATGGAACAGCAGGTTTTTTTCGCGATTTCAGGTTTGATCTCTAGTAGAAGTAGTTCATAATGATGAGTAGGTACTACTAAAACATACAACAGAATCTTGTAGGGGTGAATCTATCATTACAGTTAAAGCTAATATCGGTATGTCAGGATTGGGAGCAAGGTAAATAAAGTAAATTAAACCAACATAGACTCTCCACCACTGAGAGTACTTTTAATTAGGTTAGTGATTAGTTACAGAAGATAGTTCACAATATATCACAATATAATAATTAACACAAGATCAGAAAATGAGGACAAGCAAACCAGATATAAAAGGTCAGTATGTTCGACATGGAATCCTCTGCTCCATCGAATGACCAGTGTTTTTATAATTTCGGGTACGTTGATTAATCTTGACGGTTACCCTCCTATGTCAACATTGTCCAGTGTTACCAGTTACCGATAACAGTACAATGAGCCGTTTAGAGGTTTCAATTTTTGCATTTACACTTCGTATAAGCCTTTTTAAAAGCCCAGAAACGCAAACCACCCCCAACAATGACAACTTTTATTTAAAACACTAAAAACGAAAATATGAAACGATGATCAAATAAAAAAACGTATATATACCTGTTTTATTGACGCGACCCTTGAGGCGCTGTACCTGGCGTGCCGTAACACTTTTACGACGGCCACCGTAAACTGAAAACAAGGTTCTATAACAATTTATATCGTTCCTTTTGTATATTTAACGTTTCTATTCTCTATAAGGGCATATAACTGTTTTATAGACGAGAGGTATAGGAAGCGTATTTCTTATTTTATTATCGATAGGCTGTTTAGATCGGAATTAGTCGTAAATTTTAGGTTAGATCGATGAGTGCTAAAACTAAATTGGTTGGTAACTATTTGTTGCTACTCTGGATGTATCATCTTTTGTAGTATAACAGTTTACTAGACTTTAATGTTATGTTTGGTGTCTATCACCCTAAGCCGTCTTTCAGAGTGGAGGCGGGCGCGGGTGCTAGCGCGGGCGCGTGTAAATCAAAATGTATGTAGACGCCAGTTGCATTCACAGTGCTCCCGCGAGCCGCGCGTCTGCATGAGGCGGGCGCGGGCGGCGCGGGTGTTTCTAATGACTCAGTCCGCTCGTATCGTTCACAGTAATATAGCGTCTGTTAGCTGACTGCGCGTGTGGTTCTAAACCATTTTGATACACGTCATGGATATCAATACGGAAGAATTTATGTCTTTGAATTAATTTATAATTTATTTAAATCGTGCGTACCAAACTTCATATATTATTGCAATTTCCATTACTTACAAGTACGAATTTCATTAATTAAATCAAAGCGTCATCCATATCTTCTAACTACGCAGCAAAGTTTGTGAACGACCAAACACACGCGCACGCTACGATAGCTAGTTTTGCATTACTGTGAGCACGCAGACACCGAGACCCAAGCGCCCGCGCCCGCCCTCGCACCCGCTAGTGCACTCTGATTGAGCACATATTCTAAGACGTTCCTCCAAAACTTACTCGACTCGACTCCACCTCGACTCAGTCTTTCTCACTAGCATTGGTAGTTATAGTTGACATAGGTAAACGTCCTCGACTCGAGATTTTTCCTTAGTCGAGGTAAGGAATCATCTGTCAAACTCAAGGTACCTCGGAACCTACCTTAAGGAAGGAAGTGTCAAAGTTCGTATGTAACAAAAATGAATTTTGAAGACTTTATCGAATATGCTTATGTACGATAATACTTACAACTATTTATCGCGGTGTTATTTGCGCGATACAGATAATTCTAATTATGACGTAATAACTCCACTCTACCTCGACTAATTTGGGGACCCCTCAGTCGAGGAACCTCAAAGTTCACTCGAAATTGCGACAATAATACAATTTTGAAGGTGTTTTCGAGGCCCTCCTGAGTCGAGTATGAGTCGAGTAAGTTTTGGAGGGACGTCTTAGAATATGGGTGTATACTTCATAACAGCGTAAGCATGGAGCATGGAGAATATGATTTGCAAGATTAAGCTGCGCTTGCCACGGTCAGTCCGTGGATAGATCGTTCGTTACACATCGAGACCCCTCCGTGCCTCGGAGAGCACGTTAAACCGTCGGTCCCGGGTGTCATACGATTACCTATGACAGTCGTTACAGGTAGTCAGAAGCCCGGAAGTCTGACCACCGGTCTAACCTTAGGATATCGGCATTGCCCAGTAACTGGGTTGCGGAGGTCTGATGGCAGTCGTTTCGTGTAAAATACTGGTATTCAGCTGTATCTGGTTAGGCTGGAAGCTAACCCTTACATAGTTGGGAAAAGGTGAAGCAGAACGAACTTCATAACAGCAAGGGTAGATCGATCTGCGAGGATAACCTTCTCTTGCCTATGGTAAGAATTTATCACTTAAAATCTTTGAGACGGAGTCTGCATTTTTAGAAATTTCTAAGTATAATGTTGATCGTTTGATATCAATTTTAAATGACTTAAGGCCAGCCGCATACATTTTGTACTAGGTATCGCACACTGTCAAAGTTTTGACCATTCTGACAGTTAGCGGTGTTTATAGTCCGTGCAAGTTTAGTCACCTCCTGAAGTAGGGGAGCGGCAGGCGGGGGGTGTGCACGGTAGACAAGACAAAGCAAATTGACAGAGCGCGTCTATTGTTTCGCATCCCCCTCTTGCCGTTCTCACACCTCAGGTGGTGACTAGCACTTGAGCGTAGACTATAGTAAAAAATGTATGCGCAGGGTGCTTTCCGGAGCGCGTCAGACGTTTTCTGACAGAAAATTTCCACCCATAACAGTGATAGCCTAGTGGTGTGACCATCGGACTGCCAAGTCTTAGGTCTCAAATTCAACCCAAGGCTCGCAACTCTGACTTTTCGGATTCATATGCGTATTGTACCAATAATTATCACTTGCTTAAAAATGGTGAAGGAAAACATCGTGAGGAAATCGGCATGCCTGAGAGATATTTTTCGACGGCATGTGTAGAGGCTCATGGGCGGCATAAACTCTGACACCAGGTTAGTCACTAACCATACGAAAAGAAGAAGAATTGCCACCCCAATTTCCCAATACCCAACAACATCGTAATTCTCAACAAAATATTTGCACTTAGCGCTAACCGTAGCCCCGTAACTGACCCCCTAGTTTACCGTCAATTTAACTCCATAGTGCAAATATTTTCACTCCAGTATAGAATCTCTTAAATGACGTGTTTGATCGTAGTCACAAACAGATATAACGCGGTACGTGTAACGTGGCTAATGTATTCCACGAAGTCGCCTCTATTTACGCAGCAAGTTATAACACGACGCAATTTAGATGGTACCAGTACAGTACAACATTGGCTTAATAAAGCGAGATTGAGATACAGTTGTGAGTGTGATCTAATTGAATTCAGTGAAATGTCACCTTCACGAGGAGTTCATAGCTAATTACCAGATTTGTGAGGTTAAGCTACGCTTGCCATGGTCAGTCTGTGGGCGGGTGACCGTTTGTTACGCATTGAGATCCCTCCGTGTCTCGAAGAACACGTTAAATAGTCGGTCCCGGGTGTCATATGAATATCTATGACAGTCGTTACGGTTAGTCTGAAGCCCGAAAGTCTGACAACCGGTCGAACCTTTGAGTATCGGCATTGCCCAGTAACTGGGTTGCGGGAGGTCTGATGGCAGTCGCTTCGCGTAAAATACTGGTATTCAATCGCATCTGGTTAGACTGGAAGCTGACCCCAACATAGTTGGGAAAAGGCTAGGCAGATAATATACACCTTCACGAATAGTGTTAATTGAAATGCATGGGAACTGACTGAAATAATATTTTTTTGTACTGGATACTTTCGTTTCCCGAGGCCAATTCATAATTCAAAAGGAAATCTGTGTCATATGAAAAATAATGTGAAATATGTACATATTGCAATATTGAAAATATTAATCATGTGAAATATGTACATATTGCAATATTGAAAAGGACACAGATTTCCTTTTGAATTATAAATTTGAATTATAATAGGTACCTATAATACCACTACGTCGCTGCGCCTGCAAAATCCGCAGTGTGTTTTTTTTTTAAATCTATCTTTGTTGCTATTTTAGAATAGTTCTCAAGCCACGTGCATCTGTAAAATCATTTTTTAAATAATTTATTAGTTAGGTTAAGAAGATAGCAAAATAAATTATTAGAAAACGTATTTTACAGTTGCACGTGGCTTGAGAACTATTATAAAAAAACATCAAAGACATTTTCAAAATAAACCACATAGCGGATTAGGCAGACGCAGTGACGATAACACTTTGCTTTTGAGAAACGAATCGGATTGTTTCCGATAGTAAAAACGTAAAATATGTATTTATAACCTATGTCCTATATTTATAGTTGTTTAGTTATCCCTATAGTTAATTAAGTCGCTAATATCAATTTTTTTTTGTACCTCTCTTTTCGATGCTGTTCTCTTTGACCCAAAGGTTGACTGGTAGAGAATGCCTTGTGGCATTAAGTCCGCCTTATGTACCACCATTGTGCATTGAAGTATTAAATTAATAAATAAATATGTATATGTAATATGTTTATATATTATGTTTATTTTATTTACTTACTTATTTATTAACTTATATACGTTTATTCATTTATATGTACATATTATTTACATTTTTAAATATTTCTATAAAAAATATAAAAAACATTTAAAAATATAAAAAATAGTAGCCCACCGGCATCGGGAACAGGGTCCAAGCTACCGGTGGTCAGGGCCTCAGAGAGAGGAACTTCCTGACAATACGTGCCGTGTCCAGAAGTACCGCTTTCTGTATCAGGCCCTTGACCCAGCTGCTCAACGAGAGCCTCATCAGGTGTTGGTCGAGGCTCTTGGCTATTAAGCCATTGGCCGTAACGACTATCGGCACAATGACTGCTGAGTCAACCTCCCACATGTCGACAACCTCGTGTGCCAAGTCTTGATACTTAATTTCTTATTAAATTATATTATTATTATAATATACTTAGTGATTTAGTTGATTGTCGATTTTTATTAGGTTATACGTTTGTATGCTGCAAACTGCCCTATATATTTTTCTTGATAATTCTTTCCATCCAAAGGTTGTCTGGAAGAAATTGCTTTAAGCGATAAGACCGCCATTTGTTCTTAATAATGTGTACTCCTTCTGTTTTATTTCTTTTAGTGTACAATAACGTATATCTATCTATCTATCTATAAATAAAAACCACGGAGTACTTTCAAACTTATGGTCAAATATTCAAACGCTAATCTTTTAGGTTGCCGTTTATTTAGTGCTGTCATTGTTACTTCGCCTGAGAGTGACAGAGACAGCACGAGTTTTAACGACAACTTAACATTGAGTAGCGTTTAAGTATTTGGCCATTAGTTACATAACTTCTAACACTTTAGTAGGTTATTGAGTTTTACCATTAGGAAATTCTCAGTAGCAGCCCGGAGTCCGGATTTGTGCCCGGTTAATGGCAATAGGCTCGCCCCCTATTACATGGGACTTAAACATAACTGGCGAAACGAGGGTGTACTAAAAACACTTCTGCGTACCCTTTGGGGAATACGAGGCGTGATGTTATGTTACTTTTTAGTAGCTCTTCTTTACTTCAAACTGTGCAAAACTACGCATTGCACAAATTAATATGGCTAATTGAAAGATTGTCAACTTTATATTGATAGGCTCTCCGGATTAAAGGGTATAATCGTCAATCTCAAAATGAAAAAGCTGCGTAAAGCAACGCGAAAACTCCGTTGATATATAACATAATATCACGCCTTAAATTCCCTGAAGGGTTCGGCAGAGGTGTTTTAATAGACCCTCGTTTCACCAGTTATGTTTTTAAGCCCCATGTATTAGAGGGCGAGCCTATTGCCATTAACCGGGCACAAATCTAAACTCCAGGCCGCTACTGAGAAATTTCTAATGGAAAAACCCAATAACACTTTACCCGACCTGGGGATCGAGCCCAGGACCGCATGCTCAGCAGTCGCGCTTGCGACCACTACACCAAAAAGGCAGTCAAGCAGCTCCATTCTCTGTGAGCTGAATTCAATATTTTAATTCTCGGTAGGTATAGTACGACATAACTAAGAAGTCGCATCGACAAACTTGATCAAACTACTAATGGCAGTCGCTTATTTATGCGCCACTCACACTTATTGTGTCAACGTAAATATCATTTTTTACTGCAGTAGGTATGTCATCATAGGCGCGCTCCATATTACGTGGGACTTAAACATAACGGCGTAATGAGGGTGTTACTATATACCTCTGCCCAACCCTCCGGGGAATACAGGCGTGATGTTGTTATGTTTATGTATGTTAAATGACAAAAAAATAATTTACCAAAATCTTTAGACTGGCCATTTTTTTAACTTTATTTATTTAAATGACAAAATAAGCTTACAGTAAAAAAAAAAACAATACGCTTAGGCGACCTAAAATACAGTGATGTTCAACAAGTAAATTAGTATGACAGCTCTAAAAATGTTCCGTCTCTTTCTTGTTCTGCCTATTAATAAAAGATAGCAATATTTTTAGTTGTTTAGTTGATGCGCAACAGAATCACCCCGTGTGGGGACGGGTTAGAATATACAACTTCCTCACCGCACGCTGAGAATAGACGCGTGTTGTAAGATTCAACAAAACCCAGCACGCTTGGTGGTAGAATCTATACGGTCCGCCTGGCTAGCTACCACCCTCACATTAAAGTCCGGCGCCAAGCAGTTTACTGTGTTCCGTCGTGTGTATGTGAGAGCCAGAGGGGTATAGGGGAATCCCTCTATATCTCTGTTCCTTGGATTCGTGTGCTCAATCTTAGACCATGTCTGCGCTTACTATTAGGAGAGACTAGGGCCAAAAGCGACCATGACAAGAATAAAAATGAAATAAATAATTTAAAAAATTAAAAAACCTGACTGCAAATAAAATTATTTAAAAGTAATGCACTAAAAAGACCGAAACAAGATTGAGGATAGAAAACAAAATTAAAATAAACTATAAACTATGTAAACTCTACTTCGGTTTAACAGTCTACATTATGAGCTGAAAGCCTAAGTTAAATAACCACATTAGTTTAGTAGCAGGCGGGACCCAATTGCAAATTATAAACCGAAAGAAAATTAATTGGTACCTTAACCGTCGAAATCAATCCAGCGGTTTGGAAGATACAAGCTAATAAAGAAATTTACATACAAGTTACGCGCGAGAAACATAACCCTTCCTTGGCACTCGCGTAAAAAAACAACGCCAATACATTTTTGGAAAAACAAAAAATAATTAAAAGTGTATTGACTTCAACATAAATATGCATTTCACTGTGGCCACGCTTACGTAATTATCTTACAACGGTTGTTTTTATTTTACATATGCAAAAATAAAAATTTGAATTTCAATATTGGGATACGGTAGCACCTGCTCGCCTCATATACATGATATCGAGATAGATTTTACTTTGAAATATGCAAAATTATGAAAACTGGCAGCATGGTGAATCTGTGCTGTGATGTTGGCCAGGGGTAAGCTTGAACGAGGAGTTTTATAAAATACGAGAACAGAATCTTATAGGGGATGAATCTATCATTACAGTTACAGCTAATATCGGTATGTCAGGATTGGGAGCATGGTAAATAAAGTTAATTAAACCAACATAGACTCTCCACCAATTGAGAGTATGTACTTATATTTAAGTTAGCGATTAGTTACAGAAGCTAGTTCACAATATATCACAATATAATAATTAACACAAGATCAGAAAATGAGGACAAACAAACCAGATATAAAAGGTCAGACTTCTTCGGCTGTTCGACATGGACACCTCTACTCCGTCGAATGACCACTGTTTTTATAACTTCGGGTACGTTGATTAATCTTGACGGTTACCCTCCTATGTCAACATTGTCCAGTGTTGCCAGCTACCGATAACAGTCTTTAGAATACCTACTAGTAAAAAACGCTAAACTCGTAGCTTAGTTCTAGGCCGACTCAATTTAGATTGCCATTGACACGCTAAGAAGAAGAAGAAGAAGTATAGGTACCTACTGGTTGAAATATTTTGAATTGAAACAATTCCCTTAAAAAAACTTTCAAGTTAAACGGTTTAATCTTGATTTTTGGATTTGAGTATTAGTACCTACTGTTTAATTAAATTGAAAACTTTTCTTTTTTAACAAAAACATTGCCCCACTCTAGGATTTCCCCTGTATCGTGGGTGCGTTTACAGACACAAATTTTCACATGCACAAACGCCCAGACCCGGAACAAATATCTGTAGGCCATACAAATATTTGTTCCGTGCGGGAATCGAACTCTCGACTCGTAGCGCAGAAGCCAATCGCTCAGCCACTGCACCAAACGTGTCGTCAATATCTATGTACCTATGGATACAAATTGTGCTTGCCGCAAAAAAAAAAACCCAGAATATTATAAGACAGTTGTATTTCCAATTCAAAAACGTTACTAGTGTGACAACATTCATGCTAAGTCTATTGTTGTCAAACTTTTTTGTTGTTGGTGAGAAAATATGACAAATCGTGACGTAGATGCGTACATCGCTGGTTGAGACTATCTTGGGCCGTGTTATACAATAATGTGTCACCCCACAAAAATATGAATTTTGTGTTAACGTCATCTAGTTCTTGTGATAGATCGATACTCAACGCTCGAAAAATACCCATAACTGTAGTAAATTTAATAGAGCGTCTATCAAAAAAATCTTAATGCAGTTTGTATTTTTTCAAGCGTAGGGTAGACCTACCAAATAACTAGATGTCGTTAACACAGTATTAATATTTTTGTGGATTGACACATTATTGCATAACACAGCTCTCATAAAATGATACCATGATGGTGGCTATGTTATTACGGCTGTCCTTTAACTGAAACCAATTCAACATACAGCCTTGTTTGAACAACAACGTATACTTATGTAAAGTAGTGGATATGTAATTAGAAACGATTAGTACTGCACGTCATACATAGAATAAATATGTCTCTAAAAAAATGTGAGACATTCTAGATGGATTTCAATAAAAGAAAACATTGGATGAAGTAAAGCTCCCTTATACTAAAGACACATGTTTCAGTAGTTTGAATATTTCAATATATTTAATACTAGCTTTTGCCCGCAGCTTCGCTTGCGTGATTTTTTTTCACCCCCTTAGGGGTTGAATTTCGAGAAATCCCTTCTTAGTGGATGTTTACGTCACAAAATGAACCTACTGTCAAAATTTCAAGTTTCTAACCCCAGCCGTTTAGGCTGTGCGTTGATAGATCAGTCAGTCAGTCAGCTTCTCCTTTTATATATATAGATATTATAATATAATTATGTTTGTTAATTAAACAATCATGCAATCCTTACATGCTATCGTTTTCTGAGATTCAGGCTTTCATGCAACATCGTTGGCACTGCAGAGTAATTTGCAGTGATAGACCGCGTCGCAAACTTTAGTACTGGAGCATTTTAAATGAACAGCAATGTGTTTTATAGAATAATTACATTTTAAGGGTATGAACGGATCACAAGTTTTCTTTATTTTATTTTTTTGAGTAAATTAATTCATTAAAATAACTTTTGAAAACATGCGAGACAGTTAATAATGACGCAGAAATAAGCATTCACCAATATTCAAAAACAAAAATATTTTCATCTTTGAATTTCTACCAATATAGTTGTTGTTTCTAATTATTTGTCCAGCTCTCAGTTCATTTCAAATGCCACCCTGTCTACAAAGTGATTGTAAGTTTTATTAGGAGTTTGTTGTTTCCCTCAATTTGTTCTCATGTATTAAACACTATTGATTGGCCGACATAATGACGAAGTTAAAAGTCATCAATGATAGACTGATAAAAAATTACAGCGAGTTTTTATCATAACAGTGTGTGCAGTAATGTTCGTTTCTAATTATATGGCCACCACTGTATGTAAATGTCGTAGAATAATCGGAAAAATCGGATCTTTGCGATTATCCTAGGACGATTGCAAAGGACCGGATATTTGGAATCTAAGGCAGATTTTCATAAGCATCCGAACTTTTTTCAAGATCATTGCAAAAATCCGGTTTATCTTAGGTAAGTCGCGGTTACCGTTCACGTTATAAGAGCTGATTGGCTGATATGATCGTTATCACTTTTCTATAATAATAATAATAATAACGTTTATTGGACAAAAGCAGAGCTTAGCCTACTACAGATTCAATACTAAAAACATAACATATAAGAGGCTTCTAACCTAAATGAACTCCTGATTTCCAAACTAGGTAAAATCCTGTATCTCGGAAATCAGTGCTCTTCCAATGAATATAACAAGGACTCTTACTTAGATAGGGAGTAACTAAGATACATCAGTACTGAAGAAGTAAGACCATAATTAAATCATGTGAAAAAAAAAAAGAAAAATACAATAATAAATAATTGCGATAGTTAGGGTTTATTTTACAGCTTGACGATTTTGAAAGTTATGATAAGTGTTGTGTTGTATAAGATGTAGGAGTGTTGTGAAGTGTAGTGTAATATATATTGTGTAACGTAACAACTTAGTTATTTCTGGACAAGTAGTAGAGCTACTTTCAGGATCATTGCAAAAATCCCAGTTTGTTTAGGATTGGAAGCATGAACGCTTATTGGCTAATCTAAGAGTCAATTTATATCATCTTTGTTCTGGTTGGTCAGAACATGGCTCTTCACAAAGATCTATGCAGGGTGTAAACGAAATCATGTAATTCCTTCAAACCTCGTGATGTACTGCTGATATAGATTAACTTTGCATGGGATACATTTGGATTCAATAAAAAAAAAATACAAAATGTAAACATGTAAACGTGAGGCATTTAAGTGCCCCAAGTTAAATGACCGCGCTGCGAGCGATAGTCGCGCCATTCGCTCGGGGCGCTAAAATACCTCACGTTAAGAACACATGTTTACTTCTTGTAATTTTTTTTATTGAATCTAAAAGTATCCCATGCAAATGTTAATCTATGTCAGCAGTACATCACGAGGTTTGAAGGAATTAGATGATTTCGTTTACACCCTGCATAGATCTTTGTGAAGAGCCATGTTCTGACCAACCAGAATAAAGATGATATAAATTGACTCTTAGATTAGCCAATAAGCGTTCATGCTTCCAATCCTAAACAAACTGGGATTTTTGCAATGATCCTGAAAGTAGCTCAGATGATTACGAAAATATGTCTTAGATTCCAAATATCCGGTCCTTTGCAATCGTCTTAGGATTATTATTTATTTAAACTTCATGTACAATTGGTGGTACATAAGGCGGACTTAATGCCAATGGCATTCTCTACCAGTCAACCTTTGGGTCAAAAATTAAGCACTTCGAAAAAGGTACAAAAAAAGAATTTAAAACAAATATTGAATAGGTAAATAAAAATTATTAAAAACAAAATAATACATAAGTACTAACAAAATATATACTTTATACAAGGTTAGTCGGAAAGGGGCTACTAAGCCGCGGGCCACTTAATGTATCACTGATGACTATTTTAAACCAAGTGTTAAAATTTCAAAATTCGATAGTTTTTATTTGCATGCAAAAAGATTTTTATTTTAGTTTTTTCAAAAAGAATTCATACCTGCTATAGTTGTGTATTCATAAAATTAATTTACTAATCTGTGACCCTAAATATGACCTAAATTGTAAAAACAGCTGATCATAGCTATGGACAGATAGATTTTAGCATATTTTTTACGAAATCTTTGAAAAGCTATTTCTCTTAACTATCGAGTTTTGGGGAAAGTTGTAGAATAAAAGTTATCCCTTATTATGGTTACTTTGACACCCTTTCGGCTTAGTACCCCCTTTCCGACTAACCTTGTATATATCTATATATTACAATAAAAATACATACTAAACCTATATATCTATACATACATACATAGGTACACATAAATATTTATAACTATGATGGACAGTTCATTCAGACTAAGGTTGCAGCGATTTTAGGTAATATTCCCGAACTATACGTTTAAAAATGAATTTACTCGGAGCTTTTTTCATATCAAGGGGTAGCGCATTCCAGAGTTTGATTGCTGAGACAGCGAACGAATTGGACATGAAACCTGTGCGGTGAGAAGGAATAAGTAGAATTAGATTTTCAGAGGCACGAAGGCTACGACTGTGAGAGCCACCCAAAAGTTGAAAATATGTTTTTAGATAATCAGGAGCACTAGGCTCATTAATAATGGTGAAGAGTGAACAGAGAGACCTGAGGGATCTTCTCTGGCGGATAGGAAGCCATTTAAGCTTAGAACGATAAAAAGAAATGTGGTCGTATTTTCGCAACCCAAAAATGAAGCGAATACAATTATTGAGAAGCCGATCCAGTTTGTTTAGAAGGTCTTGGGACAGATCAGAGCAACAGACATCCGCATAATCAATCACAGGAAGCACAAGGGACTGGACCAGGAGCGATTTAGTGCTAGATGGAAGGAAATGTTTGAATCTATAGAGAGATCGCAGTATGGATGTGACAGGATTATCGCAAAGATCCGATTTTTCCGATTGTCCTACGACATAATTATACATGTTCAAACTAACTGTACACCCTTCTTACAACATTACATCGCGTCGCTTACCGGTGTACATTGCACGGTACATTGCGGACATAACTAGCCGGTAGTCCGGTTGTGTCTGCCTGGAACATGGACTATGTGATAGGTACATGGAAATATTGGTGCGTGATATGTTTCATGTGTAAATTGATAATATTTAGAAAGAAAGAAGGAAGAAAAGTTGTTTATTTGCGCCAACATGACGCGCAAAAATAATATCTTTACATAGTATAAAACAAAGTCGCTCCCGCTGTTTGTAAGCTTAGATATTTTAAACTACACAACGGATTTTAATGCAATTTTCAGCAATAAATAGAGTGATTCAAGAGGAAGGTTTATATGCCCCACATTACTGTTTACATTGCACCCGTGCGAAGTCGGGGCGGGTCGCTAGTAAAAGTATAAAACAAAACCAAAAAAAAAGAAACTATTGGGAAGAATATGCGTCACATCTGTGCAAAACGGCCATCGCTCAGCATAATGCTGTGTCTCACGTGCGAGACAGAGCACAGCGCTGGTTTTCAGCGACAGTTTAGATACCTAAGACTAATTTCTAGGAAGGGCAAAGGCAATTCACGAAAGTATCACATAAATACATAAATATAATTAGCCCATTACTGTACCCACTGCTGGGCACGGGCCTCTTGTCAGAATGAGAAGGGTTTAGGCTTTAGTCCACCACGCTGGCCTGGTGCGGTTTGGCAGACTACACACACCATAGAGAACTTTATGGAGCCCTCTCAAGTGTGCAGGTTTCCTCACGATGTTTTTCCTTCACCGTTAACACAAGTGATAATGACATTCTGATCCGCACTTGAATTCGACGAGGATCTTGGCTAATTAACAACCGCGCGGATCATATAATTTGCGAGGTTAAGCTACACTTGTCGCGGTAAGTCCGTAGATGGGTGACCATTCCTTACGCATCGAGACCCCTCCGTGCCTCAGAGGACACGTTAAACAGTCGGTCCTGGGTGTCATACGAATGCTTATGACAGTCGTTACGGGAATTCATAAGCCCAAAAGTCTGACTACCGGTCTAACCTTAGGATATCGGCATTGCTCAGTTACTGGGTTGTGGAGGTCTGATGGCAGTCGCTCTGTGTAAAATACTGGCATTCAGCCGCATCTGATTAGACGGGAAGCTAACTCCAACATAGTTGGAAAAAGGCTAGGCAGAACACATGAATTCGAAAACTCAGAGATACGGGCCGGGATCGAACTCAGACCCTCCTGCAAGGAAGGCAAACGTTCAACCGCTAGGCTATCACGGCTCACGAAAGAATCACTCAAAGTTATTTGAGAATTTAATGGTGCGTCCAGACCTGACGAACGCGCCGCGAATGCGCCGCTCACGAGCGGCGCATTCGCGGCGCGTTCGTCAGGTCTGGACGCACCATAAGGTAAGATATTGCAAAACGTTCTACTGAAAGTTTAGGCTTCCAATGCATAGTTTAGTTGGTTATAATTCCTCTCCGTCGCCGAGCAAGCGAGTCGTGAGGCGACGAACCTGGCATCATGATTGTGCCCGCAAAATGGCAATAGGCTCGCCACCTATTACATGGGACTTAATACCAGAGGCGACACGTAGTACAGACTCCTGTTACAGGAAAAAACGTCTGCTTATCCCTTCGGGGATTACAGGCGTGAGTATGTATGTAAATCTATACTAATATTATAAAGCTGAAGAGTTTATTTGTTTGTTTGAACGCGCTAAGCTCAGGAACTACTGGTTGGAATTGAAAAAATATTTTTGTGTTGGATAGTCCATTTATCGAGGAAGGTTATAGGCTATATAAGATCACGCTACGACCAATAGGAGCGGAGCATAAATGAAAAATGTTGTAGAAACGGGAAAAATGTCCACCCGTGCGAAGCCGGGACGGGCCGCTAGTAATCAATAAAAACTCGTAAAGCCACTTGTAAGTCTCGTCCGTAAAATTTATTTAAGTGATTTATAACAATTAATTCGCCGTGACAAATCAGTCGATAAGCTACTTATAAGAGAGTTTACATTTGCAAATTTATCGTAAGTTAATTACGTGAGGAAAACTTACAGGTGTAAAGGCGGCCTTACACCAACATTTCCCAATTTTTTTACCATCATATCGACTTTGAAAGATTACGATTATACATAATACGATTGTATTGCCACAGCCTACTCAAAACAACAACACAATAATCACAATGTGTACAGTATTGTAAAATACATACAACAGAATCTTGTACGGGTGAATCTATCATTACAGTTATAGCTAACATCGGTATGTCAGGATTGGGAGCATGGTAAATAAAGTAAATTAAACCAGCATAGACTCTCCACCACTGAGAGTACTTATATTTAGGTTAGTGGTTAGTTACAGAAGCTAGTTCACAATATATCACAATACAAATTACACAAGATCAGAAAATAAGGACAAGCTAATCAGATATAAAAAGTCAGACTTCTTCAGCTGTTCGACATACAATCCTCTGCTCCGTCGAATGACCAGTGTTTTTATAACTTCGGGTACGTTGATTCATCTTAACGATTACCCTCCTTCGTCAACACTGTTACCAGCTACCGATTGGCGCTGCAAAGATTCTAACTAGCGCCTCAAGTGTCAAAATTGTGAAGCTGTCTAAGAACGACACTGACAGTTTTCGATACAATTCACGTCACGGAAAAATCTATTTATTAAATATAAATCAGATTTATGTTTAAACTTCCGTGGTTGGCTTCCGTATAAATCGGCTTGCCTATTCTTAAAGCAGTCTCCCAGTTTTTCTTCATAATTTTGTCTTTTGGAAACAAATGAAAACTTATTCCCGAATCTCCGTACGTACTACATTGAGGAACGCAACAATATTCCGTATTTCTGCTTTTATTAGAAACAGGTTTCTGTATGTAATCGTGCTCCAACTGATTATGTCTAAACTTAACCTCAACATTAAAGCAAAGTGTCGTTCTTAGAAAACTTCTACAAAAAAAAGAAAACTTTTACAAAAGCAAGAGACTGAAGAAGACGCGCATAACCAGTGCCAACTTCGCTTCTTCAGAAGAAGTGAAGTTCGCGCTGGTTATGCGATTATAATGTGTACCCCTCCCTCAGCCCCCTCGGTCCCCTTTAGCACCTTGATTTTATCGTAGTGCGTCTGGAGAGTCTAGCTATCTCATTTTCACGCATTTATTAAAGAAATACCAAGTGTTGGAACTGTTCTGACTCAGACGCGTGCAAATGAACAAGATTATAACACAAAAAGTGGGTTTATGTATCTTTATAAATATTTGAATATTCATACTTTAATTTTAATATTTTATTTTAGCCAATAACTTTTTTCTCCCAGGATAGATTTTTAGCACCCATAGAAGAAAAGTATCTGTTTATCACGAGCTTTTAAATAAAATAAGTCTCATCATCCGACGCCACTTGGACCGCCCTCCTCCGATCTCCTTTCGCCGCTAGAGCCGCGCGGATGATCTTTGCATCGCCAATAACAGTATGACAGTTAGTCAACACACAACTCTTCTCAACCCTATCATCAACAACCCTGATGATATTTCGGCTCGTACATTAAAATAACTGTGTGCTGCAATAAAATAACCCATTTGTTTTACTTCAGTGCCCATAATACAGAGCTGTTGCTACTATAAATTTGAATTAAAACTTTTATCCATAATCGTGGCACGCACAAAATGGCCGCCAGCGTTTTGTTTTTGACAAACGTATATAAAAATATGAGTGTCTCTTATCTCTTTCGATTTTATTGCTTTTTTGCGTCATATAGGATGAAAATACTGGGAATTGTTTAAATACTAATCGCCCGTTTACCAGCGGATCCGTAGGTACTGGATGTGTTGTTCACATTTGTACCAACGGATCAGTTAAACAAATGGCAGCTGCGTCGCATCTGGCAGACAGGATACGGTTAAAATAACGGATCCAGTATTTTTTACTGGATTCGGAATACTGTCGTGTATGTGAATTTGCTCATTTAAATACAGGCGCTATCACCAAATAAAAACGGATCCGTCCGCTAAAACGGATCCTGTAAACAGTTTTTGTGTGAAATAGCTGTAATCCAGTTTATAGGAATTCCTAATATCTGCGTACTTATTCTTTACGCATAGGTACTCTATATCGGCGTGCTTATTCATGGCCCATAGGTACACTTTGCTAAAAGGTCCGTATTTATAGCCCATAGACACTTTGCTAAAGATGGCACGATTGGCGCAGTGGCTAAGCGCTTGGCTGCTATGCAACGTGTCGTGGCTTTGATTCCCGCACGGAACAAATATTTGTATTGACTACAGATAATTGTTCCGGGTCTGGGTGTTTGTGCATGTAAAGATTTTGTGTCTGTAAACGCACCCACGATACAGATTTATCCATAGTGTGAAGCAAATAAAATCTTGTCATTTAAAAAAAACTAAAACACAAGATTTATGTTGTATGCGACATCTGACTGAACTAAGTCGGGTTTCCTCAGAGAAGTACCTAGATTTGAAACTAAGAGCCTAGATTTAAATCCTTATTTACTGGTTTAGCAGGGTTGTAGCTACCGCCGCTTACGGGGCCCCCGAGCTACAGGGGCCCCAACGTGTGTAAGCAAAATCTCGTAAAACATAACATAACATCACGCTTTGTATTCTCTGAGGGATCGGCAGAGGTGTTTTAGTACACCCTCGTTTCGCCAGTTATGTTTAAGTCCCATGTAACAGGGGGCGAGTAAATTCGTAAAATGTTATCCATAATCTAACTCAACCTCTTAGGCCCACTTGCATCATAAAGGGTTACCGTGATTAACTCAGAGTTAAGTAGTAATTCTGGGTTTAATCGTTAACTTGTCTTGCGCCATCGCGAGTTAGACGTTATTTGGGTGGGTTAAGTTAGTAACCCCAAGATAACTCTGACTTTGACGATTAATTTTGAGGTTGACTGTTTGTATTACAATATGAGATTAATTTGTGATGATGAATGACGATGATTTCTTAAAATAATTATTTGAGCCTTAACGAGTTAACGGTTTTAGCCCACAGTATGACGAAAGTGAGCCTTAGGTCGTACTCCAAACTCAAAATTCAACACTAAACTCAGCACACCCCAGACACTCCATACAACCATGTACCATGGTTTTTTTTTTTTTTTTTTTTTACTTCTACCTCCAACATTATCGGAGCCTATGTTTACCAGCTTTCCTATCATTCCAGTTCTCGCTTGCATGCCTGGGATTCCCAGCTACCATCTATTTCTATCTATCTATATCTACTTTATTTATTTCTTTCCAATTTTGGGCATGGTTTTTGGTTTGGTTTACTTCATTCGCCGCAGTCGGGTAAAAAGGGCCCTCTAACAAATTTTGTTACAGGGCCCGTCTAGGCCAAGCTACATCACTGTATTTCAGGCCCAAAATCAGATACATAATCTGATCATGCTGCCTGTTTCTAACACACTGTTTCTAGACGCAGCGTATTCACTTAGACTTGTGTAATTGTTGAATGCAGGTGTCTGGCTAATCCTTTTAGCCGGTGTGAACAGACAATGGAGTTTGACAATGTTTTGACTAAATCCAAGTAAATTTGTGTTTGCTGAAAAGGGTAGTATGTTACAATATATTTTCATAAAACAACCAATCAATCAAATCAATCAAAACATTATTATTTCACATAATCCAATACAGGTGCTTATGAAAAGTCGAATTTAGATGCACGGTTCCAATTAGCCGTTTCCCATGGAGAAGAGCCGGCAATAAACTCCATGGTTACTCTTTTAAAAATAATATCTTTAACAATTTCAGTGGATACAGGACAATGATTTAGGATAGTGAGAGAACAATGGAGTCCTGACCACAGACCAATGAGTAATGTAGTACAAAAATTAACAAACAAAATAAAATAAAAACTATATGAATAACGGTAATTTACAAATTTATAGATGCAGGTCCACAAAGTTCTCACATTTACAAAAGTGAAAAGGAAGCTAAACTATATAAAACAATTGACATAGTTAAATGTCATCAAAACTTAGATAAAACAACAACAAATTAATATAGCGAAATCTTCTAGGTAGGTAGATATATATTCTGCCAAACCTTTTCCCAACTATGTTAGGGTCAGCTTCCAATCTAACCAGAATCGGCTGAATACCAGTATTTTACACGGAGCGACTGCCATCAGACCTCCGCAGCCCAGTTACTGGGCAATGCCGGTATTCTAAGGTTAGACCGGTTGTCAGACTTTCTGACTACCCGTAACGACTCGTATGACACCCGGGATCAACGGTTTAACGTGCTCTCCTGGGCACGGAGGAGTCTCGATGTGTAACTAATGGTCACCCATCCATGGACTGGCCGCGGCAAGCGCAGCTTAACCCCGTAAATCGTATGATCCGCGCGGTTAGTAATTAGTAAGAGTTTGTTTTGTACTAACACTAAAATATGGACTGTACACGTTGGTCTGAAATAAAGATTTATTATTGTTAATATCTATGCAAAAATCCGTTGAAATATAACATGTTTATTTTTCCATCATAATTGAAAATACTGTACTATACAAGCACGTTGGGTCACCCGCGCGACGGCGCAACGGGTATTCCCAAGAAGGGTTGATGTCAGGCAGGCGGCCGGTCATAAAACAATAAGCGAAAACCTCTAACAACATGGATTTATGAAATACATGTTGTGCCGACCCCACCTAGTGTGGGATAAGGGCAGGAAGAAGAAGAATTGAAAATACTATGCTCGAGGTTCCTGGCTAATGAACAACCGCGCGGATCATATGATTTATAAGGTTATGTCTACGCTTGCCACGGTCAGTCCGTGGATGGGTGACCATTCTTTACACATCGAGACCCCTCCGTGTCTAGGAGAGCACTTTAAACCGTCGGTCCCGAATACCTATGATAGTCGTTACGGGTAGACAGAAGCCCGAAAGTTTGATAACCAGTCTAACTTTAGGATATCGGCATTGCCCAGTAATTGGGTTGCAGAGGTCTGACGGCAGTCGCTAAATAAACCGTGTAAAATACTGGTATTCAGCCGTATCTGATTAGACTGGATGCTGACCTCAACATAGGAGGGAAAAAGGCTAGGCAGAACGAATTTAAAATACTATGCAAGTTTCGGTAGAACTCTCATGTTTACTGTTGTTTTAGATGGCTAGCAAACTTTTAGTCGGCCCATAGATTGATCGGTTAAGAAAACATTGCCTAAAATACTTTCTAATCCTAATTCAATACGTAATTATTACAAAAGAAAATTCAAAATATCTTTTCAAAAATATGTTTCGTGTTTATAAGTTTTCATCAAAGATTACTTTTCGATAGAAATAAATTTAGAAATATTCCCTTAATAAAATTTCTTGCTTTGAAGTTCGTTTCGGTATCTTCAGAGTTTAATAAAATATTTCAAATTGTTTATATTGTTAGTGCGTAATCCATCAAAGACTATTCAATTCTTCGATAATTCGTACGGAGATTAGTAAAATTAATATGAATTATGTGGAATATTATAGATTTCGTAGGTAGGCTTTTCGTATTTTGCGACTTTGTTGTAGCAGTGTCTTTTTATGATAATAATATTATTAATTTAATTGACCTTTTATATTATCAGTAGCCTTGTACGTATCGCACAAGTGTGTTCACGACTTAAACTTTACCTTTGATCTGAGGTTTATATTTTCAGCACACTTGCTCGTAAAGTGGCTCATATTGCATCGCTTTTAGGTTCGTAATGTAGCTTCTAACGGACTAGTCCGGTAAAACGTACCACAGATTAATGATATAATATGTCTACGAATTTCACTTTACATTTTTTTAAATTTTAGCAACCATTTTTCCCCTAAAAATAGTAAATTTTTTTATTATAAAAATAGAATAAATAAACTGTGATAAGGAAAATATCATAAAAAAACATTTGCCCTGTGGTCTTTTACCTGCGCGCGCATAGTTAACTCGGCCACGGGTACCACAGATGAATTATATATGTTGACACAGAAATCCACGCACCATTTTTCACAAATACTTTTGTATTAAAGACTTAAAGTGTGTTAATTTCCTCGCAAGTGTGTTGGAAAACGTCGTATGAAACGCGTGTGCATTGATCATTACACTCTCGGCTCACTTATCGCACTCGCCTGCGGCTCGCGCGCACAATACCGTCTCGACCGTAATGACCAACTTAGCACACTTATATAATAATGTACTATTTTAGTACTTTACCTCCTCCTTCTCCTCTTGTAGGAGCTCGTGCCAACCGCGTGTATTATACGATTTTGATGTTAAGCTATGCTTGCCGCGGACAGTCCGTAGATGGAAGACCGATTGTTACACATCGAGACACCTCCGTACCTCGGAGAGCACGTTAAACAGTCGGTCCCGGGTGTTAGACAGTCGATACGAGAAGTCAGAAGCCCGAAAATCTGACAACTGGTTTAACCTTACGATATCAGCATTGGCCATTAAGTGGGTTGGGGAGATTTGATGGCAGTCGCTTCGTGTACTAGTATTCAGCCGCATCTGGTTGGACTGGAAGCTGACCCCAACATAGTTGGGAAAAGGCTCTACCTCCCGTACCAGACAACTACCAATTTAAAACTGAATAAAAATTTAGTTATTATATCTATCACTAGCGGCCCGTCCCGGCTTCGCACGGGTGGACATTTTTCCCGTTTTTGCAACATTATTCATTTATGCTCCGCTTCTATTGGTAGTAGCGTGATATTATATAGCCAAAATGATATTATATTATATTTATTATTATTATTTTGTCAAGCTGAAGAGTTTGTTTATGATATGAATATTAGTAAGTATTTATTTTTATTTATATTTATAAAGCTGAAGAATTTGTTTGTTTGTTTGAACGCGCTAATCTCAGAAACTACTGGTTGGAATTGAAAAATTATTTTTGTGTTCGATAGTCCATTTATCGAGGAAGGTTATAGGCTATATAACATCACGCTACAACCAATCGGAGCGGAGCATACAAGAAAAATGTAATAGATATATAATAGATTCATCTATCAAACTTTTCTTGCGACATTTTCCAAGCTCACTTTAAAATGCACATATTTCAAAAGTTAGCTACAATGTTTTTATTTCATTAAATTCCTGAAAAGTTAACTTTTACTACGACTATGTACGACCAGCTTCAACATCACAAAGTTATAAACAGACAAAAAGAGTTCTTAACTTAGTATAATAAACTTATAGTTTTATACCAACAATATACTTAGTATATTATAGTTTGTTTGTAACTGCCTCGTTGGTCTAGTGGTGGCAAGCGCGACTGCTGATCGTGAGGTCCTGGGTTCGATCCCCAGGTTGGGCAAAGTGTTATTGGGTTTTCCGTGTGGAATTCCTCAGTAGCAGCCCGCCGTTTGGATTTGTGCGCGTATGATGGCAATAGGCTCGCCCCTTATTACATGGGACTTGGAATGGCGAAATGAGGGTGTTACTATACACCTCTGCCCAGCCCTTCAGGGAATACAGGCGTGATATTATCTTTGTTATGTTGTTGTTTGTTTCTATTTTCATACTGTATCTGATGACTCAATTTTACGTAAATATCGTTTACTTAGAAAATATAACAAACAAACAGAATAAGTGAAGAGACCCCTCCGTGCCTCTTAAAAAGTCGGTCCCGAGTGTCATACGAATACCTATGACAGTCGTTACGAGAAGTCAGATGCCCGAAAGTCTGACAACCGGCTTAACCTTAGGATATCGGCATTGCCCTGTGGGTTGCGGAGGTCTGATGGCAGTCGTTCCGTGTAAAATACTGGTATTCAGCCACATCTGGTTAGACTGGAAGCTGACTCCAACATAGTTGGGAAAAGACTAGGCAGAACATGGAATAAGTGGACTGATTCAAATAACTTTTAATCTGTAGCTACGATTTTCCTTTTCTGTACGATCAATCAATATCAAAAGAAAAATCGAAACATAACATAACATAACATCACGCCAGTATTCCCCGAATGGTTAGGCAGAGGTGTATAGTAACACCCTCATTTCGCCGTTATGTTTAAGTCCCATGTAATAGGGGGTGAGCCTATTGCCATCAACCGGGCACAAATCAAATATCCGGGCAGCTACTGAGGAATTCCACATGGAAATAACACTTTGCCCGACCTAGGGATCGAATCCAAGACAAGTCGCGCTTGCCACCACTTGACCAACGAGGCAGTCGACAAATAATTTTCTGAAAGGACTCTTGCAAATCCGTTTAGTATAAAATATGAAATCGCATGTTTTATATCAATTACTACGATAATAAAGCAGTGCATGATAGCTTAGCGGTTGAATGTTTGCTTTTCATGCAGGAGGGTCTGAGTTGAACCCCGACCCGCACCCCTGACTTCTCGAATGCATTACTGAATTTGATTATCACTTGCGTTAACGGTGAAGGAAAAACATCGTGAGGAAACCTGCACACTTGAGAGGGCTCCATAAAGTTCTCGGTAGTGTGTGTAGTCTGCCAACCCACCAAGCCAGCGCGGTGGTCTAAGTTCTAAATCCTTATTATTCTGAGAAGAGGCCCAGCAGTGGGACGGTAATGGTCTGATTATGTTATGTTATGTTTCTACAATAACCATGATTCTCTCAGTCGTTAAGATGAATGCGAAAATAATGTGGCCGCGTCAAAATTTAATCTTTGCAGTTCACCATAGCGCTGCTTGTTTAAGCTTCACAATAAATATTAAATTCAGTACATGTTCATTCAACTTTTTGACTTTATTAAACTTCCAATACAAGAATTTAAAACAAAGAACATTCATTTCCAAACTGTTTAGTTGTTCCTTTCACACCGCAACCACAAAGTAACCCCATCAAACGATATCATTCAAAACAACAAATTCACAAATTCAAAACTCAAAATATTTCCCAAAGAAACACCAACATTTAATATTAATAACAAAACACGCCTCTGTTAGACCACAACAACTTGGCTGAACATAATATTTTCTATAATCTAACAGAATTATTTCAATAACTCAAGAGAAGGGGAAATATGCGAGGCCCAAAAGTTTCCACCAAATCGTCAGAATACTTATAAAGGAATATTTCAAAGGATAATGTTTAATTGAATATTTTTAGATACCTACCAGATTTTGTTAATAAGGTTTTTTTAAAAAATATTCGATGCCTTGAGACTCAAAGAACATAAGGGGGATTTATATTATGGCGTGTCCACATTTGCGAGCGTGTGTAGCGTGTAATATTAGGTTATTATCTATGAAATCAGCGTTTTGTAAGGAGAATTTTAAAGAAGTTGCATTTTTCATACTAACATTTTCTTAATTTATGTAACAACTATGAACACTAATGTTTTAAAACTTTTATGCACTAATGTTTAAAAACTAAGATAACGTATGCCACTTAGATTATGCGACAAAAAAAAGGTTTTGGCAAAGTTAAAACAAAAATAGTGGTCATTTCTGCTAACAAAAAGGAGTCATTTTTAAGGTATTTTTTATGTTTAGAAAACTATAAGTAATAAGGTTTTTTTACTATTGGTAGTTGTCTATGATGGTCATTATTCGATATAATATCAAGCAATTGATATATATTTTGAATCATAGAAGTCACGAGGATCTCTATTTGTGAGAAAAAAACGCCAATTTCATAGGTAAGGACCTAATAGAATCGCAGCAAACCACTGTGTGACGCGTCAGAGCGAGTTCACATACACGACAGTATTCCGAATCCAGTAAAACATACTGAATCCGTTATTTTTATTGTATCCTATCTGCCAGATGCGACGCTGCTGCCATTTGTTTAACTGATTCGTCGGCACAGATGTAAACAAACATCCGATACCGACGGATTCGTTAAACCCGTCACTTTCCTTTTCCACGCAACCAATTCGCGAATAATTCAAGTAACCACTGCAAACACTTTTGTCGTATTTGCGAGGAGTACGCGTGTTATTCGCGAATACACTGAGTGCATTCATAGTTCGCACAAGAACTACTGCGTCCACACTTGCTCGTAGAATACACGTAAAAAGCACAGATCGGGCGCGTGTGCAGTGCTCAAGTGTGGACACAGCTTGACGCCCGTTAACCCAAAAGGTATCAAATGAGCGCGTCTTTTTTAATGTAATAGGTTGGAAAACAAGCCGACGCCCCATGTGATGGAAAGTAGCTACCGCCTACAACACCAAGAGTATTGTTGATGCGTTGTCAAACTTAGAGACAAAGTTGAGAAAAATTTCTTGTGCCTGTAATTTCACCGGCACCCATACCCCCCATACCCTTCAAATTGGAACATAGCAATGCTGCTTGCTACCAACTACCAACTAGAGTTCGTCTGGGGAAGTCCCCAGACAAACCCTTTCACATGGAGCTGTATTACCTGCAACTTAAATTACTTATTAAATTAAAATTATTAAAATCCAAACTCCGGGTTTCTTCTTCTTTTCATGTGGTTAGTGACTAACCTGGTGTCAGAGTTTATGCCGCTCATTGGCCTCTGACTTGCTTTCACATGTCGTCGAGAAATATCTCTCAGGCATGCCGATTTCTTCACGATGTTTACCTTCACCGTTTTTAACATAACATAATCACGCCTTACATTCCCCGAGGGGTTCGGCAGAGGTGTTTTAGTACACTCTCGTTTCGCCAGTAACGTTTAAGTCCCATGTAATAGGGGGCCAGCCTATTGCCATTAACCGGGCACAAATCCAGACTCCAGGCTTCTACTGAGAAATTCCTAATGGAAAAACCCAATAACACTTTACCCGACCTGGGCCCAAAACCCCATGCTCAGCAGTCGCGCTTGCGACCTCTAGATCAACCAGCATGTGATAATTGTACCATACGCACATGAATTCTAAAAGTCAGAGGTGCGTACTTTGGGTTCGAACTTGGTAGTCCGACGTTCACACCACTAGGCTATCACTGCTGTTATTACTAATAATGTTGATAATATAGATGATAGATCGATCAGAGCGTCTCACAATGATTGTTATCGCTGACCCGCATGACGAGAACCTTGTGAAAGCCGAGAAAGATAAAGAAATTAAGTATCAAGACTTGGCACACGAGGTTGTTGACATGTGGGAGGTTGGCTCAGCAGTCATTGTGCCGATAGTCGTTACGGCCAATGGCTTAATAGCCAAGAGCCTCGACCAACATCTGACGAGCCTCTCGTTGGGCAGCTGGGTCAAGGGCCTGATACAGAAAGCGGTACTTCTGGACACGGCACGTATTGTCAGGAAGTTCCTCTCTCTGAGGCCCTGACCACAGGTAGCTTGGACCCTGTTCCCGATGCCGGTGGGCTACTATTTTATATATTTTTAAATGTTTTTTAATATTTTTTATGGAAATATTTAAAAATGTAAATAATATGTATATATACTGGCCTGCAAAAATAAGTATCACACTTTTAAAATTGCAATAACTTTTTAAGTACACAAGATATATTTTCGAAACAAAAAGGACTCAAAAAAGAGTTTAACTCTGTTACTATAGTTTCAAAGAAAGCTGATAAAAATTGCTATAAAACGTTTTTTATTTTAAATCTCTAACTTCTATAGTTTAGAAAAAATTGAAATTTTAAAAGCGTGATACTTATTTTTGCAGGCCAGTGTAGATGAATAAACGGAATATTATACATTAAGATTTGATAATTTGTTTATTTGTTCAACAGTATTTCTCCGCCATCTTCAGGCACCACATCCGTGACTGTATATCTTCATAATTACCTAGTTAATTTACTTGGTGCGCTACTGTGCGTTTATGTGCATATGTAATCAAGATTGTAATCGTGTTCATTTCCGGTCGAACTCACTACAGTAATAACAATGAGACTAGCTCTGTGGAGCTGATACACTGATTGGGGATCAGAAATGCGATCTTGCAACACTGTGTTATTAAGCACTATTTGGTATCGCAGTGGTTTATTAATGCCTTTATAATATTACCAGATTACGCGGCAAAACAAAGGTTCTTGAGTGGTGACCACGAATCGGAAAGCGCCGCGTAGGTAGGCCTCCCACTAGGTGGATCGACGACACTGTGAAAGTCGCGGGCAACCGATGGATGCAAATGGCGGATTGTCGTTCGATGTGGCGGTCTAAGGGGGAGGCCTTTGTTCAGCAGTGGACGTCTTCAGGCTGATGATGATGATGACGCGGCAAAACGCGATTTTACTAGATATCTGTCGTAATAGAATTAGAATTATTTTATTTTGCTCAATTTATTTTTATTTTATCTTGATAGTTCACTATCCTTATTTAATTAAGTATTCTGTCCATTTTAAAACATTCAGAAATTAAATTTAAGTTAACGCAACTCAGACCCCCAAGATACAGGCGCTGCCTTGTTTGGGGACCACTATTCAAATAACTATGTTAAATATAAATGTTTTCAAACTTTCGCAATTTGTACACCATTATAAAAATACTAAATCGGGTCTAATCGCGTAGAAAATTTATAAGGCAGAAAGATACCTTATTTATCCCGACGTTTCGACCGAATTTCACCGGCCGTGGTCACGGGTAGACTGATGCGGCGGAGCAGTTGTCATCTTCGTGAAAACTGGATAGAATTACATAGTCCAAAAATCCTCTCCATCGATCGTCACTATTATCCCAGAATAGTACGTGAAGCGGTTGAAATTAAGAAGTACAAGAATTTCAATCGGGAAGATGGATACAAACTATCAACATCATGGAATCCGGTCATCAGCAAGTGTTATCGTCGACGGGACGTTTTAGGCGAGTGTAAAGACGTCGTGAGTGTGGTGTGTCGAAGTACCGACGATAATAATATTCTTAAAAATCAAGATCAAATTTTTTTTTCTCTTTTCTGTTCTCCACAATCCTAATTCTCCTATGTATCTTCGAGAACGCTTTGAATTTCTTGTTCCTAGAGGGAAACCTTGTCGCTCATCCTCATCTCTTCTCCTTCGTATGCCTTCCCACACCTCGAGTCGTTATGATGGATCATTTACTGTTCGTGCTTCGCGCCTTTGGAATTCTCTTCCTCACTCCTTACGTGATAGCCCGTCGTTAGATGTTTTTAAGAAAAGAATTAGGGAACATTTCCTGTCTACATGACCTGTATGTATGTATGTATGTAGTATTTTATATATTATATTGTATGTATTACGTTTATGTATTGTGTGCTATACACATATTTGTTTAGTTTTTACATAGATGTGTATATTTATTGTGTATTTAATTTGTAATTTTATATAACTTGTACACTTAGGTAATTGTTCTCCTCAACATCAAATCTCTCTATCGCTCTAAGGTTTGCTGTTAGAAAACTCATTTGTGAGTTAAGCTCGCCTTTGTACATGAATTTACCAACGGAACTGTATTATATATTATTATTTTGTGTACAATAAAGAATAAGAATAAGAATAAGAATCAAGTGAGGGTAGATGAAAATACCCTTGCTTCACGAAGATGACAACTGCTCCGCTACATCAGTCTACCCGTGACCACGGCCGGTGAAATACGGTCGAAACGTCGGGATAAATAAGGTATTTTTCTGCCTTATAAATTTTCTACGCGATTAGACCCGATTTAGTATTTTTATAATATGTTAAACATTCTAGTTACAGTAAGCATACAATATTATTATTTTTGAAATTTATTTTGTAACAATGAATCAATAAATTATTCTTATTCTTAATATACGAGTATAAAAATGTTTCGCGTGTGTCTTAATTTTGTTCACACCTTTAATTCAGCCTTCATCAAGCTGTATCCCTCCCAGTCCTCCCGCCAGCAACGCACTATGCTGAGGTCCGAGTCCCATTAGGGGTCACTCTTAGTGCTGTTGTTGCTAACAGTCATGATGTTAGTAGTAGTAGTAATAGTAGTTAGCTTAGGTTAAGTATTTTACTCGTCCCCATTAGTTGGAGACCGTTCAGGTCTCGCCAATAACTGCCCAGTTAAGTAGAAACGGTCCGCAAGACCATCTACGAACAGTAGAATAGGAAAAAAAATAAAAAACAGTGCTAATCATAGACTTGTCACTACAAATTTACGCGGACCTGCCGACGAAACTCCCCGCGTTTAGTGTGGCAATCATTTTATTCCTTTCTGTAATCGATTTTGACGACTTTCTAGGACAAGTAGGAACGTTCTACATTATAAATTATGTTTTACTCTTTTTATAATTTAATGGCAAAGTTAGCGGTTGTTACATTTAGTTGAAACTTTTATATTTTAGCTTTAACTAGGACACATTAGTCGTGTGGGTGCAATTTTCAGTGCATTTCGGATCCACATGGTGTTCATAATTCATATTTTACTTCGCCTCTTTTTATCGTCAGCGGGAAGATAACTTTTTCAAGCGTAATGTTATTTATTTGGACTAGTTTTAGTTTTAGGTTATTCTCGTGTAAAATAGGTTTTTTTTATTTTTAATGTTTGGTGGAAAATAATCGAACAAAAAATGTTGGTACCTAAAGTTGAAAAAAAATTTAAAATTACTTCATGTCAAAAAATGTGTGTGGTAAGGCCATAAGTACCATTATTTCAGCATTTCCACTTCTGTCTACAATGTAGACAATGATTTTAGCCTATAGTTCGTTCTGTCTAGCCATTACCCGACCATGTTGGGGTCAGCTTCCAGTCTAACCAGATGCGGCTGAATACCAGTATTTTACACGGGGCGACTGCCATCAGACCTCCGCAATTCAGTTACTGAGCAATGCCGATATCCTAAGGTTAAACCGGTTGTCAGACTTTCGGGCTTCTAACTACCCGTAACGACTGTCATAGGTATTCGTATGACATCCGGGGCCGACGGTTTAACGTACTCTCCGAGGCATGGAGGGGTCTCGATGTGTAACGAATGGTCAAGGTACCCATCCACGGACTGGCCATGGCAAGCGCAGTTTAACCTTGCAAATGATAATATGATCCGCGCGGTTGTTAATTAGCCACGAGCCCCTCTAGCCCTCTTTCTAGCCTATAGTACACTTAAGAATTGTGATAAAAAATATTTCTTAAAGTATTTTTACATAATTAAAGGACCCATTGCTAACAAACAATATTACGGCACATTCCCCTCACCTCTTAACGACATGCGGCTTTCCACCACAGAGCAGTTCCGACACTTGACCAAAAATCCTTGAACCACCCCTGAACAGTTGGCACCGTATTATCTAAACCTGATGAGGAGGAGACGCAATTAGTGGCGGTGCTCAACGTAATTCAATTGTTGCTCAAGGACCTACACACGGCACAAACTCGGCTAATTCTGTTTACACGTGCTTCTAAATATTTGAGGTGCGAGTCACAAGCGGCAAGATCTCTTTTATGCTGTGTAGTTTGTGATGGGTGGTGGCGGACTGGCGGGGGTCCAGGCCTATAAAAGGTCGGGCACGCTGCAGATCGCCCTCTCTCGCGCTGCTGCAGTTACCAAGTTAAGTACTACACCTGCATAAAAAGACTCTGGACTCCTCGCATTGTTACGAACCACGCCCTATTAATCTAATTGGAATTCTTATTAAAATATATATAGTGTACGGTTACAAGTGTGATTCTTTATCCTCCCGTAAGTACACGCCTGCTAAATTTTATGTGCACATGCTTGTTGAGGGTTGACCCCTAAAGTGTGACACTATACACCCGTGAGGTTCTTGATTACGTCGTATAGTTGTTAGATGTACAATGGCCCCTATTCGGTCGTGTACAAACTGAACTTAATTTAGTCTATTGGCATCTCTTTCACTCTGATAAAATAAGAAAGAGACGGACGTAAACAAGAGCTGTCAAATTTAGTTGAACTAAAATTTCCATACATATTTAGAAGAGACGTTAGAACGTGTCAATTAAAAACACGGTGAAGTTCGAGGCGTGAACTAGTTTGACATCTCTAACTTAGTTCTTAACTATTACCGTCCCTTTCTCGCGCTGTGTGTTAGTAAAAGATAGCAATTTTTTAATTTTATTTTGGTTGGTGAACAAGAGGATCGGTACCGGTGACCCCAGTTCTGTTGGCTAAACTTTACTAAAAATATTGCTATCCTTTACTTGCAGATGAAACAAAAAAGAGATGGAAGAATATTAGAGCTGTAAAATTAGGATGAAGTTTACAAACAGGTTTAGACGACACATCAGCATGGCTATGCGGCCTAAAAACACGGCGATGTTCAAAAAGTAAACAAATTTTACAGTTTAAAAAAAGTCCGTCTATTTCTTGTTTCGCCTGATCAGAAAAAGATAGCAATATTTTTAGTTAAGATTAGTTGGTCCGCAACAGAATCGGCACCTTTATGTATCTGCCCAGCCTTTTAACAACCATGTTGGGGTCAGCTTCCAGTCTAGCCAGATGCGACCGAATACCAGTATTTTACACGGAGCGACTGCAATCAGACCTCCGCAACCCAGTAACTGGACAATGCCGATACTGTAAGGTTAGTCGTTACCAATGTAGACTAATAATACGTCGCGTTTTATAGTCATTAGCTACGTCGGTCCGTGATGTAGCTAATGCTACACAGTCTAGTTCTTGACTATGGAGTGAGTCTATGTGGTTCTTGGTTACTCAGTGTAATAGTCCTTCCGTGGTAACGGTACGCCATGTGACCTTTAGCTATACCGTGTTGTTCTTCATCACGTCAACGTCGTGTAGTCACTTGCTACGCAATGTGATCTGTAGCTACGCTGCGTAGTTTGTAGCTGTAGTGTGGTTCTTGACTACGAAGTGTAGTTCTATGCTACGCTGGGTGGTTCTTGGCTAGGCAATGTGGACTAACCTTGCGGGGTTGCGGTGCATGCTCAGGCGAATCCCGCGACTCCGGCCGACGGTCAGAAGGAGGAACACTGTGGGTTATTAGCCGGTAAGAGTCCGGCAGACCCCCTCGCCTACCCCCGAGCGAGGGACATCCATGAGGATTTTCCCACGATATAAAAAAAAAGGCAATGTGGACTAATGCTACGCGTAGTCCTAAGCCACACAGTGTAGTTCGTGGCTACGTCATATGATTTTTGACTACACCATGTAATACATGCAGCTTGTTTTTAGGCAAAATTAAATTCCCTCACATGAAAATGACACACCTCATGCTTATCGCTTGTACCACAAAGTAAGTCGTTCAGAGAAGAGACGAAGTTTGTGCGATTTGGCAGATGCCGGTCGACTCAAAGGACCCACACTTGACCGAGTTATTGCAACGCGTTCACAATAAAAAGCGTTTATTTTATTTGGAATGCGTAGTTTGCTTTGAAATTCTTATAAAAAAGTCAAATAATTATAAGATAGACATAATTGCAATTACGCTGGTGATCTTTGAAGCTTTCGGCAGAGGTACATACATTATATATAGGTACTCACGTCTTTAATTCTCGAAGAGGTAAGCAGATGAGTTCATATATGACAGTAGTCTGTAGTACACCTACGTTTCGCCTCTGGTATTAAATCCTATGTATCAAGAAGCGAGCCTATAACCATTTTCCAGGCACAATTATGATGCCAGGTTTGTCGTCTCTAACGATTTGCTTACTCGGCGATGTAATTTTTGAGTACTTTTTATGTGATAAAAATGAAACTTCAAAAGAAAATGTTTTACACTACTGGAATACCTATCGATTTGACAGGGATATTTGTTTGATTACATTTTTGCCCTCTTATTATATTTCAAGGTATTGAAGAAATGGATATTCTACTCTACAGGGTGTAAACGAAATCATATAACTCCTTTAAACCTCGTGATGTACTGCTGACATAGATTATCACTGAACGGGATACTTTTAGATGCAACAAAAAAATATTACAAGGAGTAAACATGAGTTCTTAAGCATGAGGCATTTTAGCGCCCCGAGTTAAATGATTGCGCGGCGAGCGAAAGTTGCGCAATTCGTTCGGGGCGCTAAAATGCCTAACGTTAAGAACACATGTTTACTTTTGTAATTTTTATTTTATTGAATCCAAAGAAGTCCCATACAAGGTTAATCTATGTCAGCAGTACATCACGAGGTTTGAAGGAATTACAAGATTTCGTTTACATGCTGAATTGTAGGAACTAGACGATAAAAAGCGAAGAGATTTCAACTTTTATTTGGCTCCCAATAGAAATATGAAAATTAAACTTCTCAACCTAACTTCTGTATTTATTACATGTAACAAGTAAAAGTCGAGTGTACAATGAGATGTTATTAAATAAATCGTCATTCCTTACTCGTTTAATGGCATAATGGTTGTGCGAGACTTGGCGTATGTCGTCTGCAGACAAACAAAGTTCCATTACTACGCACTTATGTCGCCGTGGACGCAAGTGAGGACATGAGAGCGGGTAAATAGAAACTGGTCATATTATATTTAGAGAAGATAATTTAGCAGTGATAGCCTAGTGGTGTGACAGTCGGACTGCCAAGTCCGTCTCTAGTTCGAACCAAAGGACGCACCTCTGTCTTTTCGGATTCATGTGCGTATTGTATAATTATCACTTGCTTAAAAACTGTGAAGGAAAACATCGTGAGGAAACCGGCATGCCTGAGAAATATTTCTCGACGGCATGTGAAGCCAAGTCAGAGGTTTATAGGCGGCATAAACTCTGATATTAGGTTAGTCACTAACCACACGAAAATAATAAGAAGAAGATTAGTTGAAGGCGTCGGTATGGTCGGTATGGTCGGTATGGTCGGTATGGTGCATCTAGCACTCAAAGCAAAACAGTATATCGACAAAAGCAGGTATGGAAAGATTTTCAAATCTAATTACTAGATCAGCGTTTCAATCAAGTTCTGTCCTAGTCTATTGAACATAGGGTTAGTTCTAGGCCTCTAGTTGCAACAAATCACCCAGTTCTTCAGCATTTAGTTCGGTTTAAATCTCTTTGGATCTTTTGCCTCAAAGAAACTCGGGCATAGCTCGTTGAGCCAATAGTTAGCTCACAAAAACTCGTCTACTCCATTGGAGACATATTATTGTATCGGTGACTCCAGTACTTTTCGGTTTATTTCACTTTGAATCTTTTGCCTCCAGAAAACTCCAAACATTCACTAGGCGAATTTTTGGATCAGATCGTCGTCTTTTTTCCTTGAATTACCAACTTTGTAAGGGAGAATTTGTTCCAGGAATACAACACAATTCTTCTACAAAAACATTTCCTGGAAAATCTCATAACTTGACGTCGCGAACCCTTTGAATCACCTTTGTTTATGCTCTCGACATAAAAGCCTTTCATGATACGCTTAGGATTTGAATACTGGATTTTATCTTTTTCTTTTATCACAATCAAAGATATATTTCGTTTTAAAGATACGCTTTGGGAGTAATTTTAACAACACAAACTCAGATTTGTATATTCATACATTTTTATGCGTGGGTAGATCTCTAAGCGGTAGTCATTTTGGAACTAAATGTAGTAAAAAAATATTTTTCTTCTCTTAAATATTTTGGTACTGTAGCATTTTTTTTTTTAAATTCATTGCGTATACATAGTTTTAATACTTTGCTTTAAGGTGAGCAGTATTGTAAGCTACTTCGCAAATATTTTTATTATTAGGACTCTCGAAAGAAGATGGTTGGTTATGATAATTGGGAGAGTCGGACTGACATACATACATAATTGTTCAAACATTTTTTATTTAAAATTAAGACATTGGCCACCTTTGCCCTTGAAGCGACTTGTGAGCGAGTGACTTGTGTTGAGTTAAAAGCTATGCCAGAATATATAGGTAGTTGCCGATTCATTCTTAGAACTTGCGTGGGATAGTAAGCGCCTTTATTTCTAGATAAATTCATTGAATTCTGAAATTTAGGCTTATAAAACCTTAAATAAAAAAAATCGAACCTAGATATACCGTTCAAAAGAAACCCTTTAAATGGAAGCCAAATATATTGAAGGTTAAAGAATTTTTCACCAAGTTTGTAAAATAAGGTAACTTTTTTATTAAGACATATTTTCTATTTGGTCTAGCTGTGTTCTGCTGTAACATACATACATAACATCACGCCTGTATTCGCCAAAGGGTTAGGCAGAGGTGTATAGCAACACCCTCAATTCGCAGATATGTTTAAGTCCCATGTAATAGGGGGCGAGCCTATTGCCATCAACCGGGCACAAATCCAAACTCCGGGCTGCTACCGAGTTATTCCACACGGAAAAACCCAATAACACTGTCTGACCTGGGGATCGCATCCAGGACTTCAAGATCAGCAGTCGCGCTTGCCACCACTAGACCAACGAGGTAGTTGCAAGTAAGCCCAAATTCCGTTACATTATCTCCTTTTTTCTATCATAATTACCTTCACAAATCGTGTAAGTTATTTGCGCAAAAGTTTAATAAATATAATGAAATCCTCTACATAACGTTCTTACGAAACACTACCTTTTCTTGTTGAAAGCCTTTGAATAGGTTATGTGAATGCCATATTTTATTCTGTTTGTCTATATTTTGATCACAATAGATGTAGTACATCATTTTTATTCATTATATACCCGTGAGCACTTCTTGGATTTTATCAGTATTTGACAAAACGTTTGTTCCATGGCTTAGTTGCAAAGAAATAAGAAAACAGCTGACCCATAGTAGTTAATGTTTTTACATGATGTACTTTTTGATTCTTTGTACTTACATCTTATAGATAACTTTTTTGAACTAGAAGAAACTATCAGTGATCAGAAATCTAAGATTGATTGCAAAAATGCTGCTACTGAAGATCCCGCTGGAGTATAAAAATTAAAATTTTGTACTATTAAACCGATTTTTTATTGATGCTAGTGAAAGTCAAATTTATTTCAAAATGGTACTTATTTAGTACATTACTGCCGCGGTCTCTAATGACTGTGTTGCTGGCAGCACTGATGACGGCCGAAAGCGCAGTGTAGCGCAGCTCCAGGCCAACACAGCGCGGTCAGAATTGCAGCGCTTGATAGACAAGCTGGAATAAAGGCCGACACCGAAGGTCGAGGTCTTTATAGCGCGGACAGCAAGGGCTGCAATGATGACCAAGCTTGAAGGCCGAAAGCGTAGCTAAACTAAGCTCGAGGCCATCATAGCGTGGCCAGCAGCACAGTCATTGCGGACCAAGGCTTGTATAGTGTTTTACTCAAATAATGCGAGTAATTTAAATAAAACCAGCTTAATATAGTAAGAACTTATTTAAAGTAACGATTTGTTTCTTCCCCGGGTTTTTTCTTTTTAAATTAGTCTTTAATGATTGTACTGCCTGTACCTATACAGCTAAATTCTGAATAAAAACTTATTGTACTATTTTTGAAACAAAACTCGACAATAATGGATTTTCAAAGGAAATTGCTGGTGGCTAAAACCCACCAGCAATGAATTTCCATACGTCTTTGCTGGCGCCTATTCAAGTAGCGCGCAAAGGTCGACTTTGCTCAAAGAAGGTTGTCAAAATAATGACCTCATTACAAGCATTTTTGAGTAAAAGTACTTTAGATATTTTTAAGGATATACAACAATTTGATAAACAATCATATAAAAATATTCAGTTTTATTTATAGAATTAGAGATGGTGTGGTATTTAATACGAATTTGTCTTGTTTTGGAAATGGCCGGAGGCGTTTACTGGAATAACAAACAACCTTATACATTATATTATCGTATATCATATTTCAATATACACACTAAAGGCTTAGACATACTATTGAATTCAGGTTCAAAAATGCATTGGCCTGCAATACTAAGTATCACACTTTTAAAATTGCAATAACTTGTAAGTGTAGTACTTAGTTTTGCAGGCCAGTGTAGTTCCGCCAAGAATTATTAAGTAAGTATTGACCTTGGCTCAAACTGCTCTTGTATTCAGATGATGATGAGATGTATTAGAAGCATCCACCTGCACTGATAAGTCGATCACTAATTTGCTTGCCGGGCGGAGCCATAGTACCGTTGTTCATTCAAGATCGTTCGCTTTAGCGGCAGTAGAGGAGCAGTAGAAAATTAAAATTATGAATGAATCGACCCCCCTCGAGTGAAAATACAAGCAAACGTCGATACACTGGTTAAAAATAAAATCATTTTTATACAAAGTTAGTCGGAAAAGGGATAAGTTTTGTTCTACAACTTTCCCCAAAAGTCATTAGTTTCAAAGAAATAGCTGTTCAAAGATTGCATAAAAAATATGCTAAATTCTATCTATCCTCAGCTATGATCAGCTGTGTTTACATTTTAGGTCATATTTGGGGTCACGGATTAGAAGCTCCATTTTCTGAATTCGTAACTAAAGCAGGTATGATATTTTTTTGAAAAACCAAATAAAAATCTTTTTGCGTGCAAATAAAAATTATCGAATTTTGAAATTTTAACACGCTTTAAAATAGTCATCAGTGATACTTTACGTGGCCCGCGGCTTAGGCCCCCTTTCCGACTAACCTTGTATACTTTGTACACATTCCAGTAATTGATAGGAATTATTTATCTATGTGTTACTGATAGTGAAACTCAAAGGCCTCGTCAAACAGAGACGTGGTTGGAAAAAGCCACACCACGCCAAGCTTCGCGTGGCAGTCTCTGTGTGGCGTCTTCCATACATTATCATAGTAATTCGCACGCCAAGAGCACGCAATCAACACGCAGCGTGCACCTAGCCACGCTCTCTGTTTGACCAGGCCTTTAAAAATATCATCCGACTAAAACATATGAATTGTCACCTTTTTGTCTGTAGCCTAAGAAAACTGGATAGAAGTACTTGCCTAATTGAATAACTGTTCGTATGACGGATGGAGCCACCCACTGGTTAGCACGTAGTCTGCAATAATTCCGTCGTAACTTAGTTTATTAGGTTTTTGTCCAAATATATCACTGGTATTTTATGTGGGTGTTGATTTAGAAGCTAGAGAATGTAATTCAGCTGCTAAACAAACTTGTTACTTAGTTTGAGTCAAGTAAATTACTTAAGAGACTAAGGTATTGGAATATGGGCTGACGCCTGTAATAATAAATCCTTCTCCTATTACAGATAGATCATTCTTTTATTTTTGGAAACCCGTGTGATCCTGATTGGTTTGATAATTGTATCTTAAGTTACTGCATGTATTTTTCCTATGATACTATTATTATGACTATTTATTTTGACAACGATATCATTCGAAATAACGACGTGTGTTTCTAGAATATAAAAATTCCTCATCGCACGCTGGGAATAGACGCGTGTTGTAAGATTCAACAAAACCCAGCACGCTTGGTGGTAGGATCTATACGGTCCGCCTGGCTAGCTACCACCCTTCACATTAAAGTCTGGCGCCAAGCACTTTACTGTGTTTCATCGTGTAATCGTGTTTATGTGAGAGCCAGAGGTGTATAGGGGATTCCTTCTATATCTCTGTTCCTTCGATTCATGTGCTTCATCTTAGACATTGCCTCCGCTTACCATAAGATGAGACTAGGAACAAACGCGACCAAGTCAAGAATCAAACAAAATGTGTGGATTGTGAGAACAATTAGTTTTGGCCAGTCTATCAAATGGAAAGGTTTTTTCCGACGATAGACGTTGCAATTTGTACCGTTAATTTAATGCAACGCACTACAAATGTATATTTTTTTACATAATTAATTAATTTACATATTTATAAACTATAATTAACCCAACTCCTGACCTTACTTCATGTTTTAACATGTGCTGATTGTTATGCCTAATGATAAACTCTAATGACTAAGCATAATTCCAATTGTACTGTACTACGAAAAGACAATGCAAACCAGTACTCTGGTATAAATAAACCTATTTTTTCCCAAGGGTGACAGGAGAGGCAAAAAAAGTTAAGAACTCGAGGATTGACAGGAGATTACCAGGAAAAAGGTCTTCACGAGTAATACTAATACTTAAGTACGTCTTCGCACCCTGGGCAGTCAGCCCCGCTATTATAGTCACCGGCACGTAACTTGGCAAGGTTTTGGCGTAGTGGAAGTAAGCTCCCGCATGTATTAGTGCAACAAAAAAATAGTCACTTTTATTTCTTGTCATTCTATCGTTATTGCCATAATTTATTTTTAGATATGACTGTTTAGAAGAATAGAAAAAGAAGAGGAATTCTCTTCTCTACTCTTGCCAAGTTACGTGCCGGCGACCAACTTTGCTGACTGACTAATCTTTTTACCACGGCATGAGAGAAGAAAAAGACCAGTAAATTGCAGACCTATAAAAAAAACTAGTTATGAGGATTCCTTTCATTATTTTTCTACTCTTCTTCTTCTTCTTCCTGCCCTTATCCCACACTAGGTGGGGTCGGCACAACATGTATTTCATAAATCCATGTTGCTAGAGATTTTGGCTTATTGTTTTATGACCGGCCGCCTGCCTGACATCAAACCTCCTTGGGAATATTCGTTGCGCCGTCGCACGGGTGACCCAATGTGCTTGCTGATATTATGCACTGGGTCCCAAAATGACATGCTTGTCAATCTTATTGCCGACAACTAAGCAGACTATGCTCTTCTTGGTGGAGTATACTTGAAGTTCCTCGACCCACTCATTCAGTTTTGCTAAGGACATAACATGCTACCTATTGTTCATTATTTTTCTACTATTATTATTTATTATTCGTCTACCACGCGTGATGATAACAATATTGACTTAGATTTTCTTGACAAAGATATATTTAGAACATTGATTGCTATAGTTACATATACTACATTGTAAAGTCTACAGACATTGTTTTCTTAGGTTGATGACAATGTATTAGTAGATTTACGTCCAGTTCCTATCAAAAACGAGTTGTTTTGTTTACCAATGTTAGTTATTAGGAATGCCAAACTGCTCTACTAAAATACCTGAATGGGTACCTGATGTTGCAGCCTACGCGTGTGATGGTTTGTTACGTTATGGAAATTCGTCATCATCATCCTCCTATCTTGATCCTATTTCTTTGGGGTCAGTGCTATACATCTTTTCCTTCCATCCATCTCTATCAGCGGTTCCCTTAGTTCTTACTTCCTTCTTAGCAACATAATCTATAGTAGACTATGGAGCTTATGTTTCATAATTTGTAACAGATGTGCGATTCTTAGTTTTGACAAATAATGGTCCGTAAGAAATAGAAACCAGCCATGATTATTTGGGACACAAGGCGCTCAATCGAAAAAATAAAATTAAAAAATTAAAAGACCCGATAGCAAATAAAATTATTTAAAAGTAATGCACTAACGACGCACGACGACACGTTTAGTGCAGTGGCTGAGCGATCGGCTTCTGCGCTACGGGTCGTGGGTTCGATTCCCGCACGGAACAAATATTTGTATGGCCTACAGATAGTTGTTCCGGGTCTGGATGTTTGTGCGTGTGAAGATTTGTGTCTGTAAACGCACCCACGATACAGGAGAAATCCTAGTGTGGGGCAAAGTTTTTATCTAAAAAAACTAAAAAGACCGAAATAAGATTGAGAATAGAAAACAAAATTAAAATAAACTATACGAAGTAAACTCTACGTCGGTTTAACAGTCTATATTATGAGAAAGCCTAAGTTAAATACCCGCATTAAGTTTAGTAGCAGACGGGACCCATTAATTTTCTTTCGGTTTATAATTTGCAATTGGGTCCCGCGTGCTACTAAACTTAATGCGGGTGTTTAACTTAGGCTATGAACCATAATAGACCATATGGTCAAAAAACGTATACCAAAATGTTAAATCGCTATTCCACATACTGATCAAGTTACACGAAATAGAAAAAACACATTTTTATCAACATAGCACCTTAAAGATTTATTTTAAACTCTTCAAAGATAAGATCAGTCATTGTCACATCAAATATTAAAAGATAATATTAACATAAGCTAACATCACGCCTGTATTCCCCGAAGGGTTGGGCAGAGGTGTACAGTAACACCCTCATTTCGCCATTATGTTAAAGTCCCATGTAATAGGGGGCGAACCTGTTGCCATCAATCGGGCAAAAATCCAAAACTCCGGGCTGCTACTGAGAAGGTTCACACGGAAAGACCCAATAACACGTTGCTCGACTTGGGAATCTACCCAGGAGCTCACGGCTGCTGACGTGCTTGCCACCACTAGACCAACGAGGTAGTCTTCTTCTTCCTGCCCTTGTCCCACACTGGGTGGGGTCGGCACAACATGTATTTTATAAATTCATGTTGTTAGAGGTTTTGGCTTATTGTTTTATGACGGGCCGCCTGCCTGACATCAACCCTCCTTGGGAATACTTAATACTTGGGAATAGACCAACGAGGTAGTACAAAGATAATATCGTCACCGGAAAGCCAATACTACTTAAGCGCCATTTTTGGCCAAAATGAGTTATATATATCGTTGGATTGGATTTAAAAAACCCAATTCAACGATATATATGACTCATTTTGGCCAAAAATGGCGCTTAAGTAGTATTGGCTTTCCGGTGACGATATGAATACGAATAAAACACGAATTGCACACAATGACACAACCTTAACTTTGTTATTTGAATTTATTTCCACTACAATGTCATTGTATTCAGTTTGTTTAACTAGAGGATTATATGCAGTAAAAATGCAAAAAGATAATATTTGTTTAACGGTCTTTGCATTATCTTTTTATGTTTTAACTACGTTATTTATAATAATTTAGTTACTTCTTTTGTCTTTGTTGCGATAACGACTTCTTTTCTTTCGCAATGATGGCGTGCTACTGAATTAAGAGGAAACGCGGGCTGCAAAATATTAATAATTTGAATAAGTTTTTGCGATCTATTTCCGTCACACCCCTCCCGCAAACCTTCCCAATTGAGCGCGAAAGAGACACCTGCATCTCGGACTGATTTCTCCTTTGCAATATTAGCGAAATCGTACTTTCGTATTTCCCTGTTTCCTTCTTCAAATCTGGACCGATTTAAATATTTTTTTCTGAAATAATTTAAGAAAGACTTTGGTTATGTCTGTCAGTCTTTTTTTTTCGTCCAATTTGTTTGCCAGATGTTTAAAAACGGTCGTAAAACCGGTCCATTTTCGTAAAATTTAAACGTTTCTAGTTCTTATAATAATTAACTAGCTTTTGCCCGCAGCTTCGCTTTCGTGATTTTTTTTCACCCCCTTAGGGGTTGAATTTCGAGAAATCCCTTCTTAGTGGATGTTTACGTCACAAAATAAACCTACTGTCAAAATTTCAGGTTTCTCACCCCAGCCGTTTAGACTGTGCGTTGATAGATCAGTCAGTCAGTCAGTCAGTCAGTCAGTCAGCTTCTCCTTTTATAAGTATAGATTTATTGGCAAAAACAAAACATAGGGACATAGTGGCGGTAGATATATATCATATGGTAAAAATGTTTGCTCTAGTGACATTATCCAAGGAGAAAACTGAAAAATACGTTTGTATGGACTAAATGCCGACCGCATTTCCTCTTAAATATTGTCATAAAATAATGCTATCATCGATTGCTCGTCTGACCTGCAGTTTAACATGACTCATGTCCGTGTATCCAAGTTATCCCACCGTGTCGTGTGATAGACGATGCGGTGACCTGATAGGGCGTAGGTCATTTTCCGATTACGTGTTAACTGAAATTATTGTACCAGCTCGTAAACTGCGAACATGCAAAAATAATAAACTGCAAGGCAGAGATTGTTTCTTATCAGTATTTACTAATATGTAACGTCATCATAACATCACGCCTTACATTCCCCGGAGGGATCGGCAGAGGTGTTTTAGTACACCCTCGTTTCGCCAGTTATGTTTAAGTCCCATGTAATAGGGGGCGAGCCTATGGCCATTACCGGGCACAAATCCAGACTCCAGGCTGCTACTGAGAAATTGCTAATGGAAAAACCCAATAACACTTTACTCGACCTGGGGATCGAACCCAGGACCCCGTGCTCAGCAGTCGCGCTTGCGACCACTGGACCAACAAAGGAGGCGAGGGGGTCTGCCGGACTCTTACCGGCTAAAAACCAACGGTGTTCCTCCTCCTGACCGTTTGGCCGGGGTCGCGGGATTCGCAAAAGCATGCACCGTGACCCCGGCAGATGTTATAACCAGCCTGGGTTTTCTAAAGTTTGTTCTGAGTGCATTATGTTATAAGTATAATCAGTCAAATGTCAATTAATGGGTTGCAATGGCACTGGTATTATAACCGGTAATAACAACTAAAGGTTATTGAACACAACCAGTTCCTTTCGAATTTGTATTCGTAAAGGTATGGTTTCATTTACGCTTTGAATTGTTGCTATTTGTTAGGTAACTTCAAAGTACTTCCAAAATTAATAGCCATATACCCGTAAATATACACACAATGCAGCTTTAAAACAATTGAGTGTAGTTAAGCAGAAAGCGACCAACCCTGATTTTTGCAAAAAAGAGTTTGAATGCTCATGACATAAGATTTTCTTTGCTTTACATATTTTAGAGACACTTATTTTTAAAATCACATCTAAACTCGAGATATTAAATTGTCAAATGAGACCATGTACCATGTAACTTCCAAAAAAGGAGGAGGTTCTCAATTCGCCGGTATGTTTTTTTTTTTTTTTTTTTATATTTGTTACCTCATATCTCCACCATTTATAAACCGATTTAGATAATGTTTTTTTTATTTGAAAGGATATACTTCCAGATTGGTCCCATTTAAATTTGGTGAAGATCTGATGAAGAACTTCGGAGATGGACAATAGAACTCCTCAATGACGAACAGTACGCATAATGTGATGATGTGATTATGTTACGAATAGCGTCTTTAGTAGGTCCAACCATATTTTATAATTAAGGCCACTAAAACGAAAAAAATAAAAAACATTTTAACAAAAATAAAACCGACTTCAAAAAAACGATGAAAAGAATAAAATAATTACCATATTATAAAATTAACAGTTTCAGAAGTCGGTGCCTTCAATTTGGTTCAGCGTGGATTAGCACCGACTTCTAAAACTGTTAATTTTATAATATGGTAATTATTTTATTCTTTTCATCGTTTTTTTGAAGTCGGTTTTATTTTTGTTAAAATGTTTTTTATTTGTGTTAAAAACGACCATTTTTGGTATTGGTTCAGCAAAAAATCCAATGGCAAGCGCGACTGCTGATCGTGACCACAAAACAGATAGCTACAGAAGTATATGTATGTACTTCACTTTTCATACCTACGCTCGGCGGTCGCTCTATCTATATATCTATCTTTCTCAAGCGCATGGCACTCGCGCTCGCACTCACTCGCACTCTAGTCCCAAACAGTCCGAGATATCGTGTCCGTGAGCAGTGTCTATGTGTGCGTTGCTCGAGCGCACTTGTACGTAGATTGACTTCTTTACCTATCTGTTTCGTGTCGTGACGCTGACGTACACGTGCTGGAGTTTCACGGTGGAGTTACAAGTGGCTGACCTGGTGCAATGTGGACTTTTTTGTTTTTAACCGACTTCCAAAAAGGAGGAGGTTACTATGTTCGTCTGTATGTATGTTTTTTTTTTTTTTTTTTTTGTGTATGTTCATCGATATTTTCGCCAATTGTGAACCGATTTTGATGATTCTTTTTTTAATGGATAGGGTATACTTCGAAGTTGGTCCCATTTAAATTTGGTGAAGATCTGATGAAGAACTTCGGAGATAGACAATGGAACTCCTCAATGACGAACAGTACGCATATTGTGATGATGTGATGATAACATAATTGTTACGAGCAGCGTCTTTCGTAGGTCCAATCAAGTTTTAATTAAGGCCACTAAAATGAAAAAAATAAAAACATTTTTACAAAAAATTTAAACCGACTTCAAAAATAATAAAATAATTACCATATAAAATTAACAGTTTCAGAAGTCGGTGCCTTCAATTTGGTTCAGCGTGGATCAGCACCGACTTCTGAAACTGTTAATTTTATATGGTAATTATTTTATTCTTTGTGAAGTCGGTTTAAATTTTTTGTAAAAAAGTTTTTATAACGTAAACGTTTGATTCTGGTGAGTGTTCTTTGGTGAAACTAGAATGCCGATCACTTTCCGTTGCTTTGTGAATATTAAACACACTTGTATCGGCATCAATCTGCATTTTACCCAAAGAAAACTATCTTTTCGCGACTGCTAAATGCAGAAAAATATGCACGAAAAAAAGTGTCTCCGTAAACGCTGTAACACATTGTCATAATTAAAATAACATCACGCATATGTTCACCAAAGCTTAGACAGAGGTGTATAGTAAAACCCTCATCTTGTTGTTATGTTGTTCCATGTAATAGGGGGCGAGCCTATAGCCATGAACCGGGTACAAAACCAAACTCCGGGCTGCTACTGAGGAATTCGGCACGGAAAAACCCAATAACTCTTTGATCAACCTGGGGATCGAACCCAAGACCTCATGATCAGCAGTCGCGCTTGCCAACACTAGACCAACGAGGCAGTTGTCATAATTATATTTGAATTGTCAGCTTTGAGCCATAAATTCTACATCTCTATAAATGATTCTAGTGGTGGCAAGCGCGACTGCTGATCCTGAGGTCCTGGGTTCGATCCCCAGGTCGGGCAAAGTGTTATTGGGTTTTTCCATGTGAAATTCTTTAGTAGCAGCCCGGAGTTCGGATTTGTGCGTGGTGATGGCAGCAGCCTCGCCCCCTATTACATGGGACTTAAACATAACGGCGAAATGAGGGTGTTACTATACACCTCTGCCCAACCCTTCGGGGAATACAGGCGTGATGTTATGTCTATAAACGAGGCTTTTGCTATAATGACCGATTATGTCGCGCGCTGATGAAGAGACCTTCATTTAGCCTTGAATGGCATTGAATTGAAGAAATAAGTAATAAAGAACCCTTTATAACTGGTTGGTAAAGTTGTTTAATTAATAAAAAATAGGTATGCCAGATAAGTTTTTATTGATGTTGGTTTTTTTTTGGATATAAATGTATCTATACAAAAAACTGGCCCTCGAGAGGTCGGAGTAAGAATCCTATTCTTTGCGAAACAAGATTTTTTACTTAGTTGTTCAGCTAATGCGCGTTATTATGCGTTTACCGGACAAATTATACGTACTTATGGCTACTAATATTGTTATTATACCTATTTATTGTTTTATCTGATGTATTTTACATTAAATTAGTATATTCAATGCATTATTCTGCCTAGTCTTTTCCCAACTATGTTGGGGTCAGCTTAATCAGATGTGGTTGAATACCAGTATTCTACACGGAGCGACTGCCATCAGACCTCCGCAACCCAGTAACTGGGCGATACCGATATCCTAAGGTTAGACCAGTTGTCATACTTTCGGGCTTCTGACTTCCCGTAACGACTGTCATAGGTTTTCGTATGACACCCGGGACCGACTGTTTAACGTGCTCTCCGAGACACGGAGGGGTCTCGATGTGTAACGCACGGTCACCCATCCACAGACTGACCGCGGCAAGCGCAGTTTAATCTCGCAAATTGTATGATCCGCGCAGTTGGTAATTAGCCTTTCTCGTTTCGTATATTTAATGCATATGTTAACGATTTGAATACATCCTAATAAGCACTTGGTGATTAGCATAAGTTTTAATATTATTAGGTCGACTGGTAGAAAATGCCTAAAGGCAAGTCCGCCTCTGTACTAATTTTGTGAATAAAGAATAAATAATATTACCAAATATTTACCTATATAATGACTTGTTAATAGCTCTTAACTATTAACTTCAAAGGATTTTTCACAGGCTCAAGTAGCACGTTACGCGCAAATGAACTCCAGTCATTATTTTAAGCAAGGCTGCGACTATCTTATTGAAAACCTTTGTCCCATTCACTATACGATTTTTATTTTTATTTAAGTTGCTGAACAAAGTAAATGCTAATTAGTGGTTTAAATAATTTTGCTTCCGCGTGATGCTGTAGTCCGTGTATCAGGCCATATACGTTCATGTTTGTCTGACAGAAAGGCATTCTTTATCTACGTCCAAAGAGTAAGTAAAAAAAACTCTTGCTTTAACTTTTAATTACTGTCAACCCTTCTTCTTTTCATGTGGTTAGTGACTAATCTGGTGTCAGAATTTATGCTGCACTGGGCCTCTCACTTGGTTTCACATGCCGTCGAAAAATATGAAATGATAAATGATTTTTATTTCTGTAAATAAATCTGTTACAGACACTTTTACAAGTCAATGTAATGTTTTTTTTAAGACTAGATGGCGCCAGCTTTTTTTATCTGACTAGCTCTGAGAAGAAAAGCTGAAATAAACTCAGAGATCAAGGTCTTTTTTAAAGTCCAGACATTGTGGTATAAAAACTATGTGAGTGTAACAATGTAGGACAACGTCTGGAATGGCCTTTTTAGGAAAGTGCCATATTAGGTTTGAGTTAACCTGTCCTGACTGACGGCACGCATGCATCAGTCATCGCGGCATACCGGTTTCCTCACGATGTTTACCTTCACCGTTTTTAAGCAAGTGATAATTATACAATACGCACATGAATCCGAAAAGTCAGAGGTGCGTGCCTTGGGTTCGAACTCGAGACTAATGACTTGGCAGTCCGACAGTCACACCACTAGGCTATCACTGCTATACCCTTAGTATTATAGGTTTAATTGGTTTACATGATTGTATAGATTTGTATCTGCGACCTACGTATTTGTCAGTAGCCGACGATGTGTTACGTAAGTAATGATTATGTTATAATTCATTAGGGTAATCAAAATTCATTAGTGAGTGAACGAGTGATTTGTGGCTTCTAAACTCCAAAGAAAATACTTATTGTGCGACAATATTTTTTTCCGGACTTGACTGAACATAATATATTATACTGATGACATATAATCAGAAAATTACAGTTTCCGTATATCGTCGATCGGCAGTGAAAACCACGTATGTGTAAAATACAATTTTTTAAAAGAGGTAGAAATAACTGTCTTCTGCAGCAAAACTGGCCGATCAAATGTTAATACAAGTTTGTCATCGTACGTCATAGATAGCTTAGAAGTATTTGAATTGAAAGTTTGTTGAACTAGTACGTGTATGACGAGTTTATTAAGCTAAAGAACAAATGAAACACTTTTGAAGGTAATTTTATTTACGAGGTTTTCACTGCCGAGCGTCGATATTAAGTTGTGTTATATTTAGAGATAGTACCTAATTAATTTATACACGGTGCAACTGCATTAGATAAATTCCTATAATTAAATAATAATATCTATAATAAAGACACTTTATAACATTGTAAATATAATCCTATTAATATTAAAGTTTCTGAAGATAAATGGATGTTTGTTACTCAATCACACATAAACGGCTGAACGGATTTAGATGAAATTTGGCACACAGATAGACCATGTCCTGGATTAACATATAAGATACTTTTTATCCAGGTATATGAAGTAGTTCGTCTAGAATGCGAGTGAAACCGCAGGCAAGAACTAGTAAACAATACCACAACAATGTTCCGTATTTTAAATTCGATCCATAAATCGTCGTCAACGTTTGTGAGCCAATAAAAAAATTCGTAAAATCAAAACTCACCTTTGTCCTCAACTAAAAATAGCAGGACGATTGTCTAAATAATGTCCGCAAAAATATCACGACAATTTAGTCGCCGCTCGTATTAGAAGCGGGTGTGCGATTACAGTCGTGCCGTGAATGGGAGTCGTTACGACGACAATCGAGTTACAATGCATTTGTTCGTTGACCGTACTGTACCTTGTCCTACAAATTGAGACTTACATTCATTATTGAGACCTAGTCGTGCGATATGGTCATGTGAAAAGGGGCTTGTTCTTTTTTAATTGTATTTTTTTTATTTCTATTCTTCGCTGCGCGTGCGCGTTAGTGATGGTGCGTTATAGCATTGAAAATTATAGATTAAGTGTTAACGTTTAAAAACCGGCGTTTATTTTTAGTTTACAGTGAAGATTGTTACACGGAAGTATTGCTGGAAAAATCGAATAAATGTATCGAGAAAAATAATTAAAACGAATTAAGTGAATGAACAGTGAACAAGTAAAATTTCTTTTTAAATAAAATAATAAAAATAAATTGTATTTTATTAAAAATAAGTAAGAAATTCAAAATTTGCTACCGTAAGCATATTTTAATAAAATAAAAATAGTGTTGTGCTAAACTGTGAAATGGCTTCCGAAGAAAAAAACATAAAAACGCACTTGGACGATGTCCTGGGAAAGTTTGCCATGTTCGGACCGTACCATAGACAATTGATGCTATTTATCGGTCTAGCATATGCCTCAAACTCTGCCTATAGCTCCAATTATGTGTTTGCAGTCGAAGATGTCGCATATAGGTGAGTAGTTTTTTTTTTACATAACATAGCATCACGCCTGCATTCCCCGAAAGGATGGGCAGAGGTGTATAGTAACACCATCATTTCGCCGGTATGTTTAAGTCCCATATAAAAGGGGGCGAGCCTATTGCCATCAACCGGTCACAAATATGAACTCCAGTCTCCTACTGAGAAATTCCTCACGGAAGAACCCAATAACACTTTGCCTGACCTGGGGATCGAACCCAGGACCTCAATCGTCGCGCATAGTACTCTCAACCGACGTGCGTGTATGACAAGATATTTTTTTTTTCTTTTATTTTCCAATACAAAACTTTTACATATTTAACTTAAACCTGTAACCTGCCTACTAGAATCCCGTTAAGTGGGTTTATGTGTAGGCGGCTTGAGCCGTTTATCGCACTATCTTATACTTAGGTGTTAATTGAACTTACATTTACGTTACAATTAAGTACATATCAATTCTTAATTTATTTAAATTTATAAAGAAAAAAAAAAATTAGTACATTTTTACATGAATGTGGTTGAAGCGAAAGGAATATGTAAAGATCGATGTGGCGTCCTATAGTTTCTGCCTACCCTCATGGGAAATAGGTGTGAGTTTATAGTTTATGTATGTATGTATGTAGGTATGAGTGTTATACCTACAAAAAACTATATGAAAACAAGAATGAGCGTGACTGCTTTCCGATACACTTCTCCTTTTCCCGGCCCTTATCCTACACTAGGTGGGGTCGGCTCAAAATGTATTTCATAAATCCATGTTATTAGAGGTTTTGGTTTATTGTTTTATGACCGGCCGGCTGCCTGACATCAACCCTCATTGGGAACATTCGTTGCGCCGTCGCGTGGGTGACCTAATGTGCTTCCTGATATTATGCACTGGGTCCCAAAATGATATGCTTGTCAATCTTATTGCCGACAACTAAGCAGACTAAATATAGGTACTCTACAATATAACCAATAACTAGGCTCATCGGACAATTTTCTTTGCGTTATTGCAGCATAATCTGTTTTTCACACAATTCATGCACATTGTGTGTGAAGATTGAAGCATCCCCCGTCGTACAGACACTTTACCTACCTGCTTTCCGATACACATCCCACATCTATTCAGGAAATGCAGCAGAGAGCAATCGTGCAACAAAACTAATGCAATAATAGTTGAACCATAAAAGTTCAATGTCGAGTTCAGATTACTTTCCCTATTAAATATTCAAGGCACACTTAAAATGCTCTCTACACCACACTTAAAGGTTCTATGTCTATTGCAAGCAGGTACTCAATAATTGCGAATGCAGGAATGTCTATAGTCGGACCGTTAATTTGATGCAGTAACTTGACAGTTCAAAGAGAAATAAAATAGTTCAATTTAAATAAATCTCTATAAATTATTTGTACCTCTTCATGATGCTATTCTCTTAGACCCAAATTGACTGATAGAGAATGCCTTATGAGATTAAGTCCGCATTATGTACCCATTGTGTAAGACCCTATCCTGGGAACCACAAATAAAGGAAGTCAGTCGAAAGATGTTCGCGTCTGCAGGGTCTCTGAGGAGACTACGCAACTTCCTACCAGTTGGCACCAAAACTGCGCTTGCACAATCCCTTCTTCTTCCTATCCTTGACTATGCCGACACCAGCTATCTTGATCTCTCCGAGGGCCAACTTGATAGGCTTGAGCGTCTTCAAAATTTCTGTATACGATTTATATTTGGTCTACGCAAGTATGATCATGTGCCTGAGTTTCGTACTAAGCTCAAGTGGCTTCCAATACGCTATCGCCGGAATTCACATATTCTTCACCTTCTATACAATATCTTGTACAATCCTTCTACTCCCTCCTACCTTAAAGAACGTTTCGAGTTCCTCCATGACACACACTCGAGATCATTAAGGTCATCAGAGAATCTGACGTTAAAAATGCCAATGCATTCTACCAACTTCTTTGGTAAATCATTCACAGTTCAGGCTGTTCGGCTTTGGAATGCTTTGCCAGTTACAGTTAGACGTGCGCAATCCTTGGTCACTTTCAAAAGACTCGTCAAGGATCACTACCTATCAATATAGTTAATTTTGCATCTTTATGTATAGTTATTTATTGTCTGTTTATATTATGTATTACATACACATTACACTATATATATTTATATATATATATATTTATTTCATATTTATTGTATAATTATAATATTTATTTATTTGTGTTTTTAGGTTTATTTTACGTACATAATTTAATGTCTCCTAATTAATTGTTACACTGTGAACTACCTCTCTCTTTTTTTCTTGCACTTCATGTCCATCCAAAGGTTGTCTGGAAGAAATCGCCTAGTGCGATAAGACCGCCCATTGTACATCTCTATTTTTATAGTAATGTTTCTTGTTTGTTTTGTGTACAATAAAGAGTATTGTATTGTATTGTATTGTATGTACCATTGAAGTATTAAATAAATAAATAATTAACCTTATGTTCAGTTATTTGACGGTTCAAAAACGTCATATCAGTAGTTACCTACTAGTGGTTACGCCTATTTTTAATAGTAATATATCGTGTTTTGATCCTCTAGTTATTAAATTCAATAAAAAGTATGCATATAAGTACATTATTAAGTTTATTCTTTTTTTCACCTCACTACCTTTTTTTCGTCAATAACTGGTATCCCTCTAACTGTCAAGTTACTGCATCGAGTTAACGGTCCGACTATAGAGATTTCTATACAAATAAATAAGCAAGAGATCGTAGAACCGACCAACAGACTTACGAGTTCGCTCTGCCTAGCCTTTTCCCAACTATGTTGGGGTCAGCTTCTAGTCTAACCAGATGCGGTTGAATACCAGTATTTTACACGGAGCGACTGCCATCAGACGTCCGCATCCTAGTAACTGGGCAATGGCGGTATCCAGACCGGTTGTCAGACTTTCAGGCTTCTGACTACCCGTAACGACTGTCATAGGTATTCGTATGACACCCGGGACCGACGGTCTTTCGTGCTGTCCGAGGCTCGGGGGTCTCGATGTGTAACGAATGGTTACCCATCCACGGACTGACCGCGGAAAGTGCAGCTTAACCTTACAAATTAAGCCCTTGTTTAGGCCTACGAGGTCTAAGTATAGCCCTAGGAGTCGCAACTTCAATTCCCGAACGTAACAAAATGTTAATATGGTGTACAGTAGTTGTTCCATCTGGCCGGCTGTTCTGGTTGTTTAAGTATTGATTTCTGTCTGCACCCATATCATTATTATCCCACTACTGGGCACGGGTGTCTTCTCAGGAAGAGAAGGGTTTAGGCCTTATCCACCACGCTGGCCAGATGCAGGTTGGCGGCCTAGAGACTACATTGATAACTTTATGGAGCCCTCTCACGTGTTTCCTGAAGATGTTTTCCTGATTATCAAATTTATGATCTGTACATGATAATATAGAAAAGAGCTGCAAGCCGAAATCGAATTCGAACCTTCCTACATTAAAGACACTACTAGATAGGAAATATTAACATACATATCGCACACCTAGATCTAAACTGAGACAACTCAAAAATCTAGAATCAAATTAAATTGTATAACTTCCCTAACAAAATTTGCAGATATACGTTTTTTTCATCCCCTGAAAAATTGCCTTTTTTGAGTTGTCTTAGTTTGGATCTAAGTGTGCGATATATAAATTCACGACCTTTTTCCCATGGGGGTAGGCAGAAACTATAAAACGCCACATGCTACGATCCTTATGCGGGTCACTCACATTCGCATGAATACGCGAACCCACTAGTGTGGGACTGACATTCGGAATGACTATGTGAACATTTTCCATACAAAACGGAAAACATTCGTGCAATGTACGAACGTTTGCGCGCATGTGAGTGACCGGAGTTACATACTCCTTTCGCTTTATGGCAAATATCTGCTGATAACACAATCATTTTTCCCGATACCGGTTTTAAAGCCGCGACTGTGCAAAGCAGACGCTGCGCCAACGCACAACAGGTCTTGTACTTATCAAGAAGTTTCCTAAGTAACAATGTTATTAACACATTAATAACATTGTTGTCATCACGCTTCGTCAGCACTCGCCTCGTGTTATTAGCGAAACGTTTATTACGCTTAACAAAATGTTAATGGCAGGAAAGAGTTGATAAGTGTAGCAAATCTAATTGGCTGAATTATTTAACAAAAAAAATATTTTTGTGAAATATTTTATTCAAAAATAGATCTATTGTAAAATTTGCCGCTATTTTTACACGCTTTAGGCTGAGCATCCACCAGAGCTGTGCTAAGCTGCGTAGCGAGGAATGCGTTTTGTAAGCACCAATAGAATCACTTCATTTACCCAGCTTCGCTCTGCTCAGCTCTGGTGGATATGGGCTTAGCAGAGCGAGGTTTTTGTTCATATAAAACAAGCGAGAAATGCGAGCGAGGGATGTGTTGCGAGGAAAGTGTTGAGAGGAATGTGTTGCGAGAAATGTGTTGCGATGAATGTGTTGCGAGGAATGTGTTGCGAGGAATGTGTTGCGAGGAATGTGTTACGGGGAATGTGTACCGCTCCCGCCACACAACCCTCATATTCGAAAAGAGTCCGCTACCTATCCTCGCACCGCGCATTTGTACACATTAACACATTACGCATTACACATTACCCATTCCTCGAACAGCTCTGGTGGATGTCCAGCCTTATATCAGCTTCACTCGTAACTAACTAACAATGTAAAAATATCTTGGAAGTCAACTTTAACGTACTTCTAATTGTCGTATCCAAATGAAACTTTGTGTGTATATGTAGTTCGGATGACAATACTATAATTTGGTATCTTGGAGCTGATCTGATGATGGAGATAGGAGGTGGATAGTGGAACTCTTCAGTGGCTACTAGTAAACCCCTTGAGTTTCGGGTCATATTATTTTTTTGATGAGTCCGATAGATTGCACTTGGTGTTGAGGGTCTGATGATGGAGAAAGGAGGTGGATAGTGGAACTCTTTAGTGCCTATTATTGAACACTCGAGTTTGGGCCCATATTATGATTCGTCCAAATAGATTGGGCTTGCTAACGAGGGTCTGATGATGGAGCCAGGAGGTCGATAATGGAACTCTTCAGTGACTACTAGTAAACTCCTCGAATTTCGAGTCATATGATTCATCTTGACGAGTCCAATAGATTGGGCTTGGTAACGAGGGTCTGATGATGGAGCCAGGAGGTGGATGGTGGAACTCTTTAGTGGCTACTAGTAAACCCCTCGAGTTTCGGGTCATATGATTCCTTTTGATGAATCCAATAGATTGCACTTGGTGTTGAGGGTCTGATGATGGAGACAGAAGGTGGATAGTGGAACTCTTCAGTGGCTACTAGTAAACCCCTCGAGTTTCGGGTCAGTGATAAAATATTATAACTTAATTAATATACATATAACTTTAAAAAATGCTATTTAAGCCAACTTTAAATGCATTCTGTACCAGTAATAAATATGTTACAAGTTATTTTATGACTAAAAAGTAAAAAATAAAAATATGTAGTTTAAAAAACTAAAAACATGCTTTTATCACGCACTAAAAATGATAAAATAATTATTTTATATATAATAGTTAATTCAAAAAGCGTGGTGCGCTTTGTTTAATTTTATTAAAAGTACACAGAACCAAAAAACGCTCCACGTTTTTTTGGTTTAACTATTGGATATAAAATAATTATTTTATAATTTTTAGTGCGTGATAAAAGCGTGTTTTTAGTTTTTTAAACTACATATTTTTTATTATTATACGGCTTCACTTCGTATATATTTTGTTTGTTAGATTCAAATCTTGCGACGGGTTTTACAACTACATCTGCTTAACCGTTTCTCCTGAAACTTCCCAAACAAATTCAATACCCCTGAATATTTCTATTTATTTATTTATTTGACGGACTACAGAGAGGTCCACTGTGTTAGTAACAATATAACTTAGCCTATGTTAGTATTTCATAACTAGAACAGATCGGGTGCGATTAGTTAGCGCACACACTAGCGGGCTATCTGCCCGGGCTGCTATCGATTGCAGGATGGTGTTGGGACTGCCACGCAGCCTGTGGAGTAGCGAGGCAGATTTCTTTCGCCACAACGCGTCAAAACTCACAGTGCGTGCGTCGGCAAACATTGCTGAGGCACTACAGAAGCGTGGCAATCGCAACAATACCCTGAACGCATTATTGTATTGGATACGCAGAGCATTATAAGCCTTTTGGGTATATGTGAACCATAGGGCTCCCGAGTACAGCGATGTGCAGGACTATTTTGATTGCGACTGTACATCAAGAGAACCTGCGGGTCAGCATATTCGCCCTAACTGATAATGCTCTGCGTTCCCTCTCTAAATCCAAATCATATTTTATACAACATTATAATAGTTCCAACCTTCAATAAAAAATATTATAGTATTAGCACCGTGGGTATTTATTGCCTTTGTTTTCTGTACTTTCAATTGTTCGTTTGATTGCTTGCTTCATAAAGCAATAAAACTGCCCTTAAACTTAATTTAATCGACAGTTGAAAAGTAATATAAGAAAATTACTTATGCCGGGTTCCTATAAAAAAACGAATCGTTTTGCTTACCAATGGCAGCATTTTTTTTTGGCAAACTAGGCGTATAAATAGACTTTTAAGCTAATTTTACCTGTGACAGCTACTTCTACAACATGTAACGTAATTAACGCACACCCTCAAACACCCCAATTAGAATATTATGTTATAATCATAATACATACACTGAAATTTTAGTTTAACATGTATATGCATTGTTATTAACTAAATTAACGTTCTTGAAATAAGGTTTATTTTTCTTTATTTTGTATTGAATGACGGAATTAGTATTAATACTAATAAAAAAGCAAGTAAATTTTAAATGTGACTACTGTAGTTTTAATTATTTTTGGGATAAAAAATTACCTATACCTATTAAAAATGATAGAAATTGATTCAGTAAACGATTCTGAACAAACTACTTTTAGGATGTGCGTTAATTATGTTACATATTGTATATGGGAGGGTTTTTTATGCAACACTTTGAGGACTTTGCTTCATTATTTGTAAAGATAAAAGAGTCTCAATTTTAACAAATAACAATCCGTAAATTGTAGGATACGGCCATTAGTTATGTTTGTCATAAAGACGTGTAGTGAAGTCATTTATTTCGCAGAATATTTAATATTATTACAAAAAATTGAGAAGAAAGCTATTAATAATAAAAATAGTAAAGAGATCTTTTAATTTTACTAACATCCTATAGAATTAGATTTAGTCAAACGGATACCGTTCGGTCCCGGGTGTCAAGAATACCTATGGCGGTCGTTACGGGTAGTCAGAAGGCTGATAGTCTACCAACCGGTCTAAGCTTTGGATGTCGGCATGGCCCAGTAACTGGGTTGCGGAGGTCTGATGGCAGTCGCCCCATGTAAAATACTGGTATTCAGCCGCATCACTTTAGACTGGAAGCTGACCCGAAGATAATTGGGAAAAGGCTAGGAGGAAGAATAATGTATAACCCGAGTTCTCAAAGGCAGACGTCGACTCATTATATACAATTTTAATATCATTGGTCCTTAATATAAATAGGCATGTTTACTATCAAAAAATATTACCGATATCCGAAGTGGGGCGTTATATGTATTTTTGTATAGTTTTTTGGTATTTTTTATACAATTTTTTTTCGAGAATTTGGTTAACTTTGTGTGACTATTTAAGCCTCATAGGTACCTCCTATGTATATAAATAACGCTTTATGGTTCACTTTGCGTGATTATAGAAGCCTCATAGGTACCTCCTATGTATATATAAATAACGCTTAATATTTTTTGTTCCAGATGTAAAGACGAAAGTTTTGCAAACAACACGTGCAGCTCAATCAATTCTACATTTTGTACAGAATGGGTGTACGATAATCCAACCAGTTTTGTTGCTGAAGTACGTAATTTATATAAATAATCGTAGATAGGTATCACAGTTACCTAAAGCCCATTTCACGTCGTTAAGCCCAGCGCTATACCCATCTGTCAGGGTTGAGGTGAATGCACATGCGAATTTCGCGACCCATGGTTCCTCGGAGGATCAGTTACCAATCCTGTCATTAGCAAGTTTGTCTTTTAGACCATCATTATTTCCATTTGCACAGACAGCCATGGCCAACAATGTTTAGTTACCTAGATCTGATTATAAGAAAGTTGGCCTGGTGGGAGGATCTATTGGGTCTGCCTGACCACCCTCACGTTAAAGTCCGGCGCGAAGCAGTTTACTGTGTTCCGTCGTGTGTATGTGACAGTCAGAGGGGTATAGGGGAGTCCCTAAATATCTTTGTTACTTGGATTCGTATGCTCCATCTTAGACCCTGTCTGCGTCTACGATCAAGTGCGCCTAGGGACAAACATGATCAAAATAAAGAATTTAAAACGAAGATCTATAGGATTTCTGAAATACAGACTGATATATTATTTGCCTAGTGAGAAGGAGCTCGTGGCTAATTACTAACCGCGCGAATCATTCGATTTGCGAGTTTAAACTGCGCTTGCCGCGGTCAGTCAGTGGATGGGTGACCGTTCGTTACACATCGGGACCCCTCCGTCCCTCGGAGAGCAGTCAAACAATCGGTCCTGAGTGTCATACGAATACCTATGACAGTCGTTATGGGAGGTCAGAAGTCCGAAAGTCTGACAACCGGTCTAACGTTGGGATATCGGCATTGCCTTGTAACTGGGCTGCGGAGGTCTGATGGCAGTCGGTCCGTGTAAAATTCTGCAATTCAGCCGCATCTGGTTAGACTGCTGATCTCAAAATAGCTGAGAAAACGCTAGGAAGAACACAAAACATTATTTGCCCAGTGCTATCAGGACCCATCCGAAAACCAGCGCTGCTATACTTCGGTGTAGCAGCATTATGCTGAGATGGGTTCCTTTTTTTGTCTCGTGGAGGCATATAACTTTTTTATTTTGTTGATTTTTTATTTTATGTATTTGTATGTCTGTAACGAGACATAAATAAATAATTTTCTTTCTTTTCTTTCTTTCTTTGATGATGATAAGAATACTTTCTCCAATCCTAAATACTAACAAACATCTTTTTCATCAGTTTCAGCTAGCATGTCAAGACTGGAAGAGAACTCTGGTCGGGACAGTCCACAGCCTTGCTTACATGGTTGGTCTACTGTTCGTAGGCCCCTTATCTGACAGGTGAGGTTATTTCTGATTAGTGAACGTTCTTGACCTATTGATTTCGATTTCTTTATGATAAATTATTTACGCGTATTAAAATTGTACTTGTTGTGACGTGTTCAAACCAATCACGTCCTATTTGATTTGAACACGTCGCTACAAGTGCAGTAGGGGAATGACAAAGTTCGTCAGTTTTCAAATTCATTCCTTTCCCACATCTTGGGCACATGTTACTTTTTCAAACTGTTGAACGAAAAAGACCCATGCATGGAAAATTATGTTTAATTATTTGGTAGCAAAGATCAAAATCGCTTTTTGCCTCCATATGACGTAGTAGTGCCATATAATGTCTTTGATTTAAGGAGTTTTGTTGTAAAAACTATTACATCAATCAATTCGATGATTAAATAAATTGACATTACTAGTGGTTGTCATCATGTCACCATTATAATTTTTAATATCCTGTCAAAAAATACTTGTATTTTTATTTCTATAATGTTGGCAATACGTAGTCGGTAAAACAGGTTGTTTCTTGCATTGTGCAAGCAAAAATAAACCTTAAGGTGTATAACATTTTCGTTCCCCGACTATACAATTAAAATGAATGCTCGTAACCGTGCATGTCACCGCGGCCGCAAGCTAGACTAGGTTAGGGCGTATCCTTATAGAGAAATATACAATGGACAAGGAGTATAGGTAATTGTTTTTATACTTGCATCTATTCTTTATTCTATATTTTTAACAAAAAAATTGTTTCGCATAACAAACATAACATCCCGCCTGTACTCCTCGAAGGGTTGGGCAGAGGTGTATAGTATCACCATCATTTCACCGTTATGTTTAAGTCCAATGTAATAGGGGGCGAGCCTATTGGCATCAACCGGGCACAAAATCTCTGGGCTGCTACTGAGGAATTCCGTACGGCAAAACCTAATAACACTTTGACTTGGGGATAGAACCCAGAACCTTACGATCAACAGTCGCGCTTGCCACCACACCAACGAGGCATTTTTTGTTTTGGTTTAAAACGTATTCAAAATATTAATTAAGTATTTCGATTCGCACGCTTAACACCAAATGAAGCATATACTTGACCATTAATAATTTACATGCATAAAAATGTTGTTATAATTATGTATTATTTTATCTGTAAAATTGTTAATTACCTGTGAATTCGTTAACAATGTAAATCGTGAATACATAATGAGTATTGAAGATAATAATGACAAAAACGTTTTTGTACGAGAATGAGCGTGAATTCAATGGCGTGAATGAAATATCTTAGTACAGTAGGGAAATGAAAATGTTATACACTTTAAGGTCTATTTTTGCTTGCACAGTGCAAAAAACGAACTATTTTACCGACTACGTATTGCCAACATTATAGAAATGAAAATACAGTATTTTTTAACAGGATATTATGGTGACATGGTGACAGACACAAGTAATTTTAGAGTAACCATGGAGTTTCTTACCGGCTCTTCTCCATAGGAAACGACTAATTGGAACCGTGCATCTAAATTCGACTTTTATAAGCACCTGTATTGGTTTATGTGAAATATTTTTTTTGATTTGATTTGAATGACAATTTATTTAATCATCGATTTCGTTGATGTCATGGTTTTTACAACAAAACTCTTTAAATCAAATCAAAGACATTATATGGCATTACTACGTCTACGCCGTATTCGTACGACGTAGACGTAGTAATGAAATAAATTTTAATTAAAAAATTTCATGTACGTCATTTTTTTAATGAATCCAAAATTATCCCGTTCAGGATTAATATATGTCAGCAGTACATAACGAGGTTTGAAGGAATTACATGCTTTCATTTACATCCTGTATACTTAAATGCCATTGCAATTTTCGTCGAAATAAATCAGCATTCAACAGTAATATATCCTTAATCTTGTCAATGTAGCGACGTGGTCAAATCAAACAGGACGCGTTTTGTTTGAACACGTCGCCACAGTACAGGACGCAAGATGAACGCGTTGGTTTGAGCGTACCCTTAGTGGCCCATGAGCTGTCAGCTTTAGGGCGCGTTCCCACTATGTCGTGACGACGAATTTATCGTTGGACGACTGTCGTCTGTAGCTGTTCCCATTATAACGACTGTTTGTCGTCAATTTTTTTTATTGTTTAGCGACTATCGTATCTAGCTGTTCCCATTGGATCGCGACGACATTTCACGACAGTCGCTTTGTCGTTTGCAAATCAGTAGCAAGCTACGACGAGACGATATTTTTGTCGTGGCCACGACATATATTCGTAACAACCACACATTACGATGTCGTGACGATATATTTATCGTTGGACGACTGTCGTGCTAGCCGTTCTCATTGACTCGACAATCTGTCGTCACTGCAAAAAAAAGTCTTGAACGACAGTTTATCGTGTCGTCTTATATGTGAACACCTCCATTTAAATATATAAGCCATGACACTGAAAACTACACAACTATCTGTCGTCACGACAAATTGAGAACGCGGCCTCAGGATTTTCTTTTCCACAGGATAGGCAGAAAGGCATTAATAGTGGTGACAGGTGTGATCGGTGGAGTACTGGGTATCGCCAGGAGCTTTGTCACTTCATACTGGTTGTACATAGCCCTGGAGTTCCTGGAGTCTGCCTTTGGCGATATATGCTCGCCCGTTTATATTTTGAGTGAGTATTTTAGTACAGACACATGTTAAATTTTTTTTATGAGTCCTAATATTCCTAAATGGTTTGAGAATCCAAAATAGCGTATCAAAATGTGTTCTGATATTTTTTATGATTACTATAGGATGTTCTTACATTGTTTCGTTTTTTTTAATTAGTAAAAGTTGTATAAACAATAAGAGTTTAATATTTAATTTCTGTAATAAGAAGTTATACTTCCGATAAAAAAAATATTAATATTATTTAATATATAAACTCAGAATAATTATGTTATCTTCGACATCTAAACTGGGCGTTTATGTTTTGTGCATGTGAAGATTTGTGTCTGTAAATGCACCCACGATACAGATGAATTCTCAATTTGGGACAACGTTTATTAAAATATAATAATATAGAACATTGAGGTCTGTGCATGAGTATTGGCCCCTACTATTGTGTTGGTCACTACAATAGTAGTGGTCACTACTATTGTATTGGCCACTATTATTGTATTGGCCACTATTATTGTATTGGCCACTATTATTTTATTGGCCACTACTATTGTATTGGCCACTGTTATTGTATTGGCCACTACTATTGTATTGGCCCCTACTATTGTATTGGCCACTGTTATTGTATTGGCCACTACTATTGTATTGGCCACTACTATTGTATTGGCTCCTACTATTGTATTGGCCCCTAATATTGTATTGGCCCCTACTATTGTATTGGCCCCTAATATTGTATTGGCCCCTACTATTGTATTGGCCACTACTATTGTATTGGCCACTACTATTGTATTGGCCCCTACTATTGTATTGGCCCCTACTATTGTATTGGCCCCTACTATTGTATTGGCCACTGTTATTGTATTGGCCACTATTATTATATTGGCTACTACTATTGTATTGGTCACTATTATTGTATTGGTCACTATTATTGTATTGGCCACTACTATTGTATTGTATAACTTAAAAGTTGAGACAAATTTTTACTAATTCGATCCATTTTTTCAGATGTTGAAATAATAGCTTCGACAAAACGTATACCTTACTACATGATATGCAGCATAGGCTATTGCGTGGGAGGCGTTTTGAAAGCCTTCGTAGCCTGGATGGCCCCCGACTGGAGAAACTACCTCAGAGTTCTCTACGCCCCGGCTTTACTCTTCTTCTTTTACCTATACGTAATAGACGAGAGTCCAAGATGGCTGCTCATAAAAGGGAAGAAAGAGAAAACAGTAGCTATAATAGAAAAAATTGCCAAAAAGAACAATATTAAGGTCGATCAGAGAGTATTAGACAATTTAGTTTGCGATACGGACAAAGAAGAAAATGTAGAATTTGGAGCTGTATTGAAGAGTACTTTCACATCGAAGGCTCTGTTAAAGAGGTTCATTGTCTGTGTAATATGGTGGACGACATCTACCTTCGTGAATTACGGGATGACAATCACCTCGGTGTCTCTCGAAGGGAACAAATATTTGAACTATGCTTTAATCTCGCTGATAGAAGTGCCCGGCAACTTCATAGCGATGTATGTGCTGATGAAGTTTAGGAGAAAATTCCCTTTGATCGCGAGCTTCTTGCTTGCTGGCGTGTTCTGTGTGGGTCAGCCGTTTTTGCCGAAGCGTGAGTACAAAGTGTACTTATTATTAACTTGATTTTTGCTCTTCCAAGCTGTTCTACAGGTAAAAGAACAACAAAGAAGGATGCTGCTGCTTTATTATCTTTGAAAATGGTAAAATTCAGCTGTACTGGTATAAAACAGTTTTTATTCAAGAGTCAAGCAGTTCGTATTTTTTGTTTATACGTGATTTTCAAGTATAAAAGTGGACGCGAACCTGTCTGCCCCGTAAACACCGCAGACGCCGCAGTCATCGCTTTTGTTGACGGTACTGCGGCGATCACGACTCTAATGGGTGTGCGAGGTTGCATTCATACAAAGAATTCAAATGCTGCGATTGCGGCGCATTCGGTACGGACAGGCATTCACCTTTATTCGAAAACCTAATTTTAATACCATAGAATTGATTACAATTTGGTTGTAATTCTCCATGCTCATACCGTCTATAGTCTTCACTGCTGATGCTGGAAATGTACGCAGATTTGTCTACATGAATTTCTACATAACTTTTTGCGTTCCATAAATGTGACGCTTGGTTCCTTGCAAAGAGCAGGCTACTACTTCCAGTGCGTAGGTATTGTCAAAGGTGACTTAGAGGTTACGTGAGGGGGCTAAAACAATTCGTAGTAGCGGTCTATGTTGATGATCCAATGGTTGTCTGGAAGAAATTGCTTTAAGCGATAAGACTGCCACTTGTCTTCTCTTCTTCCTAGCCTTTTCCCAATTATATTGGGGTCAGCTTCCAGTCTAATCAGATGATGCTAAATACCAGTACTTTACACGGAGCGACTGCTATCAGACATGCGCAACACAGTAATGAGCTATGCCGATATCCTAAGGTTGGACCGGTTGTCAAACCTTGGGGCTTTTGTCTACCCATAACGACTGTTATAGGTATTCTTGTGATACCGACGATTTAACGTGTTCTCCGAGGCACGGAGGAGTCACAATGTGTGACGAACGGTCACCCATTCCCGGACTGACAGCGGCAAGCGCAGCTTAACCTCACAAATCGTATGGTCCGTACAGTTGTTATTTAGCCACCAGCCTTTCCACAAGACCGCCACTTGTACTGTTCTTAATTATATAAATTCCTTCTCTTTTTCCTTTTAGTAGACAATAAAGTATATCTATCTAACCTTGATGAAGTGCAAATGCAACGTATTTTGTCTTTCAGATATGGCCTGGCTGTCAATAATAATATTCATGGTGGGCAAGTTGATGGCTTCGTTGTACTTCACCATAACCTACATGTATACGTCAGAACTGTTCCCGACTTACACGAGGAACTCCATGCACGCGCTGTGCTCGTCTTTGGGAAGAGTTGGATCTATTGTTGCGCCGCAGACGCCGCTTTTGGTAATTTTGAATTTTATTTTCCTTTGACTGCTGATCGTGAGGTCTTGGGTTCGATCCCCAGGTCGGGCGAAGTGCTATTGGGTTTTTCGTGTAGAATTGCCCAATAGCAGTCCGGAATTTGGATTTTGCCCGGTTGGTGACAATAGGCTCGCCCCCTGTTACATGGGCCTTAAACATAACGGTAAAATGAGGGTGTTACTATACACCTCTGTGATGTTATGTAATGTTATTTACCTTTTTGACCATTTTGTGATTATAATATAGAATCTTTCGCCATGTCATCACCATAAGTGTTCACTGTTGTGTAGACTGTAGCTTAGCGAATCTTCCAAAGTCTCATATCTTACTAGAGTGTATTAAAAAGTCGTTACAATTACTTAATACCTTTGACAATAATAATTGATATGATTCGACCGGTTCTTAGACCACGCTTCGGCTAGTTGTAGGTATTCTCGAGAGACGACTATTTTGGTCAATGTAGATTGTTCTACTAGGTAACATATATCTTACAATATTTGACGACACGTTCGGTGCAGTGGCTGAACGATTAGCTTCTGCGCTACGGGTCGTGGGTTCGATTCCCGCACGGATCAAATATTTGTATGGCCTACGAATAATTGTTCCGGGTCTGGGCGTTTGTACATGTGAAGATTTGTGACTAAAAACGCACCCACGATACAGGAGAAATCTTAGAGTGGAGCAATGCTGTTAATTAAATAATTAAATGTTTTTTTTAGACGGTGTACTGGGACGGATTGCCGTCATTTGTATTTGGGATCACGTCAATTATAGCTGGGCTAGTGACGTTCCTGGTTCCTGATATTTCCAACGATTCCCTACCTGATACTGTGAAAGAAGCTGAAGCATTGGGGATAAAAGAAAAAGCGAAAATGCCTAGAGAAAATAGTGATTAAATGACTATATAGGATGTTACAAATTAACTCTAAGAATTTCGTGGAGCTACTCGGTATCGGAAATGAAACAACTTTTCGAAATTCGCGTAATTTTTTTATGACTTTCCATACAAATCAAATAAAAACATTTTTTTAATTTGACGACACATTTGGTGCAGTGGCTGAGCAATTGGCTTCTGCGCTACGGGTCGTGGGTTCGATTCCCGCACGGAACAAATATTTGTATGGCCTACAGATAGTAGTTCCGGGTCTGGGTGTTTGTGCATGTGAAGATTTGTGTTTGTAGACGCAGCTACAATACAGGAGAAATCCTAGTGTGGGGAAAAGTTTAAAAAAAGAAAAAAATGTATCGTAAGTAATAAAGAAAGACGCTAATTTCGAAAAATTGTTCTACAGAAGTTGTTGAATATATTGGTATCGGAATACCGATTAACCCCAAAAAACTCTTAGAGTTATTTTTTTAACAGCCTGTATATTACATACTAGCTGTTGTCCGCGACTTTGTCTGCGTGTATTTTTTATTTATTATCACGTAGCCTATGGTCCTTCTCCAGGACCCAAACTACGTTGTTGTCAAATTTAATTACAATCGGTTCAGTAGTTTAGTTGTGATGAAGTGACAAACAAACAGAGTAACTTTCGCATTTATAATATTAGTGTGGATAACGTAAATAATTGAACTTTTGACTGGAAATAATAATTTTGTTCTTAGTTATAAAATATAGGGAGATAATATAAGATAATTATAATGTTATAAGAGAGAAATAATATCTGTGTATGAGAGTACAAAAATAAATTTAGTATTTTATTTAAAATTATTTTCTTATCCCATTGTCGGTTCAATGTTCACACTGAGACCCTTCCGTGCTTCGGAGAGCACGTTAAATCGTCAGTCCCGGGTGTCATACGAATACCAATGACAGTCGTTACGGGTATTCAGAAGCCCGATAGTCTGACCACCGGTCTCACCTTAGCGTATCAGCATTGCCCAGTAACGGAGTTGCGGAGGTCTGCTGGCAGTCGCCCCGTGTAAAATACTGGTATTCAGCCGCATCTGGTTAGACTGAAAGTTGACCCTAACATAGTTGGAAAAAGGCAGAACATTGTCGGTTCAATTTTGCACTGGAAAAGCCTAACTGCTGTGTTATATTATCTTCTTCTTCTTTCTGCCCTTATCCCACACTAGGTGGGGTCGGCACAACATGTATTTCATAAATCCATGTTGTTAGAGGTTTTGGCTTATTGTTTTATGACCGGCCGCCTACCTGACATCAACCCTCCTTGGGAATACTCATTGAGCGTTCGCGCGGGTGCCCAATGTGCTTGCTGATATTATGCACTGGGTCCCAAAATGACATGCTTGTATATTCTAAGACGTTCCTCCAAAATTTACTCGACTCGACTCCACTTCGACTCAGCCTTTTTCACTACCATCGGTAGTTATAGTTGATATAAACGTCCTCGACTCGAGATTTTTCCTCAGTCGAGGTAAGGAATCATATGTCAAACTCAAGGTACCTCGGAACCTACCTTAAGGAAGGAAGTGTCAAAGTTCGTATGTAACAAAAAATATTTTTGAAGACTTTATCGAATATGCTTACGATAATTCTTACAACTAATTATCGCGGCGTTATTTGCGACGAAATAACTCTACTCTACCTCGACTCATTTTAGGACCTCTCAGTCGAGGAACCTCAAAGTTCACTTGAAATTGCGACTAAGAATACAAATTTGAAGATGTTTTCGAGGCCGTCCTGAGTCGAGTAAGTTTTGGAGAAACGTCTTAGAATATGGGTGTATGTTCTTCTTGGTGGAGTAGGTATACTTGAAGTTCCTCGACGTTTCCTTTTCTTTCCTTCTTGTTGTGTTATATGGTATAATTTTGCCAATTCTAAACACAACAATACAAATTAATATGTTCATTGCAAGGATACAGATTGAGCGTGTATAATTGCGACTGTGCGGGCAAACGCCGCGCCGATGCGAGCAATTTTCAATTTGGCCGCCCGCGCCACCTGCGAATGTTCGTGCAATATTAATACTGAAGCGATGTGCAGCGTGCAATGCTATAGGTGGGGAGGTAGGGAATATTGGTGCCTCGTTTTGTTTTGATTGTGTTTATTGTGTGTGAAGATTTGAATTGGTTTGGGAAATATTGTTGTAGGTATTATGTAGCGAGGTGCTTTAAAAACGAAGACACTACCCTATCGCTTTTCGCGTGTGTCATAAGAGGCATTAACCACTGCATCTGATAGATCTTCTGAGTCACACGACTGTAAAAAGCCGGACACATGGCAACCCTACTCGTGAGGGCTCTAGGGTTAGACTAGTTGTCAGACTTTCGGGTTTCTGACTACTCGTCTTAGGTACTCGTATGACATCCGGGACCGACTGTTTAACGTAGGTATCGTCCGAGGCACGGAGGGGTGTAGCGAACGGTTACCCATCCACGGACTGACCGCGGGAAGCGTAGCTTAACCTTGCAAATCGTATGATCCGCGTGGTTTTTAATAAGCCACGAACCCCTCTAAGGGTGTTACTCGACCAATCGATCGATCGTCGATCGACGATCAATCAATGGACAACGCGTCCTCTTGTGAATACATTTGGAAAGAAACTGATGGATTATAGCCGGGGTTAATCGATCAAAGTCGACCGATGCCATCGACCGGCAATCGATCCATTGGTTAGTCAAATGGTATCCGTCGATCAGCCAAAGCTACCACCACCAATTGATCAACGTCGATCGCTGTCGATCGATGGCATCGATCGAGGATCCATCGATTGGTGTAGTAACATTCTAAAAATTTATTTTAGTACCTAAATATTGAAATTATTGTGGGCTACTAAAAACACTCATGCTTTCTAAGATCTCATAACTGCTAAACAAATATATTGGTGTAGGGCACTTAAAAGTGACTATGTCCAAATATTATCACAATATATTTTAGCTCCCAAACTACGAAGCGTGAATGGAATTCCTACGTAGGGAATTGCCGCCGCAACTTGTTACGATACAAGCGACATAATACGATACACGGTACTCATGGTAGGTACATGCGACTAACGTTTTATCGTTTTGTTATATAAATATATTGATTTTGTATAGCTTTGAAGTTATTATTTTATTTTAATAGCGCTATTCTGCTTAAATTCCCTTGCAATGGCCGATCAGATTTTTTAGCAAAGTAAAACCTTGAAATCTAATGTTAGTTATCATTAATAGAACACATTTAAATAAAAAATATTTAAACTTTAGATACCTAACAAGGTAAGGTAACCTAGGGTAGTACCTAGGTTAGGTGCGCGCTCTTCGCTACGGTATTAGTTAGGCATCTTATCGATGGCAGCAAAGTAGATACGGAAATCTAAATTTTTACCAAAACGCTTCTTTTACAAAAATTTGCTTAAATCAACCCTTTCTACAAGTCTGTATTAAAATAATTTCAAATTTCAATATAATGAAGAAAATCTGGCATGTAAATGAAGACATTTACACTCGATTTCTAAGAAACATCGCAGCAAAATGGCCTCTGTTTTTTACTAAATTTGCTCTCCAGTAAAATTGCGATTTTGTAGGTGTCTTCTTTTACTTTATTGCCATCGTTATTAAAGGTATTGGTAATTATATAAAGTTTAGGTAGTTTTTTATTTGAATGTTTTCTATTAATGATAGGCTTGGCCTTTATATTTCTAATTTTTATCCAGATTTTACGTAGAGAGCCTTTCCAATCGATCTCCAGTAACCAATCAACTAATTAACAAATTAATAAAATCAAATAACATTTTTTTAAGATAAATTAATCGGGTTTTCTCTTGCAGTACCCCTGCAGCATCAGGATTTAAGAATTGTAAATTAAAATTAATATAATGTCTAAGTATTTTCATTGAAATTAAATTTGTGTGCGTAGTTTCAGGAGAATCGATTAAGGGCGATGTCTCATTAGTGCGTTGATGCTGCAACGACGCAATGCAACGCAACGCACTAATGAGGCAGAGCTCTAATAAGCAGAAATAGTTGAAAAATCTGTCGAAAGGTTTGTGTCAAACAAATAAATGAAGTTAATTAAAATGGTTTAAAACTTCGATCAACAATCGTACATTGATCGAAGGTTTAATAACACGTCGCAGATGAGTTCTGCACAAAATATTACCAATATTAAACGACTAAACTAATTAATATTTTCTCAAACAAAAAGACTTTCTTAGAGTCTGTATACAGGATGAGTCTTGAGGTAACCGAGAAACTTCTTACAGTGAATAAAAAATATCGAGACGAACCGAAGCGAGCGGTTTAAGACATTGGCACAATGAGAGTGAACTTTTGAGTTCTTATTTTTAATCTAGATGTTTATGCAGCGTTTTTGTGATCTCCGATCTATTGTAATGGCGAACTAAATAAATGTGTAATGGCGAACTGTTGAAGGAATCTACTACATAAAAGCAGTTTCTCATACAGGTCTATGGCGAGATCTATTTCTAGCACCGGACCTCTTGGAACAGCACAGCCACATTTTTTTTCGATATAGTCGAATATTTAAAATCGTAGACATAATTATGCTAAATATTAGGGGTTCTAATCGGTTCGTTGAGGTTTTGTTAAAAAAGTCATTTATAGCAGTTTTGTATTTCTTTCTTTGCAGCTAATGCAGTGTAGTCAAATAATGTGTGTATTTGTAGATATTGATGCCTAACGGTTATATGATATTCTGAGGGTATGTAAAAACCTATAACGACATAAAGGCACAGCTGGGATGAATGAAAAAGAAAAGGCTATATTTACGCTAAATTCTGACGCAGAAACATAACTAAAATAAATATTTATCATAATCTAAAATACTTACAACACTACAAATTAACTGTGTATACTTGCCTTATTTCAAAAAACGTACCTGACCAATTCTTTTTATTCTTCTTCCTGCCCTTATCCCACACTAGGTGGGGTCGGCACAACATGTATTTCATAAATCCACGTTGTTAGAGGTTTTGGCTTATTGTTTTATGACCGGCCGCCTGCCTGACGTCAACCCTTCTTGGGAATACTCGTTGCGCCGTCGCGCGGGTGATCCAATGTGCTTGCTGATATTATGCACTGGGTCCCAAAATGACATGCTTGTCAGTCTTATTGCCGACAACTAAGCAGGCTGTCTTCTTCTTAGTGGAGTATACTTGCAGTTCCACGACCCACTCATTCAGTTTTGCTAGGGACTTTACTACTGTTCACGTCCGTGACTTTACATTTGTATTCAACTCCGATTGTAGCTGCGAATGATGGATTGTAGTTACCCGTTGTGAACGCTAGGATTTACCAACGCCGCACTCACCGATAAAATAATTCACAAATTATATCAATGTAAAAAAACAAAAATAAATTTTATAAAATGTCATAATGATATTTCGGTTGCCGCGGCAACCGAAAAACAAATGTAAACAAATACGTACTTGACCAATTCATAACTAAAAATCATAAGGCTAACTTATTTCGTACGTTAGCCTAAAAATTGTTGCTACCCAGTGTATCAAGAACCTTACACTTAATAATTTATTTAAAAACATACTTCCAATGTTGTTTTTTTAATATCTAGCCTGCCTTATTATTCCAGTTTTATCCAGTTATAATGTCTAGTGCCTGGAAATAATCCACATAATACCCAGGTATGCTGTAACGAAGGTTTATAGAATTATTAATGGACAAATTTTATGGACCCTCGTTTGAAAGGGAAGATGTAGGTTTTTGGAAAATATTTAAGGTAGGTATTGTTTTGTATGATGTGGGTTAGTTCTCTAGTGATGCAAAATATTTAGGTAATAACATACCATACTACCTATGCGTCAAGCATTTTTTTTATCATTGTAAAATCCTCGTGGATGTCCCTCACCCGGGGAAGGCGAGGGGGTCTGCCGGACTCTTACCGGCTAAAAACCAACGGTGTACCTCCTCCTGACCGTTCGGCCGGGGTCGCGGGATTCGCAAAAGTATGCACCGCAACCTAAGCATTTAAGCCTGCTGTGATAATATTTTTGTTAGACAAATTTTTTTTTGTAACAAAATTGGAGCATAGCCGTTTATTGTGTTGTAATTGGTCAAGTGTTCACTCAACATGTTTTCCTAGTTTTTTGTCGCAGCAGACCCGGCTTTAAGGACAGGGACGTTCTGCGAGCTACTTTGGATGCCGGTAGAGTTGTAGAGTTACATTATAGGATGGGCAACTTTATCGAATTTAATATTGACTGTTTCATTTACTATTCATTCTCATTATGCTAAAGAGTGACTGTGAGAGATCTCTTCTGTGAGTTATTTTTACAGGTCGAAACCCGATAACCGATCTCAATCCAAAATCTCTGAATTGATATAAGTTTTTGACAGAAATTCAATAGATGTAATTTTTTTTTGTTTTGCAATCATTTTATTTAGTAATTTTCATTCAAAAATATCTGACTCCAAAACGCCAAAACGTGACCCAAACAATTCTGACATTACTTTTGGATGCGTTCTAACATACATTATACAATTAAATTATTTATCTATACACAATTTTATCATTTACCTACATTTAAACCTAATATATACAATATAAAATGATGTAATTTTTTTTAATGTCAAGAAAACCTAAAAATGAAAGTATTTCGGCCGTATGTGAATCAGTTGACGATTACGAGCTTACAGCAGGTTCAGATGGGTCGAATCGCTTTCAACAAATGACGATCAACAAAAGCTGGAACGTTTTTGTTGCTTCAATTTGATTGAAAGTCTGTTCAGACGGTTCAAATCGCATGCGATTTAGCAGTTGATCAACTAGAATCGAACCGTGTGAACCTGGTATTAGCGAAGATGGTTGTCGATATTTATACCTACTTGAAAAATATGATAATCACCTATTTTTTATTTAAATGATTGTAATTAGCTTCGCTTCGTATATTTGTTTTGATTCAAATTTTGCGACAAATTTTTCATCTACTTTTGTTTAACTGATTCTCCTAAAACTTCGCACACAAATTCAATTCCCATGACAATACAACATTATAATAATTTCAACCTTCAATCCTCAAATCCTGATGCTGCAGGAGTACTGCATGATACAACAGTTTAACTTTAAAGTTTTTTTAAGGGATTATTTTCCTTCCTTCTATTCCCCGAAGGGTTCGGCAGAGGTGGTTTAAGTACAACAACCTCGTTTTGCCAGTTATGTTCAATACACATGTAATAGGAGGCAAGCCTATTGCCACTAACCGGGCTTAAATCCAGGCTACCTGAGAAATTCCTAATGGAAAAATACAATAACACTTTTCCCGACCTGGGGATCGAACCCAGGACCCCAAGCTCAGCAGTCGCGCATGCGAACATTAGATCAACAAGACAGTCTTTTATATCAACTTTACACAAAATCATGATCAATTTACATAAAAAACTAAAAATACTCAATTTATCAGGACAAGAGCTCCCAAGCCATTCTAACCCCCAATCAAAATTCAAAAGGAGTTCCCCTTTAAAAAAATTACACATTCCAAGGCGTTCCCCGAACTTGGCAGAAAGTCGAGGATTATTTAAATTTTAAGGATTATCGCTTCCTTGCCATTTATAACTGAAGCAACTGAAGCCTTATCTTATCCCGGATCAATGATAGACTCCCTTCAAAGGTGGACAGATTAAACTAAGTTAGGGGTGACGCGGATGAACTGGAAAATCTTGTTTGGACTTATTTGTTAGCTTGTCACTTATCGTCTTGTTTTTGGATAAAACATGATTATATGTGTTGAATACTTAAGAGGAAATGCGGTCAGCATTTAGTCCACACAAACGTATTCTTCAGTTTCCTCCTTGGATAATGTCACTAGAGCAAATATTTCTTACTATATGATATATATCTACTACCACTATGTCGCTACGTTTTGTTTTTGTCAATAAATTAATTATTAAAAGAACTAGAAACGTTTAAATTTTACAAAAATCGACCGGTTTTACCACCGTTTTCAAACATCTGGCAAACAAATTTGATGATACAAAAAATAAAAGAAAAACATACAGACATAACCAAAGTCTTTCTTAAATGATTACAGAAAAAAATATTAAATTCGGTCCAGATTTGAAGAAGGAAACAGGAAAATATAAAAGTACGGTTCCGCTAATATTGCACAGGAGAAATCAGTCCGAGATGCAGGTGTCTCTTTCGCGCTCAATTGGAAAGGTTTGCGGGAGGGGTGGGATGGAAATAGATCGCAAAAATCTATTTAAATTATTAATATTTTGCAGCCGGCGTTCCTCTTAAATGGTGCAATATTATACGTAACTGGGTTCAGTTGTTACTTCAAGATAAGAGATAGGTGTGTAACGGAATACTTGAGGTCATGACATAACATCACGCCTGTATTCCCAGAAGGGTTGGGCAGAGGTGTACAGTAATTCCCTCATTTCGCCGTTATTTTTAAGTCCCATGCAATAGAGCGAGCTTATTGCCATCAATCGGGCACAAATCCAAACTCCGGGCTGCTACTGAGGAATTCCATACGGAAAAACCCAATAACACTTTTCCCCGACCTGGGGATCGAACCCAGGATCAGGAACCTCACGATCAGCAGGCGCGCTTGCCACCAATAGACCAACGAGGCAGTTACATAAAAACACAATAAAGAAAAATAATAATGTTTACTAACTTTTTATTGTTTATCGAATATTTATCCGTTTACGCAATTATTCGAGACAGATAAGAAACAACAGGACATCTAGAATGGTACTACATGAAGATAGTACTGGCGGAAGATCAGTTTCTTTTTAACCGACTTCCAAAATGGAGGAGGTTCTCAATCCGACTGTATGTTTTTTTTTGTATGTTTGTTCCGCGATATCTTTGCTAATTGTGAACCGATTTTAATGATTATTTTTTTGTGTGAAAGAATATCGTTTCGAAGTGGTCCCATTTAAATTTGGTGAAGATCTAATGAAGAACTTCGGAGATAGACCATTTGAAGTCGGTTTTATTTTTGTTAAAAAGTGATTATTAAAAGGTTCTAATTAGCTTTACTTCCCCCCTCCTAATAGCCTTATCCCAACTATATTGGGGTCAGCTTCCAGTCTAACCAGATGCGGCTGATTACCATACCATTATTTTACACGGAGCGACTGCCATCAGACCTCCGCAATCCAGCAACTGGGCAATGCCGATATCCTAAGGTTAGACCGGTTGACAGACTTTCGTTCTTCTGACTACCCGTAACGATTGTCATAGGTATTCTTATGACATCCGGGACCGACGGTTTAACGTGCTCTTCGAGGCATGGAGGGGTCTCGACTCTCGAGTGAGGATGATATAATGACATTAAAAAACAACACATATTCTATGATGTGTTTTAGAACCGTACACAAAAAATCTGTTATTTTCCAACATATTTTTTTTCAATGATTTTGATTTCTTTCATTCCTCTAAGTCAGGGATGGCGAATCTTTACGTATTTATTTATTTATTTATATTTTCGCACAAAGTTTGTACAAAGGCGGACTTAATGCTTTAGGCATTTCACGTATCAACGTGCCATTTTTTTTAAAGAAATGTTTAATGAGGTCATAGACGTGCCATCAAATAATTTTGACTTTGTGATTATTGGGTCATATAATACCTATTTTACACTTTCTTTTTCGTAGTGCATAATGCATTTTGTGATCAGTGACGTGCCCAAAATATTGTGTCGCGTGCCATTAATGGCACGTGTGAACATCTAATACGGCGGTACGGATATGAGAGCGGCTGTTGCGGTCGACGCTCGCGATGGCAGACACACGACGGGAAACCTTCGTAACTCGTCGGCTTTCTTCAATTTGATATGGCTAGTTTTTTTTTACAAAAATGAGCTTATATCAATCCTAACTGTAACAAGTCTGTATTAAAATTATTTCAAATTTTAAAATAATGAAGAATATCTCGCACGTAAATGAAGACATCTACACTCGATTTATAAGAAACATCGCGGCTAAATGGTCCACATTTTTTACTAAATGTGCTCTCGTGTAAAGTTGCGATTTTGTAGATGTCTTTTTTTACTTTGCTGCCATCGATTTAATATCGCGACGTCATCCCCAGTTTTTTTTTTTTTGTACTTTTTACATCGTACCTATTCGTTAAATCGCATCTTAATCTCTGTCTACAGTTCCCAAGATCGCCGTACAATCTCAAAACGATAATTTAAATCTGTCTATCCCATTTAAAGATAAAGAGTTTGTTAATGGGTATAATATATTTTGATTTACATTTACATAAAAACAATTCGGCCGGATCATAACGAGCGAATTAATCAGATAAATGGACTCATTTACAAGTCAAAAATTATTATGGTGTTGACAATAATGTTTATTGCCGCATTAATGTTACTAGAAAAGTTATTCGTGTTTGTGAATGTTTTGTAACTATAATTATTACCCTAACATCACGCCTGTACTCCCCGAAGGGTTATGCAGAGGTGTATAGTAACACCCTCATTTCGCCGTTATCTTTTTCTTTTCGGGTGGTTAGGGACTAACCTGGTGTCAAAGTTTATGCCGCCCATGGGCCTCTGACTTGACTTCACATGCGAAGAAATATCTTTCAGGCATGCCGGTTTCCTCACGATGTTTTCCTTCACCATTTTTGAGCAAGTGATAATTATATAATACGCACATGAATCCGAAAAGTCAGAGGTGACCTTGGGTTCCAACTCTAGACCTATGACTTGGCAGTCCTTTTTTTTTGTCGTAGAGAAATGCACATGCATACTGCACTACCACGGGAAGATAGTGCAGTTATGTGGGACTCAAACCCACTAAAACAGTGGAGACTGTGTCCTTCTCTGCCACATATATGGCGGAAACACGGGCACGTGTAAGCACTCATCCGTGAACCCGCCGCGGCTGTCCGTCACCGGACCCTCCTCTGGGGAGTACCCCCCATCACCGGCGCACCAGAACACATGGCACGCCGTGACCACCCCGGGGACCAAACGAGCACTTGGGTGCCAGACGACCCCGTGTCTGGGCACCCTTGGTCCCCCTGCGACGGGTCAGGTTAGTGGCCCCACTTTTCGGCCGCAGAGGATAGGGGAGCGGCCAACGACATACCGACACTCCTCTCCCCCTGCGGCCCCAACGCGTCCTTCATCTGACGGTGACGACCCCGTCAAGGCCGCAGAAGGTAAGGAGAGCGGCGCACCGCAATACCGGCACTCCTCTCCCGCCGCGGCCTCCACCCTTCAACCGCGATGCCTCCCATGAGACATCGCGGTCCGCCTCAGTTGCGATGTCGCCCAGGCGACACTACAACCTACTTGGCCACGACGTCGAGGGCTTCCAGGCTCAAGCCCCGACGAGCAGGCCGTCCTCGGGTTCTACTTCGCTTCACCGTGGGCATTCACTCCAGGGCTACTGAGCCCCCCCGCAACGACAATGCGGGAACCCACCAGGGGGGATGACTTGGCAGTCCGACGGTCACGCCACTAGGCTATCACTGCTGTTATTAAATAATGTACTTCGACGTCAAAAATCGTCATGACTTAATGACCGAAATCAGTCGTAAAGTAAACCTATGTCGAGACTGCAGGCCCACGTTAGATAAGTCGTTCCACATTGCCTGCGTCAGTATGGACGTCAAAACAAATAGCTCTGACCCCATATACAGCACATAAAGAAGATATAAAAAATACAATTAAATATACCAACGAGCATACTGTATCAAATATGGCGGGTCGGCCGTGACCGGCCGGAAGCGGCCGCCACATCTGGCCGTTGACGTCACAAACCGGAAACACCGCCACTCCTCACTTCCGCCCTCCGCTCGAGTTGCAAACGTTTTTAGTTATTTACTTTGGAAATGTTATTTTTTTATATGTTTTGAAATTGGAATGTGTTGTTGTTTAGTTTCAGAATATTATGTGAAAATCAATGTGTTTATTTCTTATTAGCTGTGTCCTCACGGCTCCGCCCATAGCCCTTATTACTCAGTGATAATGTAGCTTTCTAACGGCAAAAGATTTTTTGAAATCGGTCCAGTAGTTTTTAAATTTATTCGTTACATACAAAAATACAAATCTTTCCTCTTTACAATATTAGTATAGATAACGATAATAAAAATAGATAAGTATTTGTTAAATAAAATTATTTGACTCGGCTAATGTTATTAAATATTTTGCAGACTATTCTAACACGGTAGGTAATATCACACCTTGTATTCCCCGAAGGGTTCGACAGAGGTGTTTTTAGGAAAACCCTCGTTTCTGCCCATTATGTTTAAGTCCCATGTAATAGGCGACTGGCCTATATCGATTAACCGGGCACAAATCCAGACTCCGGTCTGCTATTAAGAAATTCCTAATAGAAAAACCCAATATCACTTTTAGCAGGGGATCGAACCTAGAACCCCATGCTCAAAAGTCGTGCATGCAACCACTAGACCAACAAGGCAGTCTGTACACGGTAGGTATTAAAATAAATTATCTATACAAATACCGATGCAGATTAACATCACCCGAAATTGAACTGAGGATAACTCGATCGGCAGCTGTATTTACGACCGCTTTACCAATGAGTTTAAAACACTTTTCCATCAGAGCGCCCACCAATAAATTTTGCGTGAAACTTTTCAGCAGGCGTTCCTTAAAAATGATAAAGGATAGATATATTGAAGAATGGGTATTCTCCTCACGTTCGCGAACTGAGATCAAACGCCGTGATTGTAAACGAGCTGCTCTCACTTATTACTTCTGGGACCTACATGTGGCTTCAAACAGTTGAAATTCATTTAGAATTAATACCACTTTGTGTTCTCTACAACATTGTTTTCTTTAGCGATCTGTCAGAGGATTGTATTTAACAGAAGATATTTTTGCCATCAACATGACATGTCTCAACTATATTTAGCCCAGTCAATAGCCAATAAAAAAGAAACAAAACATCCAACTGTCCTTTTTAATTTTTGCGAGCAATAATTTTTCTCTCTATGCAATTTTGCTATTAACTTTTTATCAGGCGCTTACTAGCGCATTTACGTTATAAAGGATCGTCGATATATTGAAGGATGAGATTCACATCACGTTCGTGGACTCAGATCAAACGCCGTGATTGTAAACGAGCTGTTCCTTAGTTATTACTCCAACTTGGCGCTAGTAATACTTTCCTGTATTAGGAAAATAGTGGAAATAGTTTTGTCAGAATTTGATTTTATTATTTCTAGGGTCTGACCTCATAGGTCTCCAGTTCGAACCCAAAGCACACACCTCTGACTTTTCGGATTCATGTGCGTATTGTATGAATATCAATGCTTAAAAACGGTGAAGGAAAATATCGTGAGGTAACCATGCCTGAGAGATATTTCTCGACGGCATGTGAAGCCAAGTCAGAGGCCCATGGGCGGCATAAACTCTGACCAGACACTAAACTCCTTCTTCTTCTTTTCGTGTGGTTAGTGACTAACCTGTTTATGCCACCCATGGGCCTCTGACTTGGCTCCACATGCCATCGAGAAATATGTCTCAGGCATGCCGGTTTCCTCACGATGTTTTCCTTCACGGTTTTTAAGCAAGTGATAATCATACAATTCGCACATGAATCCGAAAATTCAGAGGTGCGTCCCTTGGGTTTGAATGGAGACCTATGACTTGGCAGTCCGATGGTCACACCACTAGGCTTTCATTGCTACATAAACTCCTAATTACCACACAAAGAATCATCAAAACACGCAAACCATATCTGTAATCCAATTATAGGCAATTAAATTCTCAATTCAGATTCTCATTCGTAACGGCAGCGGTTTCAATCAGAAACTGTAATTAGCGGCTCCGGTTAATTAGTACTCATTAGACTGATTGCTTCAATTTGAAGGCGATCTTAACGACGTATTGAAATTACACTTATGGCTCTATCTTGTTTTGATTGATTGGGGGTGAATTGAATGGGAAATTTGTATGGGATATGTAAGCGTTTTATTGTGTAATAAGCGGGGAAATTGTATGGTTAATTGGTGTGAATATTTGGTATTTAATAGCTCTAATTAATATGTTTTAGGGATGCATTAAACTATCTCGTTGGTCTAGTGGTAGCAAGAGCGTAAGGTCCTGGGTTCGATCCCTAGGTCGGGATTTTTCCGTGTGAAATTACCGAGTAGTGGCTCGGAGTTTGGATTTGTGCCCGGTTCGTGGCAACAGGCTCGCCGCCTATTACATGGGACTTAACATTACGGCGAAATGAGGGTATAGTAACCTATACACCTCTGCCCAACCCTTCGGGGAATACAGGCGTGATGTTATGTGTTACTAGATACTGCCTGTGATTTGACTCGCAAATAAGCTTCCACTTAATTTATCCCATCAACCCAGTAAATCACCCATATTATCTAAAAATACCTAAGAAAATCTTAGGTACACATTAAAGCTTCACCATTTATCAAATACATCTGACGTTTCCTTTACCGTGGTATAAAGTAACAAAGAGTGAACGACACACGAACGCCTTTGAGTCGCTAAAACCAGCGCTACATCCAGCCATATTAGTTTAACAGAGGAACGGCTTGTAACCAACGAGCGCTGAGATAAGCGATCAAAGCGCTGCTTTGTACAATGCTGTTAATATTGGTGTGAAATATTGGGTGTTCTTGAAGTTGGGAAGTGTTTTGAGTGATGTTTGGATTTTTTTTGGAGATTAGAGGTAACTAAGGATATGTTAAGTGTCTGGGGGTCTACTCCGAATAACGATCGTCGAAAGGAGAATGGGCGAAATATTTAGAAGTTGGTCTACTCCTCCTCTAGCAATGAATTATGTGATTAGAAAGGTTAGATAGGTATCTTAACCCGGCGTCATGGGGGTTGGGTCTAAATGACCCGGGACGTTTGTTCGCCCTGGAACCTGGAGCATCGGAAAATTATGTATTATTTTGTCGATCATTAGTAAACTCCTTTAAGAGATCTTAAAGGAGTTTACTAAGCTAGTCCGCTATAAAAATAAGATTATTTTTATAGCGGACTAGCTGCAGAATAGATATATTTCCAAAAAAGTATCAGAATTTGAGGTTATAATCGAACCATAACAACGAATATTTGGACGACACGTTTGGTGCAGTGGCTAAGCGATTGGCTTCTGCGCTGCGGGTCGTGGGTTCGATTCCCGCACGGAACAAATATTTGTATGATCTACAGATAGTTGTTCCGGGTCTGGGTGTTTGTGCATGTGAAGATTTGTGTCTGTAAACGCACCCACGATACAGGAGAAATCCTAGAGTGGGGCAACGTTTTTTTTAAAAAAAATAAAAATATTATAGGTATATTTTTTCATAGCTCGTCAGACACATATCCTCGGGCGTGCCACAAGGGTCTCATTTGGGGCCGGTTTTGTTTAACTTTTTTGTTAATGATATTCCGAACTGCTTTCGCCACTGTAAAATTTTTATGTTTGCCGATGACTTAAAATTTGTCAAAGTAGTTAAATCTAAGCATGACGCCTCTGAATTACAAAGCGATTTGGATGAATTGGTGATATGGTGCCAAATAAACCAGATGCTCCTAAATCCTAGCAAGTGTTACCATATAAAATTTACTAGGAAACATCATCTCATCAACCAGGATTATTATATTGATGGAGATAAAATAAAGGAATTAGACACAATAAAAGACCTTGGTGTTATATTTGATCAGAAATTAACTTTTGTCCCTCACATTGATAGTATAGTCAAAAAGTCTTCCAAAATGCTGGGTTTTGTTATCAGAAACACAAAACAATTTAAAAACTGTAGAACAAAAATTATCCTTTAAAATTGCTTGATTCGAAGCATGTTAGAGTATTGTAGCGTGGTCTGGCGGCCACACTATGCTACTCATTCATTGCGTCTTGAGCGTGTACAAAAACGTTTTCTGGGGCATCTGGCCTATGCTAGCGGTTTGTCCAAGAAAATACGTTCATATAGTGATAGGCTCAAACATTTTAATATGTTCTCTCTTGACAAACGTCGACGACTTAATGACGCGATGTTTGTGTGCAAAGTTATGGCCCATAAAATTGACTGTCCGCTAATATTAAATAATTTTAACTTCCGCGCCCCCTCCAGAATTCCTCGCAATCCTATAACGCCACTCTGCCCTCCGCAGAGGAAAACTGTTCTGGGTGCTAATTCTCCCTACGCGAGGTTTTGCAGGGCTGTGAACGATTGCAGTGATCGGATCGACCTCCATTTTGACAATTTAGGCAAATTAAAAGCCAGTTTTTATAAGTATCTCCCCGAACATTGAGTTTCTTAGCCCTGCGTTATCTCACTGGGTGGGTGAATTTATAGGCTACTTATTACTTAGGTTTTGTGTTACCTGGTTTTGTTTACTTGGTTTGTTACGATTTTGTTTTAGTTTGTTTGTTTTAATTTTGTTTAATTAATTTATCGAGTCCTATTCAGTGCAACTTTATAATATAGTCTTTTATTTCTATTTTTTTTTTTTTTGTAAGTTACAACAATGTTTTGTGTGCATGTAGAGTTTACCTATAAGTGATTGTTACACTTTATTCTGATTTGTTGCTTCTGTTTCATTTGCTTATACCAGTGTATACAATTGTTGGTGAACCAAATAAATAAATAAATAAATAAATAGCTCAGAGTGATTTTTAAGAAACTGAAAAGAAATATAATAATACATTTAGCTATTTTTAGTACCTACCTAGATAATTAGGTACCTATGTAGTTTTTTCTAAAGCCTAAGTGTATGTAGTTAAGTGCAACATTTAAATGCATATAATCTAATTAAAATAGGTAGGTACTTGTATTCTTAGCATCGGTTTTGGAATTGTGTGATCAGTGTGACGTCAAAAATAGGGGTGGCAAATACGATACGGTTTATCGATATTTCCTAAGATTTACTATGGCCATACGTTACAAACTGCATTACATCCATTTTTATCATACGATAATATTAATACCATTACAAGTATGACAATGTCCTACTTTACTTATAATTTATAATAACATTCTTCTATACTTGTAATAATATTTATACATTATAACATCTGTATCTAGTTTGCAATATTGTTTTTTTAAAGAAAACATTTTTATAATGTATTTAGTAACGATAAGTATTTTTAACCGACTGCGGCGAAGCCCAAAAGTAGGGTTATTTTAATATTAATTGTTATAAATAATCGTTTAGTTAGAAGTAACCCACACACTTTTCTAAACGATCATTAGAAAACCTTGAATAATGATCACGATGAAATATGTAGGTTTTGTTCACTTCAGCATTATTCTAACTACCAATTTAAAATCGAGTATGACCTCATTCATAAAGTATAATTAGTAGGTTTTAAAAAAATATACTTTCAGGGAATAATAATCTGTAGAAAATGGAATGGAGATTGAATGTTTTTATTGTATTAAATAAATTCAAAATGTGATTCAGATTAAAAAATATGCAATAGTTCATTAAAAATTCAATCGATCGGTTACAATCGATTGGCCATCCCTAATCTTTTTCGACACGACATGACGTTTGGCGAAGATGGCGGCGATTAATGTTATTAGTCGCGTAAAATACTTTTAATGTTCATTTGGGTATTCAGCTAGTCCGTGTTACAAAAGTATTTGCAACTAATATAATAAAATAGACAATTAATTATCGTGTATGTCCGATACTTTTGTTGCACAGGGCGATTCTGGACAATGTCCTTTGATAATTTTTATTTGCATGCAAAACGATTTTTATTTTAGTTTTTTCGAAAAAAAATCATATTTGGTTTAGTTATGAATTCAGAAAATTAATTTTCTAATTCGTGACCCCAAATATGGCCTAAATTGTAAAAACAGCTGATCATAGCTATTTTAGCATATTTTTTACGAAATCTTTGTAAAGCTATTTCTCTTAAACTATCGAGTTTTGGGGAAAGTTGTTGAACAAAAGTTATCCCTTATTATGGGTACTTTAACACCCTTTGGGCTTAGTACCCCCTTTCCGACTAACCTTGTATATGCCTATTGAAGTTTATAACAACCATGTTTGACCTGAAGCAGTAGGCCTAGCACGAAAGCTGTCGAGTTACTAACGTAAACATAACGTTAGTGTAAGTTATTTTGAATCCGAAATACTCTATTCATATCTGTTATATATTTTTTTTGTATCTTTGTTACCTCGTTACCTCACTACACCGTAATTTATAAACCGATTTGGAAAATTATTTTTTTATATGAAAGAGTATTCTTTCCAAGTGGTCCCATTTAAATTTGGTGTAGATCTGATAAAGAACTTCGGAGATAGACAATGGAACTCCTAAATGACGAACAGTACGCGTAATGTGATGTTATGAGCAGCGTCTTAAGTAGGTCCAACCATATTTTAATTAAGGCCACTAAAATGATAAAAATAAAAAAAACATTTTTAACAATAATAAAACCGACTTAAAAAAAACGAAAAAAAGAATAAAAGAAGTTGGTTAATAATTACCATAATTATAAAATTTACAGTTTTAGAAGTCGGTGCTGATCCACGCCGAACCAAATGGAAGGCACCGACTTCTGAAACTGTTAATTTTATAATATGGTAATTAATTTTTTCGTTTTTTTAAGTCGGTTTTATTTTTGTTATTTTGATTCAAAACTATAATACTATACGTCAAATGTTAGTGCTAAGTCTAAAGTCTACAGTTCTCTTGCTATAAATAAAGTAGTTATTCTAACAAATAATCGACAGTCTATTTTGTCTCGCGGACGAACTAAAAATCTCATTTCGCCAGAAGACACCTCTCGAATTTCTCTAAAACTCGCCCCTCAAAGGAACGGTCGGGTTAAGTGGCGTCTAGCTTCGTTTCGCTCGAACCTCTCTTAACTTCCAATGGAAAAACATTGGCGAAACTTTTTTATTTGCAAAAAATACGAATTTAATTCCATACCACCACGGGACACGGGGTTATTATAAAACCCTTTGAGCTGTTCTGTTTATAGTAATTTATATTGTGTCGTTTTTAACCCGTTATTTGATGTAGAAAAAAATACTGGGGGTAGGGTTGTGAAATGTGGGGTTTGTTGCTAATTAAAAACCATCATCATCCTCCTACCCTTATCCCAAGTTATTTGGGGTCGGCGTAGTATGTCTTCTTCTTCCATATATCTCTATTAGCCGTCACTTCAGTAGTCACCCCCTTTCTAGCCATATCATCTTTCACACTATCCATCCATCGCTTCTTTGGTCTTCCTCTACTCTTATAACCATCCACATTCATACTCAAAACTTTCCTCACGATATGTTCCTCGTTCCTCCGCATCACATGACCATACCATGACAACCGATTTCCATACAACTTCTCAGTCACCGGTGCCACTTTCAGGCTTCCTCTTACATAGTTATTTCTAATTCTATCCATTCGCGTAATACCACACATCCCTCTTAGCATTCTCATCTCATCGTTGCTAATTAAAAACCGCGCGGATCCTACGATTTACGAATTTAAGGACAAGTGACCATTCGGTACACATCGAGACCCCTCCGTGCCTCGGAGAGCACGTTAAACAATCGATCCCGGGTGTCATAAGAATACCTATGACGGTCGTTTCGGGAAGTCAGAATTACGAAAGTCTGACAACGACATTGCCCTGTAACTGCGTTGCGGAGGTCTGATGGCAGAGGAGTATCGCTCCGTGTAAAATACTGGTATTCAGCCGCATCTGGTTGAGAGCTGAACCCAACATAGCTGGGAAAAGGCAAAGCGGGAAGGGATGTGAAATGTTGATTTGGGAATATGGCATTCGTGTGGATTCGAGCGGAGAATTCACCTACGTTCCCGTGTTTGTCGTAAAACGTGACTTAGCTATTATGCTAGGAGGGTGCAGGAGCATGCTCTGGTCCGCTAACGCCGTCTATTCCCTAGCAAACATTTGTTTATAAACAATGTTCTGAATCAAGTGTTTCTGAAACGTAGATACAGTTTGGTGGTAAACAGTACGTGTTTATGACGACGGCAAAAGTTCCGAAACATCGATAGAAACATTTACGAATATTCGAATCCGTTACATCGCATTTATATTTAACTAGCGACCCGCCCCGGCTTTGTACGGGTGCAATGTAGATACTAACGTGGGGCATATTAACCTTCCTCTTGAATCACTCTATCTATTGCTGAAAACTGCATTAAAATCCGTTGGGGTGTTTAAAAGATCTAAGCGTACAAACAGCGGGAGCGCCTTTGTTTTATACTATTTTAAGATTAAGATTATTGAATAATCCCTAAAAAATACTTTTAAGTTATACGGTTTTATCTTGCAGTACCCCTGCAGCAACAGAATTTGACGATTGGAGGTTGAAATTATTATAATATTGTATTGTCATGGGAATTGAAATTGTGTGCGAAATTTCAGGAGAATCGGTTCAGCAGAAGTAGTTAAAAAATCTATTGGAAGATTTGAAACGAAAAAATAAACAAACAAATACCTGAAGTGAAACTAATTACAAAAAAAATACAATTATTTCTCTGTATTTCAGAAACTACTAGCAACTTATCCGAAATATTGTTAACTAGTGAATACATAGCTTAATAACAATATACCCTCACTTTTTCATAAACATTTTCTATCTACATCTATCTCTATTCTATGCATCTCTCTATATCTATTTTCTATCTTTGACGACACGTTTGGTGCAGTTGCTGAGCGATTGGCTTCTGCGCTACGGCTCGTGGGTCGCGCACGGATCAAATATTTGTATGGCCTAAAAGTAGTTGCTCCGGGTCTGGGCATTTGTGCATGTGAAGATTTGTGTCTGTAAACGCACTAATGATACAGGAGAAATCCTAGTGTAGGCAGCGACTGTAAAAAGAAAAAAAATGCTCCCCTGACAATTCTCGCCACGTATATTCAACACAAGGTTGTGTTATCAGAGAAATAAACAAGTAAACCATTTCATTTACACAAGAGGAGCTTCCAGTAAGTAAAAAACAAATCAAACCCACATTCAAATATAATACCAGAACGTATTGTCCTGTTTGAGAGGAGAGGATTAAAAAAATATTTTCTCCAATAAAAACACTAGTACGGGCGCAGTACACTTAAAAACCAATAGTTTCCGCTTTGGAGTGTATTTCCAGTGTCCAGTGGGTACCTGTTTATCGACGCCATCTTTTTCTACTTCCCACTTATTGTCTAGCTTTCTACAAATGTAGTGATTTCTTTGCTGAGGATACGGGTTGAGTTTAACGTGGACGTTTAGTATTTTTGTTTCGGATATTTTTGTAATATAACACACGTCTACATTTCCCGAAGAGGCAGAGGTGTATAGTAACACCCTCATTTCACCGTTATGTTTAAGTCCAAAGTAATAGAGGGCGAGCCTATTGCCATCAACCAGGCATAATTCCAGGTTGCTATTGAGGAATTCCACGCGGAAAAACCCAATAATAGTATGCCTGACCTGGCGATCGGACCCAGGACCTCACGATCAGCAGTCGCGCTTGCCACCACTAGATTAACGAGACGGCTATAATATTCCTTAAAATTTTTCGTAATTGGATAGCAAGGTAGTATAAAATACGTAACATTGTTGTGATATTGTTTAATAGTTCTTGCCTGCGGTTTCACTCGCATTCTAGACGAACTACTTCATATACCTGGATAAAAAGTAATCTGATGTGTTAAACCAAGTCATGGTTTATCTGTCTGCCAAATTGTATCCAAATTTGTTCAGCCGTTTATGCGTAATTGAGTAACGAACATCCATCCATTTTTACAAACTTTCACATTTTAATGTTAGTGTGAAGACAGTGATTTGGAGGAATATTTGGACCCACAAGTAATTATTTTTTATTTTAATCCATATTTTACACATAGGTATAGTTAGTTATTATTACTTCAGATTTATATTTAAATATAGAAATAAAATAAAACTTAAAGTTTGTTATAAATGTTTTCAATTCTCAACCACCCTTTATAATACAGTTAGTGTCTGTATCTTTAGAGTCAGTTGTGACAATGTTCCCGCTATTATTGCGACCGGACCGCAGCGAGCAGTAAGCGCGGGAAATGTAACTGTTGCAGACACTGATGGAAAAAATAATACACGATTATTGTCAGATGATAGTACATTATCTTAGTTTAATCTTCTTCTCTCGTGTGCATACGAGAATGCATGCCATGGAGACTTTTTTTTTATAAATAACGCTCAGGTCACCTTCGTTGGCGCCATCTTAGAGCGGTCATGACTCACGTGAATACCGCCCTCTGTCCGCCACTGTCGTCATGAGTCATCAAATATGTGCAGTAGGGGAATAAATAGGTTCGTCAGTTTTCAAATTCATTCCCTTCCCACATCGCGGGCACATGTTACCTTTTCAAACTGTTGAACAGAACAGACCAATGCATGGAAAATTATATTTAATTATTTGGTAGCAAAGATCAAAATTGCATTTTGCCTCCATATTTGTGTGGCCTACAGATAGTTGTTCCGGGTCTGGATGTTTGTGCATGTGAAGATTTGTGTCTGTAAACGCAACCACGATACAGGAGATATCCTAGTGTGGGGCAATGTATTTAAAAAAAATAAAAACCATTACATCAATCAATTCGATGATTAAATAAATTGACATTAATAGTGGTTGTCATCATGTCAGCATTATAATTTTTAATATCCTGCCAAAAAATACTTATATTTTCATTTCTATAATGTTGGCAATACGTAGTCGGTAAAATAAGTTGTTTCTTGCATTGTGCAAGCAAATATAGACCTTAAGGTGTATATGATTTTCGTTCCCCTACTATACATAATGCAGTGTATTAAAAGAGCTTCCACGAGTTATGATACTTATGTACTTCCGACAGGGTTCCCTTTGATTCGCATAATTTTTTTCGTCATAACGAGTTAGGCATAACTTTTGAATAGCATAATAATACTTGACATAATATTATAATACTAGTAATACTTTAGATAGGCATAACTATCATTTAGCTATATTTTTTTGGTGTGATTTTATAGATTACATTATTATGGTTAAAAAAATTATGCCTATATATTTATGCAGAATTAATATTATGCGTAACGATCATTAGGATAAGTGAAAGTATGCCATGATAAAGTATTACCTACATTAATAATTTTTTAACTACCTCTTTGGTCTAGTGGTGGCAAGCGCGACTGCTGATCTTAAGGTCCCGGGTGCGATCCCCAGGTCGGGCAAAGTGTTATTGAGTTTTTTCGTGTGGAATTCCTCAGTAGCAGCCCGGAGTTTGGATTTGTGTCTGGTTGATGGCAATAGGCTCGCCCCCTATTACATGGGGCTTAAACATAACGGCGAAATGAGTGTTACACACCTCTGCCTAACCCTTCAGGGAATACAGGCATGATGTTATGTCATTAAATTTTATGCGAGTCAATAGTGACGCATACAATTTATCGGGCCCATCATATGCAGTCAGCCCCACTACCAACCTTGCTGACTAGCTAATATTTTCACCTCAGCATGAGTTATTCTCGTATCACCCATACCGAAACGGGTAAAAAACAAGAAACATGTACGTAAATAATTTTTAACACAAACGTTTATACATAGTCAACATGATTAATCCGGTAATATCTCGAGAGGTTTTCGCGACTTGCTGATGGCGGAACGACCAAAGAAGAAGATTACATTAATAAATCCCGGTTTACGTGCGCACGCGTCAACTTCTAAGTTATAATGCAACGCAGACCTTTGAGTAATTCGGTAATGGCATAGATTAAAATGTGCGTGTTATGAAGATAGGTCAAAGTATTAGCTGTTCATTGCTTTAAGTTTTGATAAGTTAATAGAATAGCTATTTTGGTTGACCTCATTTTTGGTGAGTGGGATCAAAGTTCTATACAGAGTCAAATATATCTGGAATTGGAGATTTGGTTGGATCAAGACCTTTGGTACCTACTTAAAGAGTTTGATTAGAGTATGCATTTATTTTTTGTTAATATTTTTACTAGATCGGATGTAGAATATGCATATCAAAGGATGAATTATTACCTTTTGCTATTGCTGATACGTGAGTGGTTGTCACTTTTTTAAACGCCAAACTATTTCAGTAATCGTCACTACATATTATAGAACAGTCTCTCGCCACGTCTGTCCGTCTGCGCGCGTTTTTCTCGGTAACTACTGAATGGATTTTGGTACAGTTTTCACGATTAGATTAATCGATTCTCTGGGAAGATTTGTGTGTATAATTTATAAACGTGTTGTAAATATTAGCTTAGTTATCATGGTTTTTATCAAGAGAGCTGTATAACCTTAATCAAATACCCGTACGAAGTCCGGGCGGTTTGCTAGTTTAATTTAAACGGGGGCTGTATTATGACGTGTTAAAACTATCACTCTTCTTCTTCTTCTTTTCGTGTGGTTAGAGACTAACCTGGTGTCAGAGTTTATGCCGCCCATGGGTCTGACTTGGCTGAAATAGCCATCGAGAAATATCTCTCAGGCATGCCGGTTTCCTCACGATGTTTTCCTTCACCGTTTTTAAGCAAGTGATAATTATACAATACGCTCATGAATCCGAAAAGGCGGAGGTGCGTGACTTGGGTTCGAACTCGAGACCTATGACTTGGCAGTCCGACGGTCACACCACTATGTTATAACTGCATCAAAACCATCACTGTTACAGTGAGAGAAAGTGACGCAGCTATGCTGGTCGTAAAGCGCCGTCGCATTCTCACAACGGACCATACGCCACCAGGAAATTCGAACATAGGCATCAAACTCCCGCCCATCACCTCTACACCTCTCTATTCTTTGCCGGTTGTCACGTGCCATATTGGCTGAATGGGCGTCACGTCCCTCTGACGTCGTCTCCGCCAACTTTCTTGATTATCAACACGTGGCGCGCATTCTGAGCCCGATAATCATGAGCCTGCTTATCATTGTGATTGGACCTGACTTACTGTTGAAGACGTCATCATTTAGGAGTGATTAATAGGAACAGTGTGGTGAAGCCGGTAGTTGAGATTTCTGTAGTTGACCGGATGGATAATGACGAACAATTGGCGTATGTCGCGGTAACATGGTTATAGCCGTTATATGACCATATTCCTAGGGACATGATCATATATGAATTTTCTTTGAAATAAGCAGTACTTTTGTTCAAAATATTATAAAAACTGTTTCTCTTTAAGTTATATTGGGAACATAAATAAAAATAAAATCTGGTAGATAGTTATAAGAAAGCGTCTCATAAGCATCCCCCTAAGAATATGATCATATAACGGCTATAACGGTGTTACTGTGACAAGTAATTTGTACATTCAAGTCAGTTCAAGTAGTAGATTAAAATAACGCAATCACAAAAAAACAGTTTAGAAACTATTTCTTCGTTATTGTCTCGTAGCTAAAAATAGTGGCATTCAAAACTCGTAAACACTACGGCAATTATCTTATCAAGTTGTAATGATCGAAAACAAAGCTTCTGACCATATGCCCACCATTACACTAGGTAGGTAAACTGCTATTCTGATTTTGTATGTTTTTTACCGCAGCCGGGGTTTGCAAAGGTTTTTGTAAATGGCCCAAAAGTCAATATTCGACGATAAATTTGGTGCAGTGGCTGAGCGATCGGCTTCTGCGCTACGGGTCGTGGGTTCGATTCCCACACGGAACAAATATTTGTATGGCCTACAGATAGTTGTTCCGGGTCTGGATGTTTGTGCGTGTGAAGATTTGTGTTTGTAAACGCACCTACGATACAGGAGAAATCCTAGTGTAGGGGGCAGAATCATACTTAAAAACAAATATGTTATTCATTTCTAATAGCAGTGATAGCCTAGCGGTTGAATGCTTGCCTTCCACGCAGAAAGGACTGAATTCGATCCCGACCAGTACCTCTGACTTTTCGATTTCATGTGTGGATCAGAATTTGATTATCACTTGCGTTAACGGTGAAGGTAAACATCGTGAGGAAACCTGCACACCTGAGAGGGCTCCAAAACAGTTCTGGATGGTGTGTGTAGTCTACCGCACCAGGCCAGCGTGGTGGACTAAGGCCTAAACCCTTCTCATTCTGAGAAGAGGCCCGTGTCCAGCAGTGGGATAGTAATGGGCTGATTATGTGATTCATTTTTATGTTTTCTCATCATAAAGTCTTAGTTTTACTTATAACCTGCACTTTATAACAGTATTTACTTATCTCTAACATTCAGACAGAAGAAGATAGCACGCTTGGGGGTAGGATCTGTACGGTCCGCCTGACTAGCTACCACCCTCACATTAAAGTCAAGCCAAGCAGTTTACCGTGGCTCGTCGTGTGTATGTGAGAGCCAGAGGGGTATAGGGGAATTCCACTATATCTCTGTTCCTAAGATTCGTGAGCTCCATCTAGATCCTGTTTTCGCTTACCATCAGGTGAGACTAGGACCAAACGCGACCAAGTCAAGATTAAAAAAATATTTTAAAAACTTATCCTGACTGCCGTTATTCAAATAACCATTACTTTAATAATACATTTGCTACACGCACAAAAACAATACTAAAATGCACGAGAGCCCCGCCCCGCCCGCTTATAAATCAAAAAGTATTTAGTGAACAATTTGAATTACTAATTCGCAAGAGGTTTGTTCGTTTCTGATCATAGAAACGGAAAATCAGGCAAGTATACCACGGTATGCCCAAAATTGGCATCCAATCTGACGGCCTACTTGTTATCGCCGCTTACATACACGTACAACACCAAGAGAATGGCTGATGCGTTGTCCAACCTTAAAGACTAAAAGGAAAGTCTCGTGTACAGTATGATAAGGTTCGTCAGTTTTCGAATTCATTCCTTTCCCACATCGCGGGCACATGTTACCTTTTCAAACTGTTGAATGGAACAGACCAATGCATGGAAAATTATGTTTAATTATTGGGTAGCAAAGATCAAAATTGCCTTTTGCCTCCATTATGACGTGTTAGTGCCATGTAATGTCTTTGATTTGATTTAAGGAGTTTAGTTGTAAAAACCATGCCATCAATCAAATCGATGATTAAATATATTGGCATTACTTGTCTGTCACCATGTCACCATAATATCTTGTTAAAAATACTAGTATTTTCTTTTCTATAATGTTGGCAATACGTAGTCTGTAAAATAGTTCATTTCTTGCACTGTGCAAGCAAAAATAGACTTTAAGCTGTATAACATTATCATTCCGCGACTGTACCTGTAATGTCACCAAATCAAATCAAATCAAAAAAAATTATTTCACATAAACCAATACAGGTGCGTCGAATTTAGGTGCACGGTTCCAATTAGTTGTTTCCTATGGAGAAGAGCCGGCAAGAAACTCCATGGTTACTCTTTTAAAAATAATACCTTTAACAATTTCAGTGGATACAGTACAATGATTTAGGATAGTGAGAGAACAATGAGGTCCTGACCACAGACCAATGAGTAATATAGTACTAAAAGACTTGACTGATACCCTGCAAACCGGAACACAGCAATGCTTCTTGGAGGCAGAAAGAGGTATACCATGCGAGGGTGTCTGCCGGACTCTTACCGGTTAAAATCCCACGGTATTCCTCCTTCTGACCGTCGGCCGGGATCGCGGGTTTCGCCTAAGCATGCACCGCAACCCCGGCAGGTCTTGGTCCACCAACAGCTGGTGGCCCCTCCTCTGTGGGGCCCCACCCCACGACCTCCTGAGAGGCGCGGAGAGCACCCCACATCACAGAACACATGGCACGCACCTGTTCCTGCCTAACCTATCTCGCGGACTACCGCGCGCGAGTGCTAACCACCGGCTGCAGTATGTGAGCGGCAGGAGGGGGGTGCGCGCGGTAGACAAGACAGAGCAAATTGACAGAGCGTGTATATTGTTTCACCCCCCCCCCCCCCCTCTTGCCGCTCACATTAGCCCACGCGCGGACTATTATAGTACTTCCCTAAGTACTTTCATAAGAAGCTCCACTACTACCTATATACTGAGATTACCAACCCGCGTGATGGTTTTAGCATAATTCCTATACGTCCATTATTATAGCGGTCTAATGAGACCTTGCTTAGCAGTAGACGTTTATGTTCTGCCTAGCCTTTTCCCAACTATGTTGGGGTCAGCTTCCAGTCTCACTAAATGCGATTGAATTATTTTACACGGAGCGACTGCCATCAGACCTCCGCAACCCAGTTACTGGGCAATGCCGATATCCTAAAGTTAGAGCGGTTTCGGACTGACATAGGTATCTAGACACGTGGCAGCGTGTCAAGCCAAGTTCAAAGAAAAAGGAACTGGCGACGGAGCAGCCGTGTGTTATATTACACGATCCATTTGAAGCCACTTTTGAGCCCTCAATAACTCAAAATCTATTTAACATAAACACATGAAATTTGGTTTATTTATTAAAACCCCTGAGATTAACTATAACCCCAAATTTCATAAATACAGCTCAAATGGTTATTGAGATATTAACGTCTAAAAATCGGCCTTTTTAACACTGACTGACATATAGATCAAAAACCTAACCCACTTCCAGATGACCTAGAAAGTTGAAATTTGGTGTCCAGCTGGGCAATTGTGTGTATACAAAAGAATTGAGATCTAAATGGGTGCCAAGTTCTGTAGATAATCCTGAAATTTATTTACAGAAACCAGATAACTTAGGATAAATTGAAGCTCAAGATTTGACTTGGCTAGTTTTCACATACAAGTTATCTTATATTTGGCTAATCAACTTATCTTCTTTATGTTAACATACAATAGCGTATACGCAAGTTACTGTTTTTATATTGTAAGGTCAACATAATTATCTTACTCTTCTAAAAAATCGGTTTGCTGGTAAAAACTAGCCAAGTCAAACTTGAGCTTCAATTTATCCTAAGTTATCTGCTTTGTGTGAATAAATTTCAGGATTATCTACAGAACTTGGCACCCATTTAGATCTCAATTCTTTTGTCGGCGAAGTCGAAAACCACGCATATTCTTATTATTGAACTTGGCTCTCTTTTCACATTTATGTTTTTGATGGGATTCGTATAACACCCGGGACCGACTGTTTGACGTGTCCTCCGAGGCACGGAGAGGTCTCGATGTGTAACGAACGTTTACCCATTCACATACTGACCGCAGCAAGCGCAAGTTATCCTCGCAAATCGTATGATTAGGTATTAGCTAGCCTTCAGACGTTTATACAAATAAATATCTTCACTATTCATACCATGACTAAGACTGCCTTGTTGGTCTAGTGGTCGCAAGCGCGACTGCTGAGCATGGGGTCCTGGGTTCAATCCCCAGGTCGGGTAAAGTGTTATTGGGTTTTTCCGTTAGGAATTTCTCAGTAGCAGCCTGGAGTCTGGATTTGTGCCCGGTTAGTGGCAATAGACTCGCCCCCTATTACATGGGACTTAAACACAACTGGCGAAACGAGGGTGTACTAAAACACCTTTGCTGAACCCTTCGGGGAATGTAAGGCGTGATGATATGTTATTCATACCATATCTACCTGATTTCTTCGATCTATGTACTTCCTAAACACGGGGCGTTACATTGCCGTCTTAATTGCGACGCAAGAACTCAGCGGTTACTGAGTGCAAGAAATCTAGCTTGGGATGGGAACACACTCGCGGACCTTGCACTAGTTTAAAACTAGGGAGTGTAGCATTGAAGCTATTTGTGAAATGTCTCGACCTCCACCTAGTTTATTTATTTTCTTTGTTATCACGCGAAGATTTTTGCAACTGTTTCGTTGGTCAAGCGTGACTGCTAATCGTGAGGTCCCAAGTTCGTTCCCCAGGTCAGGAAAACTGTTATTGTGTTTTTCCGTGTGGAATTCTTCAGTAGCAGCCTGGAGTTTGGATTTGTACCCTGATGGCAATAGGTTCGCCCCCTATTACTTGGGACTTAAACAGGATGAAATGTGGGTGTTACTATACACTTCTGCCCAACCCTTCGCGGAATACAGGCGTGATGTTATGTTATTTTTGCAATGATTTTGGTAGATTTTCCTGTATATGGTAAGATTTGTACTTTGGAGTAATAGATCCGTTAAGCTCTAATACCACTAGTAAGTTTTATTGCAGCAAGTGCTCGCTAAGTTTGTTAATCTTGCAGAAGTCGACTTGCGTGTGTCCACAGTTTGAAAGTCTTGCAGAAGGGATTAGCAATTTAAAGATCTCTTATTCCAGTAGTTACTTACTGATATAACTTTGTGTTATAATGAACCTATTTGGCGCAGCCGCTAGACACACAGCTACTTTATTTTTTTTAATTTTTTTTTGTCTCCTATGGTTTTTTTTGTCTGTGTGTCTGACTGCTTTCGTGCCAAATAAATTTCTTTCTTTCTTCTTTCTTTCTTTCTTATAAACGCACTTACATATTATATAAAAGTTACATAAAACATAATTAGCCCATTATTGTCCCACTGCTGGGCACGGGCCTCTTCCCAGAATGAGAAGGGTTTAAACCTTAGTCCACCACGCTGGTCTCCTGCGGGTTGACAGACTACACAAGCCATTGAGAATTTTATGGAGCCTTTAAGTGTGCAGGATTCCTCACGATGTTTTTTCTTCACCGTTAACGCAAGTGATAATCAAAATCTGATCCGCATATGAATTCGAAAAGTCAGAGGTACGGGCCGAGATCGAACTCAACCTCAAAGGCTATCACTGCTTACTAAAAGTTACATTGAACATTTATTTTTACTAATATGTATGCCATTGACATTGCATAAATACAAGTTCCGATAAGGACCTATGCCTGAGCTATTTGTATTTCTAAAACAAAAAAACATCTTTAGAACGGTCATTCGTTGGACAATGCACTATTTACACCACTGCAATCAAGGCTGCAGTACTAAACAAATTAGCAGTCTCCAACCAATGTGCACCAACCCTAACACAAGCTAACTTGCGAAAAACATCTGCGCGTCTCACTCGTTCATTAGTCATGTAAATTCGCCGCTGCCGGTGGTAGACAGTCCCTGATACAATTATTGCAAGCCCTTGTAATATGCTAACTGGCGAGTGTGGGAGACGGCCTTTATTTTGCAATTTAAATCGCTTTCTTGAACAAAATGCGATCTTTTTAATTAAGTTGCACTCAGAAATTGTAATTTCTTTGTGAGAGTGTCTGAAGCTTTTTGTCTATGTTACTTTTTTTAAGATAGGTCACTTTGTGATAGAATAGAAAATTCGCGTTTTACTCGGTTGGGCCTTATGATGGGAGATGGATCGAGACAGGATACAAGTCAAAGTTAAGAAAAGGATGGGATTATGGATGTCCCTCGTCCGAGGAAAGCGAGGTGGTCTGCCGGACTCTTACCGGCTAAAAACCCACAGTGTTCCTCCTTCTAACCTATGGCCCGGGTCACGGGATTCGCTATTGCATGCACCGCAACCTCGGCAAGATGACTATGTACCTAGCTGTAACGATTGCAGAGCAACTATGAGTCTCCTCTCATATTAGCATGACATAAATGAGAATACCTCATGTTCTGCCTAGCCTTTCCCAACTATGTTGTAGTCAGCTTCCAGTCTAACCAGATGCGGCTGAATACCAGTATTTTACACGGAGCAACGTAGACATCCGCAACCCAGTTACTGAGCAATGCCGATATCCTAAGGTTAGGCCGGTTGTCAGACTTTCAGGCTTCTGACTTCCCGTACCGACTGTCATAAGTATTCGTATGACACCTGGAACTGACTTAACGTGCTCTTCGAGGTACAGAGGGGTCTCGATATGTAACGAACAAAAATACATCAACGGACTAACTGCAGCAAGATTCGTATAATCTGCGCGGTTGGTCATTAGCCAGGAACCCCAAATGAGAATAGCTCATGCCGTGGTCAAAAGGTTACCCAGTCAGCAAGGTTGTTAGGGGGGTGACTGTCCAGGGTGCGTCGGACGTACTTAAGTATCGTCACTCGTGGAGGTTCTTTTAAGAGGAAACGCGGGCTACAAAATCTTAATAATTTGAATAGGTTTTTGCGATCTATTTCCGTCCCACCCCTCCCGCAAACCTTCCCAATTGAGCGCGAAAGAGACACCTGTATCTCGATCTGATTTCTCCTGTGCAATATTAGCGAAATCGTACTTTCGTATTCCCCTGTTTCCTTCTTTAAATCTCGACCGATTTTAATACTTTTTTCTTTAATAATTTAAGAAAGGCTTTGGTTATGTCTGTATGTTTTTCTTTTTTTTTATATTCGTCAAATTTGTTTGCCAGATGTTTGAAAACGGTGGTAAAACCGGTCGATTTTTGTAAAGTTTAAACGTTTCTAGTTCTTTTAATAATTAATTTAATGACAAAAACAAAACATAGGGTTGTAGATATACTATATCATATGGTAAAAAATATTTGCTCTAGTGACATTATCCAAGGAGAAAACTGAGGAATACATTTATATGGACTAAATGCCGATCGCATTTCCTCTTAATACACCCCACTTTAATAATCTAAAAGTATCACAAACAAACCAGCGTAACTACTAACTACCGCTTCATAGATTATCCCGATTTAATTAAAACGACTTTAATCGGCTGATTGCTAAATTTCATTCATATTATTCAAAAACTCAGCAAAGTTGGCTGGGGAAGTTGTTTGGAAGAATTTCAATAAACGTCATCATACTAATTGCGAAGATTGTAGGTACAGGGTTTTAATAGATTAAGGAATCAGATGCTTCTGTTTTTGGCATTTGTAACACTTTAGGGTGGCTTTAGGAGTCAACCCTCGACTAGCATGTGCACATAAAATTTAGCAGGCGTGTACTTACGGGAGGATAAAGAATAACACTTGTAACCGTACACTATATATATTTAATTATGAATTTACAAAGAGTACAAAGAGAACAACAGGGCGTGGTTCGTACAATGCGAGGAGTCCAGGTCTTCTTCAGCAGGTGTTGGACTTGAGAGAGCCGATCTGCAGTGCGCCCTACCTTATATAGGCTTGGACCCCCGCCAGTCAGCCACCACCTGTCACACATTGTTAAACTTTGATAACATAACACCACGCCTATACAAGGTTAGTCGGAAAGGGGGTACCATAGATAATATACTATATACTGGTAGGGGGTACTATGCCGAAAGGGTGTTAAATTACCCATAATAAGAGATAACTTTTGTTCTACAACTTTCCCCAAAACTCGATAGTTTAAGAGAAATAGCTTTGCAAAGATTTCGTAAAAAATATGCTAAAATCTATCTGTTCATAGCTATGATCAGCTGTTTTTACAATTTAGGTCATATTTAGGGTCACGGATTAGAAAATTAATTTTCTGAATTCATAACTAAAGCAGGTACGATTTTTTTTTGAAAAATCTAAAATAAAAATCATTTTTCATGCAAATAAAAATTACCGAATTTTGAAATTTTAATACTTGTTTTAAAATAGTCATCAGTGATACTATTGGTGGCTTGCGGCTTAGTACCCCCTTTCCGACTAACCTTGTATAGGTATTTCCCTGGAGGGTTGGGCAGAGGTGTATAGTAACACCCTCATTTCGCCGTTATGTAAAAGTCTCATGACATAGGGGGCGAGCCTATTGTCATCAACCGGGCACAAATCCGGGCTGCTTCTGAGGAATTCCACCCGGAAAAACCACACTTTACCCCACCTGGGGATCGAACCCAGGACCTCACGATCAACATTCGCGCTTGCCGTCACTAGAACAACGAGGCTGTTGAAGTTTGATAGGAAAAGATACTGGTCAGACAGTTTGTTAAAAAAACGTGTTTTACACGGTAAAGTCATCATTGAAAGAGGGGCTCGTGACTCGTGGCAACCGCGCGGATCATAAGATTTGCAAGTTTAAGCTGCGCTTGTCAGTTCAGTTAGCGTTTCGTTACACATCGTGTTATCGGTAGCTGTTAACACTGGACAATGTTGACATAGGAGGGTAATCGTCAAGATGAATCAACGTACCCGAAGTTATAAAAACACTGGTCATTCGATGAAGCAGAGGATTCTATGTCAAATCTCCGACGAAGTCTGACCGTTTATATCTGATTTGCTTGTCCTTATTTTCTGATCTTGTGTAAATTATTATATTGTGAACTAACTTCTGTAACTAATCACTAACCCAATTAAAAGTTCTCTCAGTGGTGGAGAGTCTATGTTGGTTTAATTTACTTTATTTACCGTGCTCTCAAGCCTGACATACCGATATTAGCTATAACTGTAATGATAGATTCACCCCTACAAAATTCTGTTGTATGTATTTTATAATCGAGACCCCCCCGTCCCCTCCTTCGAGACCGAAGAGCACGTTAAACAGTCGGTCCCGGGTGTCATACGAATACCTATGACAGTCGATACGGGTAGTCAGAAGTCCTAAAGTCGGACAACTGGTCTAACCCTAGGATATCGGCATTACCCAGAAACTGGGTTGCGGAGGTCTGCTGGCAGTCGCTCCGTGTAAAATATTGGTATTCAGCCGCATCTGGTTAGACTGGAAGCTTACCCCAAGATAGTTCGGAAAAGTCTGGGCAGAACAGTCATCAACGAAAGTAAGTTTAATTTTTTATTCTGTAAAATTAGCATGCGATTGCTCGTCGTATTCGTGTTCGTCAAGGTCACAAAGTCACTTTGTACGGATGGGAACAATCTTCCAATTCTAATTTACTTTCTTCACATTCTGCTTTCGATTTCTTAATCTACCTATGTACTAATATTATAAAGAGGAAAGATTTGTATTTTTGTATGTAACGAATAAACTTTAAAACTACTGGACCGATTTCAAAAATTCTTTTGCCGTTGGTAAGCTACATTATCACTGAGTAACATAGGCTATATTTATTGCTGGAATAAAACTTCTTACACGGGCGGAGCCATGGGGACACAGCTATTACTTATAATTCGTCCTCACAGAAGAACTCTCAAATTGATGGATGATGGCATGCTAGTAAAAAAAATTAAAACAAACTGCGTAATTCCTCCATACGTGTTCTGCAATAGCCACTGCTTTTTTTTTTTTTTTTTTTTCCTATTCGACTATTGTAGATGGTCTTGCGGACCTTTTCTACGTAACCTGACTATTATTGGCGAGACCAGAAGGGTCTCCGAACCAATACCTACTATTCTAACTACCTAGCTAACTACGCAAAGCTAACTACTGTAACATCATGGCTATGACTATAGCAGCGACACCTCTGAGAGTGTCCCCAAGGGGGGACTCGAACTCTTAATAGCCACTGCTCAGCGCCTTGATTGTTTTATATCCAAATAACAACAATTTTACCACGATTTTTTTCCTTTGTAATGTAGCTCGATACAGCACGTGTTTGGCAACTTTAAGTGCAGTGAGTAGGTGATTATAATCTTTATATATAAAATTCATCTGTACGTGTGTATGTCGCTGAACTCCTTCTAAACGGCTGGACCGATTTGAATGATTTTTTTTGTATGCGTTTGGGTGGCGCCCTGGATGGTTTAGATTCACAATTGGATCCGGTAGGTGGCGCTGCTGGCGGTATGTCACCAAATTTTTAGGGCAGGACGACGTCTGCCAGGTCCGCTAGTTATATATAAATAAAGCATATATCGATATTCCTTCATACGTAAGCATGGACATAATTTACCTTTAGATATTAATATCGCTAATCACACGAAATAAGTTAATAACTCCCTTAGGAAAACAGTGCACATAACACATATTATCACACCTAAATCAGCACAAAAATAATAAAAAAATGCCCCGTCACACGAACAAAATACCGGTATCAGTTTTTAATCAACAGTGTAAATATATCGTCGCTGTAACGCGACGCAAGGGAGTCGATAGTAGGCGCTTGTACACACCCCTTTATATTTTGTTTACTGTACCTTCACGCGTGTCATTAGTTGAAGGGTAAGCAGAGGCTTTGATGATGGTAAACTAATTATATTTGCATTGATTGTTGTTCTTGACTGAGATTGGAAACATTGGGTAATTGATCGACTTACAGGGAATGATAAGGTTCGTCAGTTTTCAAATTCATTCTTTTCCCACATCGAGGGCACATGTTACCTTTTCAAACTGTTGAACGGAAAAGACCAATGCACGGAAAACTATGTTTAATTATATGGTAGCAAAGATCAAAATTGCCTTTTGCCTCCATATGACGTAGAAGGGCCATGTAATGACTTTGATTTGATTTAAGGAATTTTGTTGCTATAATCATGACAAGAATCAAATCGATGATTAAATAAATTGACATTAGTGTCTGTCACCATGTCACCAAATTTAATATCCTGTCATAAAATACTTGTATTTTCATTTCTATAATGTTGGTAAAATAGTTCGTTTCTTGCACTATGCAAACAAAAATAAACCTTAAGGTGCTTAGCCTTTTGATTTCCCTACTGTACATACTTGAACTCAAAAACTTTAAAGCCCGTATTACTAAACAACTCTCATTTGAGAGATCCCTCATAGGTGTAAATTTAAAGCAAAGACATCCAATACTAGTAGGAGTGATATGAAGATTTGAATGACGTTATTGCGACGCACGCTATTTCGAAAAACTTTACGAGTGGTACACCAGTTCGAAAACACATTGAGTTGAAAACAGCTATATCGAATGACGTTATTGCGACGCACGCTATTTCGAAAAACTTTACGAATGGTACACCAGTTCGAAAACACATTGAGTTGAAAACCGCTATATCGAATGACGTTATTGCGACGCACGCTATTTCGAAATATTTTACGAGTGCTACGCCAGAATCATTTGGGTTAGGTTAGGTTAGAACAGTGACCATTATCGCCAGATCCCCTCTATTGTTGGTGAATCATTTGGTTTACACTGGCGTACCACTCGTAAAGTTTTTCGAAATAGCGTCCTTTAGATTTAAAACGACATGACACGTATTTAAATAAAGAAGGTTGTCATATGTATGTAATTTTATTTTATGGTAGCTGCTGTTGGATATTGATACGGGCCTAAATGAATGAAAATCTGGGTGTCTGAGGTCTGGTCTAGGTGAATACAATAATGCTAGTTGACCCTGTTTTACAAATAGAGCCAAACACTTCTATATCTATGTCTTGAGAAAGTCAAAATAACCTTCACAAACCATTCACCATTTATCTTCATTTCACCAACAAAATCTCAGTTCAGTATAACAGATAGTACTTCATCTATGTACACGAACTTTGCCTAAATAAATATACGCTAACTTCGACACACGACAGTTTAGAAGCAAGACAAACAGAAAGTTAAAACTTGGGTTAAATATATTTAATATGCGAGCTTTAGGGGAGACGACATATGGGGCACGCCGCGATAGCAGCGGTAAGACCCGTGATGGAGGAGTGGCTGGAGAGGCGTCACGGCGCCCTCAGCTTCCGGCTGACGCAGGTACTCTCAGGACACGGCTGTTTCGGGAAGTACCTGTGTCGTATAGGCCGGGAGCAGGCGCCCGGTTGTCAACACTGCGACTGCCCCGAGGACACGGCGCTGCACACTTTGCAGGCGTGTCCAGCATGGGGGTCGCAGCGCCGCGAGCTAGTCGCGGCGATCGGCGGTGACCTCTCGCTTCCGGCCATGGTTCTGTCCATGGTCGGGAGCGAAACTGCGTGGGAAGCCATCGCCTCCTTTTGCGAGGGGGTGATGGCGACCAAGGAGGTAGCGGAGAGGGAGAGGGAGGCCGCTTCTTCTCTCTCTTCTCGCGCTAGACGCACCGGGCGCCGAAGGGCGCGTGACGATCTCCGGCCACCCTAGTGAGTGTAACGGGTCCAGTAACGGGCCCAGGGAGGATGGCGCGTCGTGTCCTGCGCGCGCCTCTCGGAAGGATGTGGGGCAGGGGAGCAACTGCCTCACCACAGGAGAGGTCCACCAGAAGAAGCTGGTGGACCGAGACCTGCCGGGGTCGCGGTGCATGCAACAGCGAATCCCGTGACCCCGGCCTTAGGTCAGAAGGAGGGACACCGTGGTGGTTTTAGCCAGTAAGAGTCTGGCACACCCCCCCGTCTTCCCCGGACGGGGGATAGTCCATGAGGATTTCCCCCAAGTGAAAAAAAAAAAAAGGGGAGATGACATATGGTTGAAATTCATGGAGATTATTGTCGTAGGTACCTGTTCTATTTTTACACGCTTTATATTAGCTTCACCTCTAACTAACTAACTATGTAATCAAATATTGGAAGTTAATTTTAAGTTACTTCTAATTGTCGTATCGAAATGGAACTTTGTATGTATAAGTAGTTTAGATGACAATACTATAATTTGGTATCTTGGTCCTGATCTGATGATGGAGCCAGGAGGAGTGCAACTCTTCAGTGGCTACTAGTAAACCCCTCGAGTTTCGGCTCATATGATTTGTTTTTATGAGTCCAATTAATTGCACTTTGTGTTCAGGATCTGATGATGGAGCCAGGAGGTTGATAATGGAATTCTTCAGTGGCTACTAGTTTTATAATTTTTAGTGCGTGATAAAAACGTGTTGCCTTTGTGTGTGTACCGTGACTGCCTTGTTGGTTTATTAGTCGCAAGCGCGACTGCTGAGCATGGGGTTTCGGGTTCAATCCCCAGGTCGGGCAAAGTGTTATTGGGTTTTTCTGAGTGGAATTCCTCAGTAGCAGCCCGGAGTCTGGATATGTGCCCGGTTAATGGCAATAGGCTCGCCCCCTATTACATGGGACAGAAACATAACTGGTGAAACGAGGGTGTACTAAAAACACCTCTGCCGAACCCTTCGGGGAATACAAGGTGTGATGTTATGTTATTAAAAGCGTGTTTTTTAGTTTTTAAAACTATATATTTTTATTGTAATAAGTTGACTAACCATCATTAGAGGGGTATTAGAGGGACCCGTAGTTAATTAAAAACCGTACCGATTATACGATTTACGAGGTTAAGCTGCACTTGCCGCGGTCAGTTCGTGGATGGGTGACCATTCGTTACACATCAAGACCCCTCCCTGCCTCAGAGAGCACGTAAAACTGTCGGTCCCAGGTGCCCGGTAGTAACCCGATAGTCTGACTACCGGTCTAACTTTAGGATATCGGCTTTGCCTAGTTACTGGGTTGCGGCGGTCTGATGGCAGTCGCTCCGTGTAAAATACAGGTATTCAGCCGCATCTGGTTAGACTGGAAGCTAACTGGAAGATAATTGGGAGAAAGCGAGGAGGAAGAGAAGGTTGGCTAACATGGCCCACCGGAGAAAGCCGTTATCACCACCTTTAAAAACACCAAGAGGATTGCTGATTTGTTTCCAACCTTAGAGACAAAGTTGGATAGTCTCATGTGCTTGTAATTTCACCGGCACTCATAACCCATCAAAGAACACAGCAATGCAGCTTGGCGGCAGAAATAGGTATGGTGGTATACCTTCCACGGACGAGCTCTTTCACGTGAAGCTCTACTAGTACATCTATACTAATATTATTAAGCTGAAGAGTTTGTATGTTTGTTTGGACGCGCTAATCTCAGGAACTACTGGTTGTAATTGAAAAAATATTTTTGTGTTAGATAGTCCATTTATCGAGGAAGGCTATATAATATTACGCTACGACCAATAGGAGCGGAGCATAACTGAAAAACGTTGCAAAAACGGGCAAAATGACCACACGTGAGAAGCCGGGACGGGCCGCTAGTTTTTAATAATAGTCGAACATCGTATTCATAATTTAAATAAATGTTTTGACCTTTGACTTGACCTCGACTTGCATTTCCCAAAGGGTAAGCAGAGGTGTAACTGTTAACCTACATTTCACCGGTTACGGTATTAGAGTAAGTTCCATGTTCAAGGAGTAGCAGTGATAGCCTAGTGGTGTGACCGTCGGACTGCCAACTCATATGTCTCGAGTTCGAACCCAAGGGACGCACCTCTGACTTTTCGGATTCATGTGCGTATTGTATAATTATCACTTGCTTAAAAAACGGTGAAGGAAAACATCGTGAGGAAACCGGCATGCCTGAGAGATATTTTTCGACGGCATGTGAAGCCAAGTCAGAGGCTTATGGGCGGCATAACCTCTGACACCAGGTTAATCACTAACCACACGAAAAGAAGATGTTCAAGGGGTGCCTCTTTGCCGTTTATCGGCCACAACTCAACAAGCTGCTGCTAAGAATTTCCATGCAAGAAAACTCATGTTTACTGTGCATGAAACTAGAAATGCACGCTCGGCAGCCGCGGTTTGGATTACGTTACGACTGTCTGCCTCTTCATGTAATAATAGAAGGTTAGTCCATTGTCAACCATCGCTGCAGTAACCATTTATTCTCAGAAACTATTGGAAAAGCAGTTCAGGGCTGAATTAGATCTAGATAAGTACACGTCGACAAAATCCTTCATAATACAATTGGCTTTCAGTTGCATGGAATGTCGATCGATTTAATGTTTCCATTTTTTTTAAATGGACCTGGATATTATGGTTGGATGGTAATGCAGTAAGTATAATAATGTAGTTAAGGTAATTTGATAAACTTAATGTTATTTTCGATAAAATATTAAAGTGATTTTTGCTGGTGCACATTTTATTGATGGTACAACATGTGAGCGGAGAGCGATGAATTAATAGTACATTACTGCCGCGATCTGTAATGACTGCGTTGCTGGCAGCACTGATGATGGCCGAGAGCGCAGCGTAGCACAGTTCCAGGCCATCACAGCGCGGTCAGCATTGCAACTCTTGATGGACAAGCTGGAATAAAGGCCGACACCGAAGGTCGAGGCCTTTATAGCGCGGACAGCAAGGGTTGTAATGATGACCAAGCTTGAAGGTCGAGAGCGTAGCTAAACTAAGCTCGAGGCCATCATAGCGTGGCCAGCAGAGCAGTCATTGCGGACCAAGGCTTGTATAGTGCTTTACTCAAACAATGCGAGTAATTTAAATAAAACCACATTACTTACATAGTATAGTAAGAATTTATTTAAAGTAACGATTTGTTTCTTCTCCGGTCCTTAGTTTTTTTAAATTAGTCTTTATTGATTGTACTGCCTGTATCTATACAGCCAAATTCTGTGTAAAAACTTTTTGCACCAGACTATTTTTGAAACAAAACTCGACAATAATGGATTTTCAAAGGAAATTGCTGGTGGCTAAAACTCACCAGCAATGAAATTCCATACAACTTTGCTGGCGCCTATTCAAGTAGCGCGGAAAGGTCGACTTTGCTCAAAGAAGGTTGCCAAAATAATGACCACATTACAAGCATTTTTGAGTAAAATAATATTTATTTCTAGCTTCATCCGGTCCGGCTTCGCACGGGTAGCATTAAGATTCTACGGCGCACCTACCTTCCGTACCTAACGACCCTACCTACCTACCCTACCTACCCTACCTGCCTACTCTACCTACCAACCCTACCTATCTAATCTACCTTACCTGCTTACCTACCTACCCTACCTGCCTACCTACCTACCCTACCTAGCTACCCTACCTACCTACCTAACCTACCTACCTATCCTTTCTCGAGATATTATGCTGAGCGATGGCCGTTTTGCGCGGATGTGACGCATATTTTTCCCCAAGTTTTTTTTTAAATTTTGTTACTTTTATTTTATTTTATGCGTCATGTTGGCGCGAATAAATAACTTTTCTTTCTTTTTTTCTTTCTTTCTATAACATCAATATCTTCATTAAATTTTTTTTCGTGAATTTTTCCAATGTTTTAATAGTTATTCTGGGCGGAGAAAAATACAACAAATCAAAGATTATAAAAATCGGTCCCGCCGTTCTTGAGTTATAAATGGTATAACTAACACGACTTTGTTTTATATAGATTTATTATGTTCTTTTATCATTGTTTTTGGAGGGGCTCCTGGGTAAATACCAACCGCGCAGATCATACGATTGCCGCGGTCACTCTGTGTATGGGTGACCGTTCGTTACACATCGACAGTCCTTCGTGTCTCGGAGAGCACGTTAAACAGTGGGGCCCGGGTGTCATGCAAATGGCTATGACAGTCGTTACGGGAAGTCAGAAGCCCGAAAGTCTGGCAACAGGTCTAACCTTAGGATATCGGCATTGTCCTGTAACTAGGTTGCGGAAGTCTGATGGCATTTGCTCCGTGTAAAATACTGGTATTCAGCTACATCTGGGTAGACTGGAAACGGACCGACTACACATATGAAGACTATACATATGAAGAAATAGAAAAAATGCTTATTTAAGGGTAAGTTAAAATGGAGCATAGCACACAGCATAATGTGTAATACAACAAACACACATACATACACTTGTACACGCAACCAAACATACCATCGCACACACGCGCGCACACGCACACACCCACACACACACACACAAACAAGCGCGCGCGCACACGCACGCACGCGCTCGCTCACACACTCATACTCATCCATCACGCACACATGTAATTGATTTTTTTATATTTAGTTATACCATAATTTTTAAAGCAGTCATTTACATGTGTACCTCGTAAACAGTTTTTTTTATTATTATTTTTTCCTAATCGACTCTTGTTGATGGTCTTGCGGACCTTTTCTACGTAACCGGGCTATTATTGGCGAGACCAGAAGGGTCTCCAAACCAATATCTAAGCTAACTACCTAACTAACTACTCTAAATACTGTAACATCATGACTATTATAGCAGCAACACCTCTAAGGGCGTCCCCTAGGGGGGATTCGAACCTCTTAGGGTGTTGAATGCGAGAGGACTGGGAGGGATACGACAGCTTGATGAGGGCTGTATTAACAACGGTGTGCACTCCGCAGTCGCACCGTGGATCGGGGGCGGCGGCGGTGGGACGTCGCGAGGGGCCTCGTCGGCGAGGGCGATACGCCGGTCGGCGGCGGCGGTGTATATGTATTGTACTAGTCGATTTATTCGCCTCCTGGAGGAGGGTACGTAAACAGTAAAAATACAAATCCTTTTAATCCAAGGGGATCGGAACTGTCACTCCTTCATAAAGGTTATAATTACAGTAACCTAGTTAGGAGATCAGAAATGCACCCACTGAAATTGTAGCAAATCTATAATTTTACCATATATAAATTATATACCAATGTACTGCAATACTTGAAAATTATCATTAAAGATTTATTATTAATATTATTTATTTATCGTTTGGAAGAGGCTAGAAGGAGAGACTTCGCTTCGTTCACGTTCATACACCTCGTCATACACGCGCGCTGGTTGTGTGCTTCTGTCTACCTTCATGGAAAAACCTCGTGCCTATGTATGTACGAAGTCTCCACCTCTTAGCTTGTACCACGCTGCCAACGACAGCTGATACAGTGCGCTCCCAGCGGTGTCGTTTGCCCGTCCGACGACATTTATGGCAGCGGCACACTGAATCGAATATAAACGTAATTTATTGATCACAGGCCTTTTTAAAATAAACATATTCATATTTGGGATACACCGTGGTGGTCCGGAGGTTTATGGATACGCTTGTTAAGTATCATGCCGGTTCAAACCCAGGTATGTACCAATGTGAGTTTTTGATGTGAGACATCTAATGCGGCGGTACGGGTGTTGCGTGGCGACGCTCGCGACGGCAGACACACGACGGCAGACCTTCGTAACTCATCGGCTCTCTTCGATTTGATTCGGCCAGTTTTTTTTTAACAAATTGAGTTTCTCTGTTCCACATTTGTCAGGCTTCTGCGGCTTCACTTTTTTTAAATGTCATATGTATTTTCTTACACCAATGACGGTGAAGGTAAACATCGTGAGGACACCTAGACTTAATGGTCTGATATCACCAACCCGCAGTGAGTAAGCGTGGTGATCAATGCTCGTTCCTTCTCTGTATGAGAAGAGGCCTTTGCCCAGTAGTGGGACAGTAACAGGCTAATATTATTGTTATTATTTAGTATATATCTGGGATACTGCTGCGTTGGTCTAATGGTCGTAAGGTCCTGGTTTCGATCCCCAGGTCGGGCAAAGTGTTATTTGGTTTTTCTGTGTGGAATTCCTCAATAGCAGCCCGGAGTTTGGATTTGTGCCCGGTTGATGGTAATAGGCTCGCCTCCTATTACATGGGACTTAACTATTAACATAAACATACACCTCTGCCCAATCCTTCGGGGAATACAAGCGTGATGTTATGTTATATCTGGGATACTCCTCGTCCTCACGAAAATTTTCAGGGCGTATGAGAAAATACCTGGTAATAATGTGAAATATGTAATACTTTCAGAATTTTAAGTTACTATCACAATTTTATTCTTAAAAAGTCGAACTTAAAGTCGAAGTTACGAGAAGATGCATTAGCACTGCTTGAAGCCACGTGCAACACGTGTGCATAAGTTATCACACGCTGCTAGCCCATAGCATTTTGAACAGGTTTGCTTTACGAACTAAGTAGGTAAAACCACACTTTGACAACTTAAAATGACAGTTATTATTTAAACAAAGCAACGACCAAAATAGACGTCCGATGCCCACCGAAGTTACAAAAATATGATAGGAATTGGGCGCGTAGCGGATCAGTTATCTGCTACGACAACGTAGATGTCGGCGTAGTCGCACCTGCTACGTCGTAGCACTAAGCGCAACGCTTTCATTTATTGATGTGTAAATAAAAGTTTTTGTTACTGGAAGTGACATCGCCGTCATATTTATGACGTCATCGAACCATCGATTGGGTTGTAGTCTTTTCTGGCTCAATAGTGGAGAAGGCTTGAATACAATACATATCTGTTCCATTACTTCTAAGCTACAAAGCAGAAAACTTAATAACACAGCGAGGTTTAAACCTTCATTTATATATGAAATAAGAATTTAGTGGGTCAGAAAATGAAATTTGAAAACTTTACCCAACGTCTCAGTAAGGAAGCAGCGGAAATGAGTTTTGGACTCATTCTCGCGTTTGGACATATGTTTCCTTTATATTTTTTTGCTTCGAGCTCTTTTATTTAAGGGTGGAAATACGAGGTGTAATCGAAGAGTATTTATAGATGCTGTTAAATGAGTAAAAGCCGTGTGACTTTCGGCTAAGATCAAATACTTTTTTTTTCTGTGGGAATCGTAAGATGTGGTTTAGGCATTTCATTGTTTGTATAGGCAACAACCAATGCTCACACGCCTGTATTCCCCGACGGGTTGGGCAGAGGTGTATAATAACACCTTCATTTCGCCGTCGTGTTTAACTCCCATGTAATAGGGGACGACCCTATTACCATCAACCGGGCACAGATCCAAACACTGGGTTGCTACTGAGGAATTCCACACGGAAAAACCCTATAACACTGCCTGACTTGAGAATCGAACCCAGGACCTCACAATTAGCACTCGCGCTTACCACCACTAGACCAACAAGACAGTTCAGATGCGATCGCACGTATGTATTCGAAATACAAAACGGTAGCATTCAAATATCACAGGTATTGATTTAATTGTATTTTAGAATAAATAAATACCGCAGTCGGCCTCTGACCGCAGACCGCGGCCCACAAAAGCCGCGGACTAACTAACTAAACTACAAACGATCAATGAATAACTGTTATTTGTGTGTGGTTCTATCGTTTTAGCTAACACCGGCAAATTATGGCCAGGAAAAATAAAAAGAATAGATTTAAAAGGAGAATGGGTCTTTTGGTCTACCCCTCCTCTAGCAATGAGTGATATATCAATAGAAAGGTTATTTTAAGTAAAACATGTTTTTGTATTACAGTTACTGTCAATTATTAGTATATATCGAGTTAAAGCTCATTAAGTGTAACCATTTAAAAACTATGTTAACGCTCAAATATTGCTATTTATTATCTTTTTTACACGTTTTGCCATAGGATCTTTGTCATAATAATTATTTATGATACCTACCTAAGTAACACACGTAACATCGACGCCTGAATTTCCCGAAGGGGTAGACAGAGGTGTATAATTCACCCATGTTTCTCCAGTTATGTTTAAGTTCTTTTTCTTCACACATTATTTGCAAATGATGTGATAAGAACGTAGCGATACTTTAGTGTAAGTAACAAAAAAAGAAGAAATTGGGATAGTATTGATATAAACGATGTTTCACTTTAAAGGTGTTATAACTCCGAAAATACTAACAATTGACTAGTAATATTGATACAAAATGTTTTACTTATAAAGACCTTTCTAATGACATATCACTCATTGCTAGAGGTGGAGTAGACCAACTTCTAAACATTTCGCCCATTCTCCTTTGTTTTTGGATTTTTTCGTCCGGAGAAGTTTGACACGTGATTGGTCATGCGATGATCGCATCGCATTGATCTTACAATCATGCGATCAGCCATACTTAATACTTGTTGAGTGTCCTTATTGAATTTTTGAAACAGCGATCTGATTGCACGAGCTTGTCTTCCAAATATATACATTTATTTATTCATAAGAGTATGTATGAGAACTTTAATGAATGTAGATGAAGCGGTAAAAGGATGTGTCAGGATCGTAGCAGGTGGAAATCTATAGTCGCTGTATGTATGTATGTACATATGTTCTCTTCTGCCTAGCGTTTTCCCAATTATCTTGGGGTCGGCTTCCAGTTTAACCAGATGCGGCTGACTACGAGTATTTTACACGGAACGACTGCCATCAGACCTCCACAACCCAATTCCTGGGTAATGCCAATATTCTAAGGTTAGCCCAATTGTCAGACTTTCGTATTTCTGACTTCCCGTAACGACTGCCATAGGTATTCGTATGACACCCGGGACCGACTGTTTAACGTGCTCTCCGAGGCACGGAGGGGTCTCAGTGTGTAAGGAACGGTCACCCATGTATGTATGTATGTATTTATTCATTTTATAAAATGGTAATAAAATAAATAAATAAATAATCAATTTATTTTTCGGAAAAGTTGAACGAACGATCGATGAACTCTGGTTCCCAATGTAAGATTTAACTTGTGTTATGGGTACCAGGGTTCTCGCATTCATTGTTACAGTTAATGAGACTAAAGTTAAAGAATAAAATTAAATAAAGTTAGTCGACAACGGTGTGTGTAAAACCGCTGGCTTAAAATTAGTCACCATTAATTTTAGTATATTGTTTGTTAAATTACATGTCATGTGCATCTGTGCCGTCAATAGATTTTACCTACACAGATTTGGATCAATTTTCGATTAAGAAATTTCAAATTAGTTTTTTACGTGTGTGAGTTTTATAGATTGAAAAGGTGAATGATAAGGTTCATGTAGATTTTAAGTGAGCGCAATTGTACATGTTTAAACTGATTTTTATTTGCCTGCTCATCCCACAACTTTGGGGGCGGGGCTCATCTGAGATTGGAAACTGACCCCACCATAGTTGGGAAAAGGTTAGGTAGAACGAATTATTATAAAATACCGTCGCATTTTTGTTCGAAAGAAGTTCCATTTCTCAGACAACGGAGCTTAAGAAACTTTGAAAGCTTTATTAATCCTTCATCTGTATAAAAACATTTTTTACAAAAAAATTAAACCGACTTCAAAAAAGAATAAAATAATTACCATATAAAATTAACAGTTTCAGAAGTCGGTGCTGATCCACGCTGAACCAAATTGAAGGCACCGACTTCTGAAACTGTTAATTTTATGTGGTAATTATTTTATTCTTTTTTGAAGTCGGTTTAAATTTTTTGTAAAAAATGTTTTTATTTTTTTCATTTTAGTGGCCTTAATTAAAACTTGGTTGGACCTACTAAAGACGCTGCTCGTAACATAATCACATCATCACAATATGCGTACTGTTCGTCATTGAGGAGTTCCATTGTCTATCTCCGAAGTTCTTCATCAGATCTTCACCAAATTTAAATAGGACCAACTTCGAAGTATACCCTATCCATTAAAAAAAGAATCATCAAAATCGGTTCACAATTGGCGAAAATATCGACGAAAACACAAAAAAAAAAACATAGTAACCTCCTCCTTTTTGGAAGTCGGTTAAAAGAGATCACATTATTTTTGAGTCAAGTTCCCGATGTGAGCAAAAACTGAAACTGAACTTAAGAAAATTCTAAATCCTTTAATTTCTTTTAATAAAAATTAAGTAATATTAAGAAAAAACAAATTGCCTGTAATTGCCTCGTTGGTCCAGTAGTGGCAAGCGCGACTGCTGATCGTGAGGTCCTGCGGTTCGATCCCCAGGTCGGGCAAAGTGTTATTAGGTTTTTCCGTGTGGAATTCCTTAGTAGCAGCCCGGCGTTTTGATTTGTGCCCGGTTGATGGCGATAGTTTCGCCACCTATTACATGTGACTTAAACATTACGGCGAAATGAGGGTGTTACTAATTACTATACACCTCTGTCTAACCTTTCGGGGAATACAGGCGTGATGTTATATTATGTTATGCCTGTAATTTCTTTCTGTATAGACCTTTTTAAGAAAAAAAGCAGCCATTTTGTATTTCGTCACTTTTCCAAAATCAATAACACGATGATTGCAACGCAGTGACTCAAACAGATAGACATTCCACCTTATCTTGTAGCGCTAAACTTCACGTCCAATCGACCCGCGTAATGAGTGCCAGCTACTCGAGACTATATCACGATGTAAGACAACACAGAAGTCCCACAGTACCCATAGTACCAATAAAAAAAATGAAGCAATCGCAGGACGCGTGGGAGATGTGAAAAATCGAAATTCATTTCGTAAAAAAATAGAACTGGCCGTATCAAATCGAAGATAGCCGATGAGTTGCGAAGGTCTGCCGTCGTGTGTCTGCCATCGCGAGCGTCGCCACGCAACAGCTGCTCTCACATCCGTACCGCTGCATTACATGTTTCACATCAAAAGTCTCAAATCATTGCAGTTGCAGATTGCAGGGGCTATATAATCGCCGCGAGTGAGTGTCTCGCAACAGTACCTGTTTATTATGGAATTTCAAGACAAAACCCATCAAATCGTGTCAATTTATGTATAGTCGAATGGCGACACATATTTCGTCGTCAGCCAAAGTATACTAGAGGTACTGTAGTCTCACCATGCCTCCAAATTTAATATTAACGAGTAAACTTACAGAATTTTGCAATTAATTAATGAATTATCCCGACTCGTCACGGATGCATAGCGAGTGGAGATCATGCTTCCGCCTCCGGCTGAAGAATATTTCTGCAGTCTGATTCTCGAGTAGAACCACGTCACTGCGGGGCAAATTCGTCTACGAACGCAGCGTTGTTAAAGCGGCGTATTCCTACTAGAGCACATAACATCACGCTTTGTATTCCTCAAAGGGTTCGGCAGAGGTGACTTTAGTACACCCTTCTTTCGCCAGTTACGTTTAAGTACGATGTAATAGGGGGCGAGCCTATTGACATTAACTGGGCACATATCCAGACACCGGGCTGCTACTGAGAAATTCCAAATAGAAAAACCCAATAATATTTTGCCCGACCTAGGGATCGAACGACCCCATGCTCAGCAGTCGCGCTTGCAACCACCAGACCAATAAGGCATTCAAAGAATAGTCAAGAAGTATAGAGAATTACATAGCTTTTGTGTTTACTCGGACATAGTACTGTGAAATCGTCGGTGAGAATAGGCCCACGCATAATGTATGCTTCGTGCACTACCCTGGTTTGTTATCACTCATTAATAAGAGTTTACCTGCTGTAATTATCTGTTTTGTGCCTATATAAACAGCTCCTGAAATCCGATTAGTACCTCCTTTGTGTTAAAAGTTCCTTTAAAGGTAGTAGAGTGGGTGTAAATTAAAATGTATTGTTGTAATATAAAGAGTACCTACCTGAAAATCAGTGTTGCCGTCTACAAGATTTTTTTTTTAAGTCATTGACCGACTTTGTGCTAAAAGATGCGTGAGTAAAATAATGCAAAGTAGGTACTTATTAATATAAATCTGTCCGTAAGCTTAGGCAGTGATAGCCTAGCAGTTGTACGCTTGCCTTCCATGTAAGAGGGTCTGAAATCAATCCCGGTCCGCACCTATTTATTTATTTAAACTTTATGCAACAAAAAAAAAGTACAAAGGCGGACTTAATGCCTTAGGCATTCTCTACCAGTCAACCAAAGGTGGTGAAGAGGTAACATGGCAGGTGCAAATTATTGTTCAAGAATAAAATAAGAAAAATTTGAGGTTAAAAAAATAAAAAAAAAAGAACTCAAGGCGTAAATAAAACTATAAATGTACACAAGTACAAAATAATTAAAATTCTCCATACTTATATAAATACTTATATAATTTACTATATAAAATCCTATACATATAACACATAGCTACATAATATATATATACATATAAAATAAATACATAATATATATACATATAAAATATATACCTTATGAAAAGAATAGAAAGGGGGATTAAGAGACAACTCTTACTATTTGTTCTGAAAAATAACTCCGCCATTTTCGCTTAAAAGCATACCTATGATTTTTTGAATTTATTTTTCGACCTGGGAATCGAACTCAGGCCCCTACGATCAGCAGTCGCGTATGCCACCACTAGACCAATGAGGCAGTTTAAGTTAGAAGAATGTTGCAAATTTCTATACCTAGTTACCGCATTCAAGAAGCTATTGTTCTTAGGTAGATCGGTATCTAGTTGCAGCGCAGCGCAGAACAATAATTTATCTAACGCCCCAGCAAAAGATAGACTTTTTAGACAGAACTGTTATTTTCAATTCATATACAAGGTTAGTCGGAAAGGGGGTACTAAGCCGCGGGCCGCGTAAAGTATCATTAGTGACCAGAGATCGGATAATCGGATGCATATTTACCTAAAGTACATTTTTCGCTACAAAAATATGGAAACGGCTTCTGAAAATAATTTATTAGAAAAAAAAACCGGTATCACGGGATTACATAACTAATCAATGTATACTCGTAATTGCTTAAAAGTTAATTTTTAACCCCCGATTCAAATATATGTGTATGTAGGGTGTAAGAAAGTGAGGGGTGCTTGTCTGTATTAGTTTAAAAAAAGGTACAGCTTTAGGTATGTAAATAAATAAATATGCATCCAATTCTAGGTAAATATGATTCCATTCTACAGAACACTAAGTTTGACGATCCCGGAATTGCGTAATTTTTTCAATACAAAAGTGTATTCCATATTAGCCAACACCTGAACTTTAGGCAAATATGCATCCGATTATCCGGTCTCTGCTGATGACTATTTTAAAGCAAGTGTTAAAATTCGATAATATTTATTTGCATGCCAAAATGTTTTTTTATTTTAGTTTAAAAAAACATACCTGCCTTAGTTATGAATTCAGAAAATTAATTTACTAATCCCTGACACCAAATATGACCTAAATTGTAAAAACAGTTGATCATAGCTATGGATAGATAGATGTTAGCATATTTTTTTACGAAATCTTTGATAACCTATTTCTCTTAAACTATCGAGTTTTGGGGAAAAGGGTACCCATAATAAGGGATCATTTTTGTCCTACAAAAATTATCCCTTATTATGGGTACTTTAACACCCTTTCCGTTTAGTACCCCCTTTCCGTTTAGTACTCCCTTTACGTCTAACCTTGTATATTGAAAATACTTCTGTGTGTTCTATTGTGTTTCTGTGTTCTGCCTAGGCTTTTCCCAACTACGTTGGGGTCAGCTTCCAGTCTAACCAGATGCGGCTGAACACCAGTATTTTACACGGAGTCATCAGACCTCCGTAACTCAGTTACAGGGCAATGCCGATATCCTAAGGCGATACACCTGTAAGTAGCTTCCGTAAAATGTATGTAAGTGACTTATGACAATTAATGAGACTTTACGAATCAGTCGATAAGCTACTTGCAAGAGAGTTTACATTCAAAACTATTGTAAGTTAATTTTGTGAGGAAAATTTACAGGTGTAAGGGCTTGTACACAAAACTGCGATGCGACGTCGCATAGTAGAAATATACGAGCTCGCACAACGCATCGCAAGAACTTACGAATTGATTCGCGTAATTGATTTTTCCTATATCTTCTTATCAGTAACAGCAGTGCGCAAATCTTTTTACGCAAAATTTTACCTAGTACAAAATACGTTCAATACGGTTGACGATCGTCTAGGGATTGGTCATCCGAACGTTGGAAGGAAGACGCCTTGCTGCACGAAATCGTATCGCAGCAGTTTGTGTCGCAGTTTTCTGCGTTGCGAATTCGCATAGCGTCGATTCGCAGTTTTGTGTAAGAAAGAAAGAAAGAAATTTATTTGGCACGAAAGCAGTCAGACACACAGACAAAAAAAATCATAGGAGACAAAAAAATAAATAAAGTAGCTGTGTGTCTAGCGGCTGCGCCAAATAGGTTCAGTTCAGCATAAATGTCAGACCACTAGTGCCTGACGCTGGTTTTCAACTGAACCCTTTGTGACGTAATTGATGTAAACCAGTTCCAAATAGATAAATAGCGTGCTTAAATAAATAAACAAATAAAAATAAATACTGTTGACCCGTAATTACGGATGTCTCGGTGGTCATGCCAGTAAACTTAAACCAACATGTGTGTGTATATGAGCAGTGAATGTGTGTGTGAATATAGTTGTGTACTAGTGCATAATAATTGTGTAAACGGAAATAAATAAATTCGATTATATATTACTTATGAAATAATAAATAAATAACATAGTTAAAATGTTGATAAATAAATGTTAAATGTTACAATTACAATTAAAAATGAACTATAAACGATTCATAGTTTTAATTTGTCCTGTTCAAAGTAGGTCTTTGTCGTGTACAAGCCCTAAAGCCGGCCTAAGGTTTGACCGGTCGTCAGACTTTCGGGCTTCTAACTATCTGTAACGACGGTCACAGGTATTCGTATGACGCCCGGGACCGACTGTTTAACGTGCTCTCCGTGTGTCTGTATCGAACATTATAGGGATAAGAACTACCGTCAGGTAGCTGCACAAGTTAAAAGTGTTGCATCTCATACGTGCACCTTATAAGATGTTATTCTGTTATTGAGCCTGGCGCACACGAGCGGAGACGCGTATTTTATTTTCTTAGAAAAAAAAATATTATTTCGCGCTCTCATATCCTTGATATAAATATTGTACCCAAAAATGGCAATAGACTCGCCACCTATTCATGGAAACGGTGAAGGAGTGAAGAAAAAAAATCGGGTCAATATTTCATGCAAATGAAGATAGCCGTACAGACTCCCGTTACAGAACACCTCTGCTTACCTCTTGAGATTACAGGCGTGATTATATGTACGTATGTAATAATCCTTGTGTGGTATTTGAATTGAAATTATCCCTTAATAAAAAACTTTCAAGTTAAATGATTTTATCTTCGAGTACCCCTGCAGCATCAGGTTTTAAGATTGAAGGTCGAAATTATTATAAATTTAAATTGTCATAGGACTCGAATTTGTGTGCGAAGTTTCAGAAGAATCGGTTAAGCAGAAGTAGTTGAAAAATCTGTCGCAAGATTTAAACCAAACAAACAAAAACAGCAAGTGAAGCTAACTAAAACTGTTGAAAAAGGGTAACCCCCGCTTCTGAAGTTGTGGTAAAGACACTGATTCTGTAACGGCGTGGAGAACACTGGGTTCTCTTCGCAAGGGACTCTGATGGGAATAAAGGATTGTCGTCTAGTATCCTTGTCAAAGTCTGAAAAACCTGACGTTCTTTTAATGCGTTTTATCAATCCTTCTTGCAGGCAAAAACGGGTCCTATATGTATAGGGTGCAAAAAATTAACTTTCCATAAAAAACAAATAAAATTATTTTTTGCTTTGAATGGAAAATAATTAAAAAAAAACAACACGAATTTCGAAAAGTTGCTCTACGAAAGTTGTTCAATTTCCGATACCGAGTAATCCCACAAAATTCTTAGATTTTTTTTTACTACTTTGTATTCTAACTATTTATATTTTTGACGTCACCACGTCGATGGCAGCAAAGAAGATACGGACATCAAAATTTTTACCAAAATGTTTTTTTTTACAAAAATATATGCTTAAATCAACCCTATCTACAAGTTTGTATTAAAATAATTTCAAATTTCAAAATAATGAAGAAAATCTGGCATGTAAACGAAGACACTCGATTTCTGAGAAACGTCGCAGCAAAATGGCCTCTTTTTTACTAAATGTGCTCTCCTGTAAAATTGCGATTTTGTAGATGTAGTCTTCTTTAAGTTTACTGCCATCGATGTATCACTTTACCATAAGAACGATTCCCATTTGATTAAAAACCTTTTATCAGTTAATATATAGGTAATTTATCATCAAAATCACCTAACCCACTTATATATTCATCGTCCATATTAGTTAGTCAAAACATAATTAATAAATTAAGCTTATCATTAATTGCTTAATTGAAACGGATTACTCTAAACGAGGCTGAATTATGGTAAATTCAGTTAAACTTAAGAAACAAAATTATGTTAAACAAACCTTATTTATTCATCATCGTTGAGTTAATTTGGAATAACTTAAAGTTAGGGTAATTTGTTAACGTTATCTGGTTAATGAGAAACTATACATAGTTTAGTTTTATTAGTTAGACGTTTTTTATTAATGTTTATTTTTTTTCTCGTTGGAAAATCCTCATGGATGTCCCTCGCCCGGGGAAGGCGAGGGGGTCTGCTGGACTCTTACCGGCTAAAAACCAACGGTGTTCCTTCACCTGAACGTACCGCCGGGGTCGCGGGATTAAAAAAAGCATGCACCGCAACCCTGGCTTAGTAGTTAGACCTGCTGTCTTGTACGGATCGGTATGTTGGGCCACAAAAATGATAAATGAAAGGCAATTGCATGCAGCTAAAATGAGAATGCTAAAAGGGATGTGTGGTATTATGCGAATGGATACAATTAGAAATGGGTATGTAAGAGGAAGACTGAAAGTGGCGCCGGTGACTGAGAAGTTGTGTGGAAACCGATTGTCATGGTATGGGCATGTGATGCGGAGGAACGAGGAACATGTCTTGAGGAAAGTTTTGAGTATGAATGTGGATGGTTATAAGAGTAGAGGAAGACCAAAGAAGCGACGGGTGGACAGTGTGAAAGACGATATGGCTAGAATGGGGGTGACTACTGAAATGACGGCTAATAGAGATGTATGGAAGAAGAAGACATACTACGCCGGCCCCAAATAAGTTGGGATAAGGGCAGGAGGATGATATTGATGATAACATAGTTTAGTTTTGTGAAATAAACATAAATTCACGGCGTATGCATTTTCCATGCGTATTTTCAAAAACGATACGGCGAGAAATTTTCGACTATTTGGTGTAAAGTGTATCAGAATACACTTTAGAAGTCGTTATACACTATTTTATTCACTTTCACACTTTTGCACTGTTCTCCCTAGCCTTTTTAACCGACTTCCAAAAAGGAGGAGGTTACTATGTTCGTCTGTATGTTTTTTTTTGTGTATGTTCATCGATATTTTCGCCAATTGTGAACCGATTTTGATGATTCTTTTTTAATGGATAGGGTATACTCCGAAATTGGTCCCATTTAAACTTGGTGAAGATCTGATGAAGAACTTCGGAGATAGACAATGGAACTCCTCAATGACGAACAGTACGCATATTGTGATGATGTGATTATGTTACGAGCAGCGTCTTTAGTAGGTCCAACCAAGTTTTAATTAAGGCCACTAAAATAAAAAAAAAATAAAAAAAAATTTTTTACAAAAAAATTAAATCGACTTCAAAAAAATAATAAAATAATTACCATATAAAATTAACAGTTTCAGAAGTCGGTGCCTTCAATTTGGTTCAGCGTGAATCAGCACCGACTTCTGAAACTGTTAATTTTATATGGTAATTATTTTATTCTTTTTTTGAAGTCGGTTAAATTTTTTTGTAAAAAATGTTTTTTTATTGCAACTATGTTGGGGTCAGCTTTTAGTCTAACGAGATGCGGCATAATACCAGTATTTTACACGGAGCGACTGCCATCAGACCTCCGCAACTCAGTCCGATATCCTAAGGTTAGACCGGTTGTCAGACTGTCGGACTTTTGACTACCCGTCTCGACTGTCATATAGGTATTCGTATGACTCCCGGGACCGACTGTTTAACGTGTTCTCCGAGGTACGGAGGGCTCTCGATGTGTAACGAATGGTCACTTATCCACAGACTGACCGCGGCAAGGGCGGCTTAACCTCGCAAATCATATGATCCACGCGGCTGGTTATTAGCCACGAGTCCCTTACTACATATAACATAACATCACACCTGTATTCCCTGAAGGGTTGGGTAGAGGTGTACAGTAACACCCTCATTTCACCGTTATGTTTAAGTCCCATGTAATAGGGGGCGAGCCTATTGCCATCAATCGGGCACAAATCCAAACTCCGGACTGCTACTGAGGAATTCCACTCAGAAAAACCCAATAACACTGCCCAACCTGGGGATCGAACCCAGGACCTCACTGTCAGCAGTCGCGCTTGCCACCACTAGATCAACGAGGCAGTTCATCATGCATCGTGCATCATTATCCATATAGATCTTCTTCTTCTTCTCCCTGCCCTTATCCCACACTAGGTGGGGTCGGCACAACATGTATTTCATAAATCCATGTTGTTAGAGGTTTTGGCTTATTGTTTTATGACCGGTCGCCAGCCTGACATCAACCCTCCTTGGGAATACTCGTTGCGCAGTCACGCGGGTGACCCAATGTGCTTGCTGATATTATATACAGGGTCCCCAAATGATATGCTTGGCAATCTTATTGCCGACAACTAAGCAGAATGCCATTATGCACACATTATGCATTATACAAGGTGTAAAAAGACCTTTCACGAAGCCGTCAACCATGCATTCAGTACATCAAACTAAGTAACCCTACGTGAAAATTGTCGCTGGGAAACGACTTTTTTTTTGGGTGAAAAATTTCGTTTTTCTGTAAAGCTCAATGCAACGCACTCAAAACACTGTGCTGATAGATGCAATCAGTAGTAAACGGGTGATGGAGGTATTTCAAGTACATTTGCAACCTTCAAAACTAGTATCTTTAAAAAAAGGTTGTGAAAAAGTTGGAACTTTGACCTCCAATATCTCCGTAACTAGAAGGTTCCCAGGCATAGTCCAGAACAAAAAAAATATCGCAATGACGTGGAGAATAAGTGCCTTTCGGCTTCGTTAAGGGTCTATTTACACCGTTTAGATATTTTATCAAAATACACACACAGCGTAAGTAAATTACGTCCTTTTTGTTCTATATTTTCCTTGCAATTCAACCCTAAGCTAATCGAAGGCTAATATTGACCAATAATGACACAACGACGTTATAACTCCCGCGGATCTGCACCCATCCTAACCCTGCAGTTGCGGCGTATTGTAACATGCTGAATATTGGATGTCACGTGTTGTTTTAATATTCAGTTGCAGAAAAGAGGGCGGTAGTGGGGCCGCAGCGGAGTGCTGATAGCATCCGAATGGCGGTATTTTCAACTGAACTACATAATATTTATTTATTTATGTAAATGTGCGGGCTGGCTAACGATTACACGTAGCATTGTAGTGTTGGCTGTGCGTTTTATCAGGTGAATATGAGTATTGGAGTTAGTGGAATACGGTTTGTTGTGTTAGGGGAATGGGGAAATAAAATTTTGTTGCCGTTTGGTTTTTGTAAGAGAAACGTAATTGAGAAGAATTTGCACGGTGCTGTTGAGTTATAATATACACTAGCGGACCGTCCCGGCTTCGCACGTGTGGACTTTTTTCCCGTTTTTGTAAGATTTTTCATTTATGCTTCGCTCCTATTAGTAGTAGCGTGATCTTATATAGCCTATAACCTTCTTCGATAAATGGACTATCCAACACAAAAAGATTTTTTCAATTCCAACCAGTAGTTCCTGAGATTAGCGCGTTCAAACAAACAAACTCTTCAGCTTTATAATATTAGCATAGATATGTGATAATAACATGATTTTAATTTGTAGATAATTATTTTCTTTAAGTATTAATTTTGTACGGTCAGCAACCGCACATTGTAATTTGGCCTAGTTAGAAATACTGCAAATTTTGTTAATTAAGTAAATGTCGCAAAATCACGTACACAAGTACATCAGTGTTATGGTTTACATCAAGGGCTTTAGTTTATATCGAGCTTACGCAACATTCAATTATTTTTATTAACATTTTTAAGTAACATTATTTTTAGTGAAGTATTTCTTTGAATCTCTTCAAAGTTAGAGTTAACAGGCTTCTTCTGGGTAAGCTCACTCTATCGTAGACTTTGTCTCTGTCTCCTCTGACCTAGACTAGAGTCAAGAGCAAACTCATTTCAAAGAAAAAAAAATAAACATTAACATTTATTTCATTATTTTACAACATTAACATTCAACATTTAATGTAAAGGCATTTGCCCTTACATTGCAATACATACAGGGTGTCGCTTTAATCATGGTCCAAACAAAAGCCATAGATAGGGGACCACACGGGCTATGCTTATGTATGTTCCGCGAAAGTTAATAGTTTTTGAGTAAATATTTTATTTGATTCTTTGATGACTAACCTACATACCTAACATTTATAAAAACAAAAAACTTCCTATACTATTACGTCTAGGCCGAGATTATTTTCGAGATGTGAATAACTATTGTGTTCCTTACAACAAAATAATAGACCGAGATTAAAATTTACAGTTTTCACAAAAATAAAAAACAATAATTTAATTTATTCGAAAACTATTAACTTTTGCGGAACATATCCGGGTCTACAGGATAGCCCGTGGGGTCCGCTATCCATGGTTTTTATTCTGACCATAATTAAAGCGATACCCTGTATATATTTACATTTACAATTTAGTTTTAAATATTTCTATAAAAAATCAAAAAACTTTTAAAAATATACAATACTAGCTGTATCCTCACGGCTCCGCCCGTAGCCTATGTTATTCAGTGATAATGTAGCTTTCTAACGGCAAAAGAATTTTTGAAATCGTTCCAGTAGTTTTTAAGTTTATTCGTTACATACAAAAAACTCTTATATTACTCTTATATTAACTCTTATATATTATACTCTTTATAATATTAGTATAGAAGTATATATAGTAGCTCACCGACATCGGGAACAAGGTCCAAGCTACCAGCGGTCAGGGCCTCAGGGCGAGGAACTTCCTAACAATACGCGCCGTGTTCCGAAGTACCACGCACTGTATCAGGCCCTTGATCCAGCCGCCCAACAAGAGCCTCATCAAATGTTGGTCGTGGGTCTTGGCCATTTCACCATCGGTGGTAGGTAACTATTATCGGTACAATGACTGCTGAATCTACATCCCAAATGTAACAGCAGTGATAGCCTTGTGGTGTGACCGTCGGACTGCCAAGTCATAGGTCTCGAATTCGAACCCAAGGCCCACACACCTTTGACTTTTCGGATTCATATGCGTATTGTATAATTATCACTTGCTTAAAAACGGTAACATAAAAAATCGGGAGGATATCGGCATGCCTGAGAGATATTTCTTGACGACATGTAAAGCCAAGTCAGAAGCCTATGGGGGGTATAAACTCTGACACCAGATTAGTCACTAACCTCACGAAACGAAGTAGAGACATCCCAAATGGCGACAACGTCGTGTGCCTAGTCTTGATACATAATTTATTTATGTAGATAATTATGATACTGACAATATGTTATGAGTATTTTTTTAAAGATAATTTACATAGATAGATATATATTATATATATATATTATATTTTTTATTTTAAGGTTGACTGGTAGAGAATGCCATTGGCATTAAGTCCGCCTTATGTACCACCAATTGTAGGTACATGAAGTTTAAATAAATAAATAGATAGATAGATAGATATACTTTATTGCACACTAAAAGAAATAAAACAAGGAATACACATACACACAATTTATTAAATGATTAACGGTATATATATCTTTTTTTTCTTCCTGTCCTTATCCCATACTAGGTGGGGTCGGCACAACATGTAGATACCTATTTCATAAGTCCATGTTGGTAGAGGTTTTGGCTTATTGTTTTATGACCGGCCGAACAGTATAAATATCTGATAAGCAAAAAAAAATCTGCTTTTATATCGTCTGAGGACCCCTACTCGTTTAGCTGATTATTTTTTTAACAATGTAGAAAATCGTATTATTGACCTTTCATGATGATAAGATATAGGAAACTGATAAGATGGACGCGCACCTGTCCGCACCGTATGCGCCGCAGTCGCCGCAGTCATCGCCTTTGTTGACGGTACTGCGGCGAGCGCGGCTCGAATGGGTGTGAGGGTTGCATAGAACTTTAGACAAAGAATTCAAATGCGGCGACTGCGGCGCGTACGATGCGGATAGGTGTGCGGCTTTCTATAGGTAGATAGTACTCTATGGATTTCCATGAGACTCCGATATTTGATACATGACAATTTTTTTCCGTTAACTATGCACCGATGACCAAAACTTCTATTTACGCCCGGTTCCTACGGCCAATAACGGATCGTTTTGCTTACCAAGGGTAGCATTTTTTATTGTGAAACTGGGCATATAAACAGACTCGTAAGCTAATTTTACGTGTGATAGCTATTATCGTTGGGAGTGTCTACTTTACACAGCTATGAGGCCTTTGCTTCATTATTAGTAAAGATACAAGAGGGATCATAGGAATAGGCCATTAGCCAATTAGAATTAGAATTAGAAAGGCCATTCCAGGCTTTGCCCTACATTGTTACACTCACATAGTTTTTATACCACAATGTCTGGACTTTAAAAGAGAACTTGATCTCCGAGTTTGTTTCGGCTTTTCTTTTCTTTTTTAACATTACATTGATTTGTAAAATTGTCTGTAACAGATTTATTTACAGACTAGGTGTGTCCTCACGGCTCCGCCCGCGTAACAAATTTTATCCCAGTAATAAATATAGCCTATGTTACTCAGTGATAATGTACCTTTCTAACTGCAAAAGAATTTTTGAAATCGGTCCAGTAGTTTTTAAGTTTATTCGTTACATACAAAAATACAAATCTTTCCTCTTTATAATATTAGTATAGATATAAAAATCATTTATCATTTAGCTAACCGTTTAAATGGTACCCGTTTTAAACAACCTAGTTACTGAACAAATCGTTTATTCATTCGCGTTATCAAATTCAGCATAAAACTGTTCGTTCGTAATAAGATTCATACAAAATGTACACCACTCTTGTAAAAGTACTCAACTATTCTATAACCATCTAGAATTTCCCACTTTGAACCTAAGCGGGTTTTTTTAAATATATATTGGTACTTTGGAGCAAAGAGTCGGCGAGGGGCATCGTATTAATATTACATGAAGCCACTGCTCTAGGAAATGCTGCTAGATACCTAGAATAACCAATTTTTGAAACGTCCGACTCAGGTAGGGACGAATTTTATTTTTGATGGCGACGTCTGAGTTTGAAGGCGTTTTCTTAAAAATTTCCAGTTGGATATTTCTGACATTTTTAAAAGTTATGTTTGCACTGTAAGTGTATTCAGTTTTGTGTTGTTCGTTTTGTGTACTTGAATTTAAGTGCAAATTGCATGGTCTTCTAAAATTGTTTTTAGGTGTAATGTTACATGGATTTTTTTTTTGATAAAGGTTGGATATACTTTTACGAATGGAAAAGTACCTATCAAGTTAGTGATGGAATGCATCATAACAAGTTCTTCCAAGATCTAGAATAGAATATAATAGAATATACTTTATTGTACACCAAAATTGTAACACAGCTCTAATACAATAACAAACATTAAGCCTTTGGCCAGACTGCAAACGCGGGCGCGGGGCGGGCGCGGTGCGGCGAGTTCAAACAGAAGAACTTCATTTGAGTGTCCATAGTGGGCACGCGGGCGCGGGAAGCGGCGCGGGCTACATGGCGCGGGGAGCGCACGGGTAGCTCACGCCATAGGTCATTCATACAAGTGGCCGCAGTGAGAGCGCGGGCGGCAAGCGACAACCCGCGCGGGAGCGGGGGATCTCAAACTAGTTCGAGCTGACCACGCGTGTTGTTGTGATGGCGTCTTCAAAATTAAATGTTGAAGAATTAATAAGTGCTATTCAAGCACGATCAGCACTGTGGATGTCGAAAAATCGTTTTTTAGTAAGAATTTTCCAGTAAAAATAAGTCTTCTTCATCCATACCTATAATATTTTGACAAACACTGGACACTACAACGCTCAGAACGAAGCCACGCTCCACTGCGGACAGGTAAATCGCGCGCGTTCCCGCAACCGCGCCGCTCCCCGCACCGCGCTGCCAGTCTGGCCAAACACTATAGGGTACAATGGCGGTCTTATCGCTGATAGCGATATCTAATGTTTTTTGTTTGCGCAATTTATGAAAGTTTTAGTGAATATACTATAGCTAGTATAGGGATGTCCGCGTTTTTCTTTTAAATCAACGTGGTGATGCAAGTATTAACGTAATCACTTTACGTCGGTGGTTTCCATTCAATAACAGTTTATTTCAGAACAATATTTACCTATACTACAATAAATTCAACTTGGATACAATTAGTTGAATACACATATTAGTGTACTGTGTGTGTACCTTCAGGCCTCAGTCGGCTTACCGCCGTACCCTCACCTTATTAGGGAATTTTACGGAACATAAAACATTTACTGACGTAACTGCTTCGTTGGTCTAGTAGTGGCAAGCGCGACTGCTTATCATGAGGCCCTGGGTTCGATCCCTAGGACGGGCAATGTGTTATTGGGTTTTCCGTGTGGAATTCCTCGGTAACAGTCCGGAGTTTGGATTTGTGCCCGGTTGTTAGCAATAGGCTCGCCCCCTATTACATGGAACTTAAACATAACGGCCAAATGAGGGTGTTCTCTCTGCCTAGCCCTGCGGGGAATACAGGCGTGAGATTATGTTATGATGTAACTTGGAGATTTATAAAAAAAGTTAAGCTAATTCTGTTGAAAATCTTTCCGATATGTTTCGTCTTATGTGTATACTAAAATATCGTTGTATACTTGAAATAGATCTTAATTTGAACCTTCAACCTACGATATTTTTTTAGTATTAGTAGAGCTCTTTGTGATAAATATCGTCCGGGGAAGTACCTATTTCTGCCGCCAAGCAGCATTACTGTTTTTCGGTTTGAAGGGCATGGGTGCCGGTGAAAATACAGGTACAGTCACGTGTAATAATATGTATACTCATAGCGAACTTAAAGAGCGAATTTATTTTAGGGAATAGTTTGAATTTAAGAAATATTCGATACCATGATTCGTATGTATTTGTAGAAACTAAGTGTGTAATATTTCATAATTCTAATGGATATTTTAGAAGAAAATCGCCTTTAAATATCGCTATGTGTGATATTAGTACACGTGACTGTACATGAGATTTTTCAATTTGTCTCTAAGATTGACAACGCAACAATCCTCTTGGTGTTGTAGGTGTATACAGTCTGTAAGGTTTGTCAGTTTACATCCAAAAACCATTGACTCTGCTCATCATTCTGCACAATTTTTACTATAGGATAAACTCTGATTCGTGAAAAAAAAACAGCTGTTCCATACATTTTGTCAAGCAACATTGTTTATTTAGTATGGAACAGCAGATTTTTTTTCACGAATTTGGAGTTTGTTCCATAGTAAAAGTCTTACAGAATGCTGAGCAGAGTTCATGGTTTTCAGATTGTAACTTGTGACTTTAGAGGTCAAAGGTGGCTTTAGGAGTCAACCTTCAACAAGCATGTGCACATAAAATTTAGCAGGCGTGTACTTACGGGAGGGTAGTGAAAAACACTTTTAGCCGTACACTATATATATATTAATAATAATTACAATTGGTCAGCAGGGCGTGGTTCGTGACAATGCGAGGAGTCCAGGATCTTCTTATGCAGGTGTAGTACTCAACTTGGCAACTACAGCGACGGGAGAGAGGGCGATCTTTTTATTTTTTTCTATTCGACTGCTTGTAGGTGGTCTTGCGAACCGTTTCTACGTAACCGGGCAGTTATTGGCGAGACCTGAAGGGTCTCCAACCAATGGGGACGAGAGTAAAATATTTAACCTAAGCTTACTACTACTAAAATCATGATTAGCTAGCAACAACGGACCTCGGCTTAGGGCGTTGCTTGTGAGAGGACTGGGGGGTAGACAGCTTGATGAGGGCGATCTTTATAAGCCCGGACCCACGCCAGTCGCCATTACCCGTCACAAGCGAACCTTACATGCTATATAGGCAGCGGTATTCACTTTCAATCAGGCCGTCGGCTTCCTTACCAACCAATCAAATAAAAAACAACTAGTTCTTTTAAAAAATCCTGTCTAAAAACTAATTTGGTGGCACAGGCAGCTTGTAAAGAAACCGAACACGTAAGCGAGGAGATTTCAACGGGATTTGGAATCAATTCCTTTTCGATTCCGAGTAACGGACGCGGCGCGAATAATACCCTCACATGTGATGCCCGTCCTATTATTTAAACGGGTCTTTACGATTTCAATTCAGAGAAATATGAGTCTTGGATATATCTAAATAAAGTACTAAATTCAGCTTTTAATAAGTATTTTTAACGTATTTTTTTTATTTCACATAAGCCAATATAACTATACGCAAGAAAACCTAACGTCTTGCTTTATAAAGAAGAACTATAACGCCCATATTCTAAGATGTTCTTCCAAAACTTACTCGACTCATACTCGACTCAGAACGACCTCGAAACCACCTTCAAAATTGTATTCTTAGTCGCGATTTCGAGTGAACTTTGAGGTTCCTCGACGAAGTCATTACGTCATAATTTGAATTAAATGCATCGCGCAAATAACGCCGCGATAAATACTTGTAAGGATTATCGTAAGCATATTCGATAAAGTCTTCAAATTTCATTTTAGTTACATACGAACTTTGACACTTCCTTCCTTAAGGTAGGTTCCGAGGTACCTTGAGTTTGACAGATGATTCCTTACCTCGACTGAGGAAAAATCTCGAGTCGAGGATCTTTATGTCAAGTCAAGGTGGAGTCGAGTCGAGTAAGTTTTGGAGGAACGTCTTAGAATATGGGTGTAAGTATAACTTTATAGTTCAATCACAAAAATCTATATAGTATTTAGATTTCTGTGAGTTCAATTCTACCTACCCTTTTCCCAACTATGTCGGGGTCAGGTTCCAGTCAAACCGGATGCGGCTGAATACTAGTATTTTACACGGAGCGACTGCCATCAGACCTCCGCAACCCAGTAACTGGGCAATATCGATATCTTAAGGTTAGACCAGTTGTCAGACTTTCGAGCTTCTGATTTCCCGTAACGACTGTCATAGGTATTCGAATGACACCCGGGACCGACTGTTTACCGTGCTCTCCGAGGCACGGAGGGGTCTCGATGTGTAACGAACGGCCACCCATCCACACACTGACCGCGGCAAGCGCAGCTTTACTTCGCCAATCGTAATATCCGCGCGGTTGTTAATTAACGACAAGCCCCTCTTTGATTTCAGTAATTCAAAAAAAAATTTAGTTACCTACAAAGCTTTTCGTCAGTCACGTTGAAATTAATCAATTCCTTAAATATAATAAAAAAACATTTATCATAAGGGTTCCGCACAATTATCTATAAAAAAGCAAAAATATCACGTTTGTTGTATGGGAACCCCCTTAAATATTTATATTATTCTGTTTTTTTAGTATTTATTGTTATAGCGGCAACAGAAATACATCATCTGTGAATATTTCAACTGTCTAACTATCACGGTTCATGAGATACAGCTTGGTGACAGACGGACGGACAGCGGAGTCTTAGTAATAGGGTCCCGTTTTAAGCTTTGGGTACGGAACCCTAAAAAGGGATTACAACACAATTACTTATGCTCGATTTCTATAAACAAAAACGAATCGTTTTGCTTACCAATGGTAGTATTTTATTGTCATAACGTAATGGTGAATAGACTCGTATGAAAATTTAATCTGTGATAGCTACTTACATAATTATGGAAGGGTCTAGTATGCAAAGCCATGAGGTCTTTGCTTCATTTATTGGTAAAGATACAATAACTATAGTAATAATAGTTTCAATTTTGAACAATAACGCTCAGTAATTTATAGGAATCGGTCATTAAAGAATGGAATTAGAAATGGCGGATCCACATGAACCTTTCGCTCAAAGAGTACGTTTGTAAGCAAAAAAAAGCGAGAAGCAAAATAATAGTAATGACGCCATTTTCAATCCCATTCTATATTTAATCGGGTTGTACCTACGCAAGTAGACCTTCTTTCCATTCGGTAGGAGTAATCCTCCTGCTTGTTATGCTGCTAAATCACTTCCCTCTCGACTGTGCTCGTTTCTGCAGGTGCGAATGGTTGTACGTTGCGTGTGCCCGATCTTTCATTGCAAAAACGCGCTCGAGGTTTGCGCAATGTATACTTCCCAGCAATAAATGTGGTAGTTGGAAAGAAAGATAGTAAATTTAAGAAATTAATAGGTCTTTCGTGTCAAATATGATGATTATTATTCAACTACATACATAGCATCACGCCTGTATTCCCCGAAGGTTTGGGCAGAGGTGTATAGTAACACCCTCATTTCGTCGTTTTATTTAAGTCCCATGTAATAAGGGGCGAGCCTATTGCCATCAATAGGGCACAAATCCGAACTCCGGGCTGCTACTGAGGAAATCCACATCTTCTTCCTGCCCTTATCCCACACTAGGTGGGGTCGGCACAACATATCTTTCATAAATCCATGTTATTAGAGGTTTTGGCTTATTGTTTTATGACCTGTCTGACATCAACCCTCCTTGGGAATAATCGTTGCGCCGTCGCGCGGGTGACCCAAAGTGCTCGCTGATATTATACACTGGGTCCCAAAATAATATGCTTGTCAATCTTATTGCCGACAACTAAGCAGACTACGTTCTTCTTGGTGGAGTATACTTGAGGAATTCCACATGGAAAACCCAATGACACTTTGCCCGATGCCAAGACATCACTCACGATCAGCAGTTGCGCTCGCCATCTCTAGATTAACTGGGCTGTTAGTATTATTCAACTATTAATTTATATTACCTGTAAACTTGCATTAATTAGCATTATATATGATTGCGGTTGTCATGTTGCACGAAATTTGAACTATCTCAACGGCGCAAAACCGCAGAGAATGTCACGTATTCTGTCAACTGGTAGCGTCTGAATACTAAATAGTATTCAGGCGACGCTCAGGTTGGTAGGTAGATTGAATGCCGGTATCGGAATCTTGGTGGATCGATCTATTTGCTTCTATATAATAGGGTGTGACTACTTATAGAAACGTACAAGTATTTAGTATTTTAAAGAAGGTATGAAAAACAATACGATATGTAAAAAAAAAACAAGAAAGGAGAAAATTTGAAAACTACAGGATTTAGAAGATTTTGAAAGAGGCATTTTCTTTTCTGGTCGCGCGAACGGATATTGTACTTAGTGGCAAAGGCGTTAATATGTTGTGACGTCAACGCACAGTAGTGTTGTCTCTGTCTGGTAAACAATTTTAACACGCTTATAACTTGGGCATTTTTTAAATATTTCATTTGTTTTTTAACTGTTGATTATCTTATTTGTAATAGTTTCTAGATTTATAAAGTGGTAAAACACTCTCTTTAATAAGTAGCGTGGTTCAGATTATGGACTTCCATGCGATGTTATAGACCTTGTCCTGTGGTGGACTTACTTATGTAACTATATGTGTAACTAATTCTTCCATAACTACATCATAATAATATGTAGTTACTTTTTATATACTAAGCTCCTCGGTTTTTCTATAAATTGATATGCGAGCAGCCACTTCAACGAGTAGTTTCGTCTTAGTTTTATTATTGTACAGTAGGGAAATGAAAAGGTTCGACAGTTTTCAAATTCATTCCTTTCCCACATCGCGGGCACATGTTAACTTTTCAAACTGTTGAACGGAACAGACCAATACATGGAAAATTATGTTTAATTATTTGGTAACAAAGATCAAATGTAATTAATGTCTTTGATTTGATTTAAGAAGTTTTGTTGTTAAAACCATGACATCAGTCAATTCGATGATTAAATAAATTGACATTACTAGTGTTTGTCATCATGTCACGATTATAATTTTTAATATTCTGTCAAAAATTATTTGTATTTTCATTTCTATAATGTTGGTAATACGTAGTTGGTAAAATAGTTTGTTTCTTGCACCGTGCAGGCAAAAAATAGCTTTTAAGGTGTATAAACTTTTCATTTCCCTACTGTACATCAAGATGACGTGTATAACAACCGCGCCGATCGTACGATTTGCGAGGTTAAGCTGCGCTTGCCGCGGTCAGTTCGTGGATGGGTGACCATTTGTTACACATCGAGACCCCTCCGTGCCTCGGAGAGCACGTTAAGCCGTCGGTCCCGGGTGTCATACGAATACCTATGACAGTCGTTACGGGTAGTCAGAAGCCCGAAAGTCTGACAAACGGTTTAACCTTAGGATATCGGCATTGCCCAGTTACTGGGTTGCGGAGGTCTGATGGCAGTCGCTCCGTGTAAAATACTGGTACTCAGCCGCATCTGGTTGTCTAACCAGATGCGGCTGGAAGCTGCCCCCAAGATAATTGGGAAAAGGCTAAGAGGAAGACATCAAGATGACGTGTCGTGTAGATTTTATAATATTTACAGAAATAATTTCACGCAATAATGAAATACAACAACTACAAAATTGTACTCAGAGATGTTTCGTAACATTATTACGCCACAAAAGCGAGCAAATAACAACTCCACTCAACCGAACTCAAGATCAAAACCTAGTTGACAAAATGTTGGAAACTTTATTGTCGTTTTAAATCGACTTAAAACCGACCCTTTGGCTGAAATGAGGTCCAATAAACAAATCTAATTACAAAGCAACGAATTCGGATTTAACTTTTGTTACGTTATTATCTCTGAAACTTTGGCTTTATTAAACAAACGTTCAATTCCTTAAAAGTTGTTCTTTGTCTCATTAGAAATTTGCGAAGCTTTGGAAGCGGAGAATTTATTGAATGTTGAACAATGTGCGCGCTAAGTGATAACGACATATTTGTTGTACTTTAATACTTTTAAGTGAGATAACATCACGTCTGTATTCCCCGAACGGTTAGGCAGAGGTGTATAATAGCACCCTCATTTCGCCGTTATGTTTAAGTCCCATGTAATAGGGGGCGAGCCTTTTGCCATCAACCGGGCACATAATATCCAAACTACGGGCTGCTACTGACGAATTCCAAACGGAAACACCCAACAACATTTTGCCCGACCTAGGGATCGAATCCAGAACCTTACGTTCAGCAGTCGCGCTTGCCACCACCAGACCAACGAGGCAGTTTTGAGTGAGATCTGTATTTATATTGTGTTAGTAGAGCTTCTTGTGTATGTGTTCGTCCATCATCGTCATCATCATCTCCGTGCCCTTATCCCACACTAGGTGGGGTCGGCACAACATGTATTTCGTAAATGCATGTTGTTAGAGGTTTTGGCTTATTGTTTTATGACCGGCCGTCTACCTGTCATCAACCCTCCTTGGGAACACCCGTTGCGCCGTCGCGCGGGTGATCCAATGTGCTTGCTGATATTATGCACTGGATCCCATACCTATTTCTATCGTCAACAAGTATTGCTGTGTTCGGTTTGAATGGTATGGGTGCCGGTAAAATTACAGGCACGTGACACGTTCCAACTTTGCCTCTTCGATTGGCAACGCATCAGTAATCGTCTTGGGGTTCTCGGTTATATGCAGCGGTAACCACTTACCATGAGATGGGCCGTCGGCTGGTTTATACTAACACAAGATATAAAAAATGGTTTCTTTATAATAATTATTTACATTACGGCTACTTAAAAATGAAATGTAAAACAACTGTTGCTCAAGTATAATAATTTTAGAAAAACTTTCTTATATTCATGTCCGGTTCCTATAAACAAAAACGAATCGTTTTGCTTACCAATGGTAGCATTTTTTATTGCCAGACTGGGCATTTAAAAAGACTTGTAACCTACTTTTACCTGTGAGAGCTTCTTCCATATGGGACAATCGAATGCGAAGCCATGAGATCATTGCTTCATTATTGGTAAAGATACAAGTCTCAATTTTAGCCAATAACGCTTCGTAAATTATAGGAATCGGCCATTAGAGGATCTAAGGTCCGTATTACAGAACATTCCTCAAGTCCAGTTTGATCTTTAATCAGTTGATCACTGTTTAAGTATAGAATCAGTACTTGAGAAACGGTCTTATTCCAGAACGGCAATCAATCTATACTCAGATGAAACGAGACTCAAATCGAAACGATCGATTGGTTGATTACAGATCAAATCACTGCTTGGGGTCGAATCTAGAATAAAGCCACACACAGCTGAACTATGATCAATGAATCTATGCTTGAGGAACGTTCTAAAATTAAAAGTCGACTCAAAACTAGTTTTAAACAGAGATAATTGCTTGAGTTTCGTTCTGTAATACGGACCTAAGAATCTGTTTCAGTTGGAAAAAAACGTAGCGAATAAAACAAGCTAAAAACGATACCAGTTCTAAGAGATACTTCGATGTCTATACGTACATGTAGAAACACAGTTCCAACGATAGGTATTAGATCCAAATCCAAACAGCGAAGATATTGTTATTTATTTTTTATAGTCGACTGGTCTAGGAAAACAGTGGACGTATTTTTCCGACGACGCGGACGCGACGGGACGAAGTAAGCAATATAGGTTTAATTAACGGAGCACAAACATTTGTTCAGCTCTTCAGCACGTCACACGATCGGGTTAGACAGCGATGTTCAAAGATTTTTTAGGACCACTTTTGAGAAATTTGAACCCATTATTATTTAAGGGAAATAAGACATTTTGAGACTGCCTTGTTGATTGCACGCACGACTGCTGAGCATGGGGTCTTGGATTCGATCCCATTTTTCCATTAGGGATTTCTTAGTAACAGTTCGGAGTCTGGATTTGTGCCCAGTTAATTGCAATAGGCTCTATCTCTATAACTTGGGTCTTAAATATAACTGGCTAAACGAGGGTGTACTAAAAGAAATCTGCCGTACCCTTCAGGGAATCTAAGGCGTTATGTTAATTTAGACTTATAAAACATTTTGTCTGTATGATTGTGTGTTGCATTCAAATTGTGTAGTTAGAAGGCACGTGGGCCCTTATCAGCTGCATGGGCACCAGCATCATCCTATGTGATGCTACCAACAGCTTTCAAAAACCAATTTGCTTGGTGGTAGGATCGGTTCGCCTGGTTAGCTACCACCATCACATTAAAATCCGTTGCCGAGCAGTTTACTGTGTTCCGTTGTGTATATGAGAGCCAATGGGGTATAAGAGTTACTTGAATTTGTGTGCTCTATCTTAGACTCTGTCTACGTTTACCATTAGTTACGACAAAATGAAAGAATAAAAAGAATCGATCCGCTTTCCTAGGTGAGAGAGAGTATGTATTGTTATATAGATATAATAGTTTCACTCTTCGTTAATTGGGAATGATGAAATAAAGTCGTAATTGCGTTTCTCTGTAAAACGAAAGCTTAATTTATATACAAATAGCTGCCCGGACAGACTTCGTTCTGTAAAAAGTTATTGGCCTGTAGTGGAAAAAGAAAAGTATTGTTTTTGCTATTTTCCACGCAATTTTTATGTTTTTTTCTCTCCATAAGAACATTCCTTGTGCCTTAAGGAATACATTTAAAAAAAAATGTCGAATTGGTCGAGCCTTTCTCAAATTTTGCGCTTAGCAACACATTTGGCGATTCATTTTTATTTATAGGTAAGATAATTACAAAATTGAACCAATTACATTATCTGTTAACCTCTAAAACGAAAGAAACAATATATGTATAAAGTCTTTATTTCAGGTTTTTATATTTTAACAAATCGCTCATTTGGTGCGACAATGACGTAATTACACTTTTTTTTAAAAACAAGTTAAATATATCAAAATGTGCGGAAAGACTATTTTGATCCAGAGAAACATCTCCTGTAAAATTTCTAAAAGTGTAATTATGCCATTGTTGCACCAAATGAGCGAAATGTAGAAAATATCATCATTACTTATTTTCTATCTTTAATTATTGCTCATAATAATTATCAACCATTCTGATATTTTACTAAATGTCACCACTGTCAGTCGTGACATCTAGCAGGCTTTGTCGATAACGCGGCAATGACAAACTTAAAGAAAATAGCTCGTATATTATGAGTGAAGAGGTTTTCCTTACATAGAAAATCTCAGTGTATTGTGCACTTGGTCTTAATGCTATATATAGAATCCAGGAACATAAATATTATGATTATTTACCGAGATTTAGAAGATCAGTTTTCGACGTTTTACGTGTAGGCACAAAGTTTTCCATCCAAAAGAGAGCTTAATTTTATTGAATCACAGTCTTCCTTGATGTAAACATCTATATTTAGAGGCTTTTGAAGTTTCCGAGAAATGAGCACAGATTTTATGAAATGACGTCAGAGATTTTGTTTATTGTATAAATATTCAGAAGTAACTCCGTAATATTTAGGTATTTTTAAACGGAGTTAGCTTCACTACGTATATTTATTTGATTCAAATCTTGCAACAGATATTTTAACTACTTCTGCTTAACCGATTCTTCTGAAACTTCGCACACAAATTCAATTCCCATGACAATACAACATTATGATAATTTCAACCATCAATCTTCAAATCCTGATGCTGCAAGATAAAACCATTTTACTTACATTTTTAAGGAACTATTATTATAGCAAATTTTAAGATATCAGGTGGCTCATTTTTTTCAAAAGACTGGTGCATAACAAGACGCCTTGTACTCCCTGAAGGGTTCGGCAGAGGTGTTTAAGTACACCCTCGTTTTGCCAGTGATATTTAAGACCCATGTAATAGGGGACGAGCCTATTCCCATTAACCGGGCTCAACTTATGCTTTAATCCCATCAAACAGTTCCAGTTACTCTGAGACGTTTCGCGCTGTAGTGGCGCATAATATATACTGGCCTGCAAAAATAAGTATCACACTTTTAAAATTGCAATAACTTTTTAAGTACACAAGATATATTTTCGAAACAAAAAGGACTCAAAAAAGAGTTTAACTTTGTTACTATAGTTTCAAAGAAAGCTGATAAAAATTGCTATAAAACGTTTTTTATTTTAAATCTCTAACTTCTATAATTTAGAAAAAATTGAAATTTTAAAAGTGTGATACTTATTTTTGTAGGCCAGTGTATTTCTGTGCCAGTTATTTTATTTTTATATACTTTTTTGTATTTGATTTCTTGGGCTTATGTAAAAAAAAAACTATGTTATGTGCGTCACTCTCACGTGAATAAACGGTTTTTCTTTCTTTTTCTTTAAAATTCAAGCTTCAAACTGTAGAAGAACGAGGGCGTATCTCCAAAGTTTGAGAACCGCACCCCTAAATGAAATCGCCGGCAGTCTTCCTGTCATTATTGTGGACACAGTCGACTAGTTGGATTTCGTACGTTATACATTTGAAGATGCATTGTCGAGTTCTGAAACTATTTCAAAGTCGAGGATTACTGTTAATTCATGATGTTGGTGATATTAAGAGATATATGTGTTGGATATTAAAACGGTCTAAAGGTTTGTTCAAGGGTAACTGCCCCGTTAAAAGAGACCTTGATCTCTGAGTTTGTGTCGGCTTTTCTTCTCAGAGCTAGTCAGGTAGGAACTGCCGGCGCCATCTAGCCTTAAAAAAAACATTATATTGACTTCTAAAAGTGTCTGTAGCAGATTTATTTACAGAAATAAAAATCATTTATCATTTATCGTTGATCTAGTGGTGGCAAGCGCGACGTGAGGTCCTAGGTTCGATCCCTAGGTTGAGCAAAAGTATGATTGAGTTTTCCATGTAGAATTTGATGAGTTTAGATTTGTGCCCGGTCGATGGTAATAGGCTCGATCCCTATTACATAAGACTTAAACATAATGGCAAAATGACGGTGTTACTATACACTGTGACGGGTGGTGGTGACTGGCCGAGGACCAGGGTTAGGCCGGGGTCCGAACCTATAAAAGGTAGGGCACGCTGCAGATCGCCCACTCGCACCGCTGCAGTTGTCAAGTTAAGTACTACACCTGGATAAGAAGACCCTGGACTCCTCGTATTGTCACGATCCACGCCCTGTTGATATTTGTAATTTTTATTAAGCTATATATAGTATACGGTAACAAGTCTTATTCATTATCCTCCCGTAAGTACACGCCTGCTACTTCTTGTATTTTTTTTTATTGAATCCAATAATTTCCCGTGCAGGGTTAATCGATATTTAGCTCCTTAGTCCAAATACTTCCAAAAATTGATGTAATATTCAGAAACTTACGAGTCTTCCTACTCCATCACACATCAGGATTAGGGAGTAAACACACTTAGAAGCATTAATTCGCATAGAAAATGGCGTAAGTATCCTTTCACTGTTTTTTTCGTAACCACAAACGAAATCTTTTAAAAGTGATGTAGTGTGTTTTAAAACAATCCAGCTTCTTGCGAATTGATGCTCATAAATGTGATTACATACATACATACATAAACTCACGCCTTTTTCCCATGGGGGTAGGCAGAAACTATAGAACGTGAAATGTGATTAGTCCCTTATATATCAATTAGAAACTGAAATATATTGCGACGGCTTCTATTTTAGGTACTCACAGAGCAGTCTAACCCTAGCCTTCCTCTGGGAATATAAAATCAGTTGACACACATAGTTGTTGAAAATATGCGACAAGTTCGACAACATATTGGGTGGTTTTAAATTTATGATAAGAGTTTGGTTTAAGGGGCTCATGGCTTATTACCAACCGATCATACGATATGCGGGGTTTAGCTGTGCTTGCCGCGGTCAGTCTTTGGATGGGTGACTGTTCGTTACACATCGAGATCGCTCCGTATCCCGGAGAGCACGTTAAACAGTTGGCTCCGGGTGTCATAAGAATACCTATGACAGTCGTTACGGGAAGTCAGAAGCTCGAAAGTCTGACAACAGGTCTAACCTTAGAATATCGGCATTGCCCAGTAACTGGGTTGCGGAGGTCTGATGGTAATCGCTCTGTGTTAAATACTGGTATTCAGCCGCATCTGGTTAGACTGGTAGCTGACCCCAACATAGTTGGGAAAAGGCTAGGCAGGACAAGAGTCCCAATTTTAACCAATAACGCTTCGTAAATTATAGGAATCGGCCACTAATATAACAGTCGACGATTATTCCAACCGTATGTCACAGGAACTGACTCGAGTGGGTAATTAGGCAAATCTAGGCACCGACTGCGGCCAACAATGCCTTTGATTAGTGGATTACTAGCAGCACCGCTTTTGGGCGAGTTCCTATTACCAGCACATTCTTGGCAACACCGGCTATTGTTTTCGGAAAATTCGGCACTAAATTAGCTGGTTTGATTGCGTTTATTATGGACTTTGATCCCAAGGGTGTTTGTTATGGTGAACGTTGCCTAAAACTGGACAGTGTGGTAGAATATAAATTATTTAACAATAGGTTTATGATATTTGGGCTTTAAGGGTTTTGGTCAGGCTATTTGTTCTAAGTAGCTTCGATGTCTGGGGTCTATCAAAATAAATATTTTTAGGGGTATTTATTCTGTCTTAAACTTAAAGCTAAATTAAGTAATACATACGAGGGACGTTCAATGTATTCTCGGTATCAGCATGACAAAAAAGGTAAATTCATTAAAAAAAAACGATATAACTCTTCATTACCTCAGTGCATTTATTACATCTCGAAATTAACTTTTCATCATACATACATACATACATACATAAACTCACGCCTTTTTCCCATGGGGGTAGGCAGAAACTATAGAACGCCACATGCTACGACTCTTACATACCCCTTTCGCTTCATCCACATTCATACATCTTGTCATACACGCACGCCGGTTGAGAGTACTACGCACCTGACCTTTGTGAAGAACATCACCAATAACATCGATGTATGTCCTTCTAGGACGTCCTCTACCGGCGTTCCCATTAACATCCGCCTTATAAATTTCTTTTGTTAATCGCCGTTCACTCATTCTCTCAACATGGCCAAACCACCTAAGCATACTCCTTCATTTTTAACTTTTCAATACCCTGTAAAAATTACTTTCCTCCTTCTCTGACAAATGCGCATTTATTGCCCCTTTGAGCTCTTCATCGTTGAAAAAACGTATCTCACGAAGCTCTTTTTCAAATAAAGGAACAAATAATAATCATTTGAGGCTAGGGCCATGCTATAGGATGGGTGGTTATCTTCGAAACCACAATCTCGCACAGGAGCCTTGGAAACCTGCGCCGTGTTGATCGGGGCGTTGTCGTGAGGAAGCCCTTTCGGCTTTAGGGGTATTTTTGTAACACGATGTATATAAGCAAGGGGGTGGGAACCCATCCTACATAATGCATTCAACAACTTCTAACCACCAAAACAGTTAAAAGTTTCCAACCGTGACTTCAAGTATTGCTCGTACCGTAACTCTGCTTAGTTAAGCATAATAAACCTGGTTCTGTTCAAAATGTCAGTTTATGTAACACGGTAAGCACTGAATGGATCTATTACTTGTCGTGAACTTCAGTTTAAAGCTCAAAAGATAATTTTGTTGTTTATGCTGGGCCTATAATAGGTCACAGTGAAGGGTTAACAGAAGGACCACACTTTATTTTATTTTCTACAAGCGGCCCGTCCCGGCTTCGCACGGGTGGACATTTTCCCCGTTTTTGCAACATTCTTCATTTATGCTCCGCTCCTATTGGTCTTAGCGGGGTGTTACGTGGCCTATAACCATTCTCAATAAATGGACTATCCAACACAAAAATAATTTTTCAATTCCAACCAGTAGTTCCTGAGATTAGCGCGCTCAAACAAACAAACAAACTCTTCAGCTTTATAATATTAGTATAGATTGGCCTGCTTTAACATGATCCTTGCGGGACCTAAAGGGCTCGTGGCTAATTACCAACCGCGCGGGTCATAAGATTTGCAAGGTTAAGCTGCGGTTGCCACGGTCAGTCCGTGGATAGGTGACCGTTCCGTGAGGCCGAGAGCATATTAAACAGTCGGTCCCGGGTGTCATATTAATACCTACGACAGTCGTTACGGGAAGTCAGGAGCCCGAAAGTCTGACAGTCTGGGTTTCAGAGGTCTCATGGCAGACGCTCCGTGTAAAATACTGGTATTCAGCCGCATCTGGTGAGACTGGAAGCTGAACATAAACATAGTTTGGAAAAGACGGAGGATGAAGTAGATGGTCCTTGCGTGCCGTTTCTACGTTAGCGGGCATTTATTGGGGAGACCTGAAGGGTTTCCAGCCAATGGGGACGAATTAAAATACTTAACCTAAGCTAAGTACTACTATATATGTAATTTTTTTTAATAAGTACTATAGCTACTTAGATACTAAGGCTAGATAAATGTTATTCGATTTGTGGCGGCATCTATCACGCCACATGCGAACTACGCAGCACGACGAATGTCTAGCAGACTACAGCGACAACAATCACAGCTGCTAGATGACATGTCACAAATCCTGCATCGCGATATCAAGATCTGACACGGAGTTAGTATACTCGTATATAGGTATACAACTTCCCAACATCAACTGTTGGGCAGTGGCCCGCCAGGCACAAGACCCACCTGGTAGGAGGATCCTCCCTTTTCATAGGAGGAGCACCATACCTCGCTCCCCTACAGATTTTTGAAAGCAGTTTTAAGTGGTGTTGGAATTTTATTAAACTGCTATTACATGAGGACTTGGAAGTACAACTCTGATTATCTTTTTGAGGAAGCTCTTTTTGTCCAATTTCTCTTACCGAAGTAAAGGAACTTGGACAAGATGACAATCTCAAATTGCAAAATAGAGACGTCAATGAAATGTATGGGACTGACAGATAAAAATAAAGGTATTTTTAAAGATAAATATGTTTATTTGCCACAGATATTGTACAAAAAGTGTTACATATTTTGTGCAATATACATACAGTTGCAGATCACATGATCGTTTGATAGTCTATGACAAATCCCGTAGATTTGATCGTCTTTTTTATTCCTTGGCAATGGGAGTTTGCCATCGTGTCTCAGGGGGCTGGTGTAAGGGTCAATTAAAAAAAAACTTTATATTAAATCAAACTTGAAAGTCTATATTTTATAGTCTGAAAGAGGCGCCAGTGACTGAGAAGTTGTGTGGAAACCAGTTGTCATGGTATGGGCATGTGATGGGGGGAACGAGGAACATGTCGTGATGAAAGTTTTGAGTATGAATGTGGATGGTTCTATGAGAAGAGGAAGACCAAAGAAACAATGGATGGATAGTGTGAAAGATAATATGGTTAGAAAGGGGGTGACTACTGAGATGACGGCTAATAGAGATGTATGGATGAAGAAGACATACTGCGCCGACCACAAATAAGTTGGGATAAGGGCAGGAGGATGACGATGATGACTAAAACAAACTTGAACTTTGGTTTTTTTTCGTTGGAAAGTCCTCATGGATGTCCCTCGCCCGGGGAAGGCGAGGGGGTCTGCCGGACTCTTACCAGCTAAAAACCAACGGTGTACCTTCTCCTGACCGTTCGGCCGGGTTCGCGGCATTCGCAAAAGCACGCACCGCAACCAAATCAAACTTGACCTACTACAATTCCTATACTGTAACCCAACAATACCTACTCCACGTTTATTTAACTGTGCGTCTTGATGAGAAACAAGATGGCCGACCATTCATTTTAAATGACTATTTCTCTCCATTAAAACATGGGAAGACATGGAGTATACAAAATAATTAATTATACCTAAGAGATTACGAGTTTCGTTGATATTTTAAAGGTTATTGCTGTGAACGTTTTTGGGTCGGCCATGTTTATTATGTAAAGTTATTGTATTTAGAAATGTTTTGATTAATGACGTGCGCAGAATAAGGTAATTGACTACTATTAAAAATGTACAACAAAGGCGATGGTATCACAATTGACCCAGGGATCGATATAAATAAACTGTATGCCGATCGATTGCTTAGAACGAGCGAAATAACCCTACCCAAGTCACATATCACAAATCCATGGGGTATCGGAGCTAAAGGCTGACAAAATATGCATGAAAAATCATTATCTACTAAGGATTTTCTGAACTCTATTACCAAAATCAGTCATGCTGTCGACTGTGCTTTTTGGGCCTTCTCCTTTGATTATTTTAAAGAAAGTATAGAAAGAACACAGTATGTGAAAAAATAAATAAAAACGATGAAAAAATAGACGAAGTTTGTGGAGGAGGCATTTTCTGTCTCTGTCGCGCGAAACAAATATTGTATGAAGTGATGGCAAGTTACTATGAAGTTTTTAAGGTATGACGTCATTGTGGTGTCATGTTGTCTCTGTCTAGTCAACAAATTTAAATCGTTCATAACTTGGGCATTTTATTACATACTAGCTGTGTCCTCACGGCTCCGCCCGAAGTAAGAAGTAATAAATATAACCTAAGTTACTCAGTGATAATGTAGCTTGCTAACGGCAACAGAATTTTTGAAATCGGTCCAGGAGTTTTTAAGTTCATTCGTTACATACAAAAATACAAATCTTTCCTCTTTATAATATTAGTATAGATTTCATTGCTCTTTTCACTGTTGCTATACTATTTTTGAAACAGCTACAAGATAACAATTTAAAAAAAATGGCAAATATCCTATTGGGATGGTCTTCTATTTTTCCCACCAAAGCCGTTCTTTATTCCATGGCTGTCGCGAAATCAATACGTAGATCCTAAAAGGCGTTGCCAGTTATGAATATAACATCAATGCAACTTGTTTAATAATTCAGTATTAATCTGAAATCTGAAGTACTTGCCAAGTTTTCTCCCCAAGTACAGATAAATTGAAAATGCACCCTGTAGCGGACGATATCCGGGCGGATTGTAAATAATTAATAACTGTATAACTGTATGGACTTATATCTAGCTCCCTGGGGCTAGACCAATGGGTACAGACTTACACTGGACATAATATTTAAATCACACTAGATGACCCGCTGAACTTTGTACAACCTAAAATTCCTAGAGCGAAAATAGTGTTGTTGTAATATAATAAGAATTTTGCTAAGGAAATTGTTATTAAGTACAAATATTTGCATGCTGTGTATAATCTTGGCAAAACATGTCTGCTCTATTCTTGTGCTGTAAGAACTTTTTATACCATGTTTTACGCAAATAAATATATTATTATTATATTATTTTTGTTCTTTTAATTGTTCCTAATTTTATTTTTTCATAGACAAGTCCAGTATTGAGGCGAACAAAATAAAGCAAAACAAATCGGTCAAGCCATTTTCGAGTTTTTGCGAGCAGTTGGTTTTTATTTTATAGATGACTAGCTGAGTCCTCACGGCTCCGCCTGCGTAAGAAGTTTTATTCCAGTAATAAATATAGCCTATGTTACTCAGTGATAATGTAGCTTTCTAAATGTAAAAGAATTTTTGAAATCGGTCCGGTAGTTTTTAAGTTTATTCGTTACATACAAAAATACTAATCTTTCTGAACATCTCCAGATTCTCTCGCTAGGCGGCTGGATCAAGGGCCTGATACAGAAAGCTGTACTCCTTTCAATTTGAACACAGCAATGCTACTTAGCGGCAGTAAATAGGTATGTTGGTAGTACTTGGACAAGCTCTTCCACAAGAAGCTCTATTACTACTATGGTAACTTAATGATGGTATCCAAATCGAAATTGTTTTGTTATTTAACATTGAGGCAGTTACTGATACACTGCTGACGTCGAGAACTGATCCTCTTGTTTACACGACCCAAAGTAAATCCGCCTTAAAGTGACAAATAGCCAGGTTATTCACTTTCTATTAAATGCATCGTAAATAAAAATGCAAAACCGACCATCTTAAACAAACTGAATACTTACTCACAAGACTATCCTCTGTAAACTCATTCAAGTCTTAAAACAAAAACACGAAACTGAACAAACAAACTTACGGAACGGAAAACGTAATTAATATAGCAGACTTTAGGCGTTCATTAATTCAGTTTTTGGATCATATTTTATCTCTACCAGCATTCGTGTTTGACGGGAGAGGAGCTGAAGCTTCGTATTTGGATAAAAAGAATCTTATGACAGTCTATTCATCTTCCAGACTTACTCCGACATGTCTCTGTATTTCGGCTTTGGGTAAGTACTTTATTCGTTTGGAGCGGTTGTTGAGATTACTATGGAGTTTTGACTTCGTCTTAAATGTATGTTTGTGATTCATTTACTTGTTTGGTATTTCTTTTTTAACATAACATAACATCACGCCTCTATTCCCAGAAAGGTTGGGCAGATGTATATAGTGACATCCTCATTTCGCCTATATGTTTAAGTCCCATGTAATAGGGGGCGTACCTATTGCTATCAACCGGGCACAAATCCATACTCCGGGCTGCTACTGAGGAATTCCATACGGAAAAACCCAATAACTCTGCCCGACCTGGGGATCGAACCCGAGACCTCACGATCAGCAGTCACGCTTGCCACCACTAGATCAACGAGGCAGTTCTTTTTTTAACATCTTTTGTGAAAGAAAGAAAAAGAAAAAAAAGTTATTTATTCGCGCCAACATGACGCACAAAATAAAATAAAAGTAAACAAAACTGAAAAGAAACTTGAGGAAAATATGCGTCACATCCGCGCAAAGCGGCCATCGCTCAGCATAATGCTGTGTCTCACGTGCGAGACAGAGCCACAGCGCTGGTTTTCAGCGACAGCCTAACGCCCAGCGACATCTAATGCGGAGGTATGGATGTGAGAGCGGCTGTTGCGTAGCGACGCTCCCGACGGCAGACATGACAGCAGACCTTCGTAACTCGTCAGCTTTCTTCGGTTTGATTCGGCCAGTATTTTCTTTTACACAATGAATTTCTTTGTTTCACATCTGCCAGGTATCCCACGACGGCGATGGCTTAACTTTATTAATTCTTCTTCAACTTGGTCGCATTTAACCCGAGTCGTGCAGATAGGGTCTAAGATGGAGTACACGAATCCAAGTACCAAAGGTGTAGAGGGATTCCCCTATACCCCTCTGGTTCTCACATACACACGATGGAACACAGTAAACTGCTTGGCGCCGGACTTTAATGTGAGTGTGGTAGCTAGCCAGGCGGACCGTATAGATACTACTTCCACGCTAAAAAGGTACTTAGTAAAATATGGATTAGACGCTAAATAAATTTAGTTCATGAAAATAATATGTAGAGGCCTATACCTATTGGGAAGTGGGTGATAATGTTAGAGAATCACTCAAGGCATAAAGTCCGTTTTGTGTGCTAGCATTTTACATAAAGTATAAATAAATAAAAGATACAATCCGATCACTTAGAATGGGATTAGAAATGGCGGATTCACTATTTGCCTTTGCTCACTGGAGAATGTGCATGAGCGAGACACAAATATCGACAACAATAGTAGTGCCGCCATGTCTGATCCCATTCTTTAAGTAGCCGGGAAGTAAAGACAGATCCACTTAAATGCCATTTAAATAGAGATGCTCGACCGCCATCCTATTTATTCATATATAAAAATTTGCATTCGATCAAAAAGTATTTACTTTATCTTAAAGATTAGGGTGCATTAAAACAGCCTCCACGAGTGACGATACTAACTACTTAACTCCAACGGACCCCGGGCAGTCAGCTCCGCTACCAACCTTCTTGACTGGATAATCTGTTCACCACGGCATGAACTATTCTCATATTACTCGAGAGCAGAACAAGGTAAATATTTTACAGCACCTGAATTAAAATTCGAACGAAAATATCACAAAGCCTTTTACTACAAAAACTAAATTCAAAATAATATCTAAATCCAAATCACGACCCAAGTATTTAAACTCTAATCCTTACTTAACCTCAATTAACCCTCAGTTCTTTCTTCAAAGCTAATTAATTGCTAACGAAATGGGATATCGCACGGTCGATTCGACCGTGAGGTAATGACGTGTAAAATTAACGTTCTTCAGTTTTTGACAGTTTTCTATTAGCACGGGAAATTAATAACACCCGGCGGCGGTTGTATTGATTTGTTAAAGCTGGTTGGATGTTAGATTTATTGTCTTGTGTGGCAACTTTGTGAACATATTGTTACTGTTTATACTCCATTTTATATAAGGTCCAATCAAAATATCTGTTCAAACTTTTACACAGTGTTCAATATGTTTAATTAAACATTACTCTGCAAAAAAACGAGATCCAAGTGGTTTTTTTCTAAACAAAAATTTATAACGTTTAAATTGCCTGTACTCTCTAACAATATACTCATCCATTTTTATGCATCGACCGCCATCAAGGCGCGCGCTACTTCCACGCCATGTTCTACCTAAACTGCGAAGTGAAAAATGTTTAAAAAAAAAAGTTTAATGAATTTTTTTGGTTAGATAAAAAAATACTTGGATCTCATTTTTTTTGCACAGATATGGTAAGTTAAACGTAGTGAACACTGTGTAAAGTTTGTCCAGGTATTTTGGTTGGACCTTATATAACATTAGACAAGTTCGCAAACATCTTTTATAACAACTTCTCAATTGTTAATAAAACATTATTGTAATCTTTTTGTTCTATATTCTTCCAGTTTATATTATTTTTAAACAACAAATAGGCAAACCATGTAAGTGCTGTGCACACCTTCAAGTGACAAGTTCGCTGTAGTACCTATAAATCCTTTGTTAACTAGTCGTTGGAGTGCCATAATAAATAAAATAAAAATAAAATAAAGTGGCTCACCAAGGTACGAATATCTTTTGAACCATTTCTTCCAGTAGAGTTTCAGCTCATCTTGATTGACCGTTAAGTTTCATAAAAGCATAACACTGTGTTGAATCCCTGCTGGAAGCAAGCATGTTGCTTATTTCTATACATTTCCTTGCTATTATTTCTGTGATGTGCTGGATTTTTCTTAGTTTAAATCACAGTAGTTTTCATTGTTGATACCTCGGATTTGTCCTAGCTCGAGAAAGTTGCGTGGCGATAAGTCCGTTGGAGTAAGTTAACTTAAATAGATTTACCGCAATTTTTTTTTCAAAAGAATGCTAAATTGAGTGACTTTTAAACGGCTTATTCATTCGACAGCAAAGACCAGTGACAACGCGCGAAATTACCGGACTTTGCGTGATATGTCATAGCACGAATATTTCGCGGAAAGAGATGTCTTCTGGTGACGTCGCGCGATGTCGCTGGACTTCATTGGCGATAAGTGCCGCGCGGCCCTTGACGCCCATAATCTTCTTCTCTTCTTCTTTCCGTTTGGTTAGTGACTAATCTGGTGTCAGAGTTTATGCCACCCATGGGCCTTTAACTTGGCTTCACATGCCGTCGAGAAATATCTCTCAGGCATGCCGGTTTCCTCACGATGTTTTCTTTCACCGTTTTTAAGCAAATGATAATTATACAATACGTATATGAATTCGAAAAGTCGGAGGTGCGTGCTTTGCGTTCAAACTCGAGACTGAATACGCGGCTTTTAATACTAACACAGTAGATTTTCAATCACTCAAATAAGGGATTGCAGAGTTCAGTTGATACACCCATTTCCCTTTCAACTACGGGCGAGAATACAAAAAAGAGGATGTCTTCATTAAAAACACGCACCACTCCCTTTAATCCCTTGATGTCGGATGGTTAACTCGACTTATTTGAAGGCTGACAAATTAAACGGTCGTGCGATACGGTCCGACTGATTGACAGAACATTTTGTGTTAATTAAGATCGGCTCATTTCCTTTATTGAAAATTTTCCAGTTGCCATGTCGCCCCATTTTACGAAACATACAGGGTTACTTGTAATTAGATGTATATCCGTCAGAAGCTTATAGGGGGGCCAAAATGCAACAAATTGAACCCACCATAATATGTATGGCCGAAATTCAATAGTTTTCGAAATATTTGAATTTTAAGGGTTTTTTGATATTTACCCAAAATTTGACTTGACTTTGAATTTTTGATTTTATTATTTTATCCTTTTGACATTTATAATCGAATTATTTTTTTTCAATGATTATTATTATTTTACCATCGCCTCATTTTTTACGTTACATTTTTAATAAATTGTGAATGTGAGTACCATGTAGGGTAGCTATATACACGAATTTTGTAAACGTTTGGCGGTTCTTGAGTTTTTTTTTGTGACCCACCCAAATGTCCAGCTGATTGATAGCGTCGTGCAGCGGTCGGGTTGTTGAGCTCCCTAAAATAAGGTTTGAGCTCCGCGATGATTGAAGCAGATGTACCGTCAGTTAGGACAGGTCAACTCGAAACTGCTATGGCACTTTCCTCAAAAGACCATTCCAAGCGTTGCCCTACATCGTTTCACTCGCATAGTTTGTATACTACAATGTCTGGACTTTATCTGGACTATTGTCTGGACTGGCAAAATAGGTTTTTGTATTATAGTTATTATTTTAATAATATCGCTTTACAATACTTCATTCCAAACTGTAAAGTATGAGCATCATGCAGCTATTAGTGATACGCTTATAATCATATCATATTACTGCCTATTGTCTGGTAATATGAGTCTGTCATGCTCACTTAAATGTCTTGCTGATGGTGGCGTTGTTTATCCGGTCGTTGAGTTCCCTATAATATGGTTGAGCTGACCGATGCGGATGTGCACGTCATGCTCGTGAACGGGTGCCGTCTGTCGGGACTGGTCAGCTCTTAACTGCTATGGCAATCATAGAAGGCATATTTTTCTATTTGTTACTCTTATGTGAGTTTATTTGTTACATTAACCTGCATTATTCTCATTCTATTTCTCACACTACTGTAATGGAATTGTAATGAACTACTATTTTAAAAAGAGTATTCATGGAGTTTCTTGCCGGCTCTTCTCCATAGAACCTACCTTTTGGAACCGTGCACCTAGTCGTGACGTTTTAAAAGTGCCTGAAATCTGGTCTATTTGAAATAAAAAACTTTGACTTTGACTTTGACTTTGACATTTAATTCCAAATAAAAAAAATTACATATAGAATGGGTATCATTAACAATGATATTGTAGCTGGCACTTTAAGCTATGAACATCATTAAAAGTACTTAATTCAATAAAATAATTAAAATAATGAGTGATTCAAGAATAATATATTACCAATATTTTTATTTTAAGCTACAAAAAATGCTTTTTATTAGCTCCTGACGGATATACGTCGAATTACAACTAACCCTGTATACTAGTGATTTTATTGATGAAATAATGTTGTTGATGTTTGAATAGCTCCCCGATGCAGACGTAAGAAGTCGCGTCGTTCTAAGGGCAAGCTTATTTAAAAAAAAAACAATGGACAATTTATAATCATTATTTTATCACATAGGTAATTGCATCCTCGCCTCGTTATCATGTTCTGCCTAGCCTTTTCCCAATTATGTTGGCGTCAGCTTCCAGTCTAACGAGATGCGGCTGAATACCAGTATTTTACATGGAGCGACCTTCGCAACCCAGTTACTGGGTAGTGCCAATATCCTACGGTTAGACTAGTAGTCAGACTTTCGGGCTTCTGACTACCCGTAACGACTGTCATAGCTATACGTATGACACTCGGTACCGACTGTTTAACGTGCTGTCCGAGGCACGGTGGGGTCTCGATGTGTAACGAAACGGTCACCCATCCACAGATTGACCGCGTCAAGCGTAGCATAACCTTGCGAATCTTATGATTTGCATTATGCTGAGATGGGCTCCTTTTTTAGTCTTGTGGAGGCATGTAACTTTTTTATTTTGTTGTTTTTTTTATTTGTCTTTTAATGTGTTTGTATGTCTGTAACGAGACTTAAATAAATAATTTTCTTTCTTTCTATGATAAGCGCGGTTGATAATCAGCCACGAACCCCTCCCTTGCCTCGTTATCATATCAACAGGAAAATGAGTTGTGTCTTATTGTCGAGCAATATGATAGCAAATTAGCAATGAACACTCTTGCTACACACTCACGGTGATTCAGTATTTTTTTTACCGTGTTTTCTTCTCTAGATAACAACCGGAATTTCTCAACATATTTAGGAACCGGTTTTATCAGCTTCAGATAACCTTATCTGAGGAATAAACTACGTGGGGGGCCGGATTAAGAATACAACTCCTCTTCGTCACCCGGGAACCGGGTAGTAAGTGTCGACGCAGTGCCCAAAGAATGGCAATCATTTTTTTTTGTCTTTATTTTCAGTCAGTTGCAGTAATGTAAATCTTCTTAGAAATAGACTATAATGAAGCAAATACCTTTTAATATCTTTAGCTAAAAACCAATCATTCATTCTTCACATCTTCAGATTATCTTTCTCTTAATTTTTAATTTGATTTATTCCTTGAATTTTCGTATCAATAATATCCTCTCTGCATTTTTTCATTTAGTTTGTAGAACAGATCCCAGAAAGCCATTCTTTTATTTGCTGGTCTGCTACCCAGAGAGAGTACGGCACCAATGTTCATATAGGTGTAGGCTTCTCTCGTGAGTGGTACCCATTTGACTGGAAGTAGTTCAGTTGTCTGCGGGGTTGGGTCGCTGAAACGAAAATTATTATTTTCAACCTAAGGTGTTATATTTTAAGCAGCGTACACATCCATTCAACAAAAGCTAACAACGAATGGAACCGGATTCGTTCTATACAAAGTTTAGTCAAATTCAACAAATGAGAAACGTTCGTTATTGTTCGTTGACCTTCGTCAACAAAGTGTGTACCCTGCATTAAACCTGATAATCTTGTTTTGATAAAAAATGCTTTAACTATTGTTGCTATTTCATCATTTTTCGTGCTGATAGTCTTGGCTCTCCATCATTTATTTCTCATAATATTTTTATCCTTATCATTCTTCAGATACAATCAATTATTTTGAAAATACGATAAAAATCTTATCAAATACCTTTGCTCTCACATTTATTTATTTTTAGAGTGGATTAACGTGAGTTATTGTTTCTATTGTTTATGGTTTTTTAAACTATGAACTTCTGAGTAGGAGGCCGTAGTTTGAAACTGGGTCTGATAAATGTCAATAACAACCTAATGATTGTTTTACTTTATATTTGTATTATATACTGGCCTGCAAAAATAAGTATCACACTTTTAAAATTGCAATAACTTTTTAAGTACACAAGATATATTTTCGAAACAAAAAGGAGTCAAAAAAGAGTTTAACTTTGTTACTATAGTTTCAAAGAAAGCTGATAAAAATTGCTATAAATCGTTTTTTATTTTAAATCTCTAACTTCTATAGTTTAGAAAAAATTGAAATTTTAAAACTGTGATACTTATTTTTGCAGGCCAGTGTAGTAGTTAAGATTTATATTTATATATATATTAGGATAATTCTGTAAATAAATGTAACATATAATTAAAAAAAAAAACATTTACTACTGGTTAATAAATAACAAAATAACGGGTCACTAACCTGAATTTAGCAAAATTTGTCCACATTGTAGTCATCTGTTCAATAATAACTTTATCCTTTTCCGTAGGCTCTGGTTGGTGAACCATATCAAACAAATAGGCGGTTTCATCAGCATGTGCTGCACAACAAGAACTACTGTTGTTGTCATGTTCATCAATTATGATGGCATTCCTTCCACCAACGTACGAAAACATGTAATAATAGATGTTCCCTGCTCCGGCATCTAAATATTTCTGTATAGATCTTTGTATGGGGTGTAGGTAAGTGAAGTCAGAATCAAAATTGATGACGCCCCACTGCTCATCTTCACTTATCACTTCATCACCGAAGTAGTAATGTGAAATAATATTTTTCATTTCTTGAAACTCTTCTTTATCAAAATTAAATATTTTATCCAAGTAATCAGATACAATGTCTAAATTTTTATAGTATTCGGCATCTTTATTGATATGAGGTGATACCATTTCGTGTTCGTTGAAACCAATCAACACTGGTATGTTTTTCGCTTGTGGTGTTTCAGCATTAATCCAAGAACTTGAGATAAATGATTCCACTCCATCAAATTCAGTTTCTACACATGGTTTGAACTCAATATTTAGGTCTTCTGCAGTTGCGACTATTAGATTCGAATCAATTTTTGCAAGGAAAGAAATCGCTTCATTTGTATCGATGGTTTTAAAGCCTAAACGCTCTGCTATTTTTACAGCAGCCGATCTATCAGGTTCATATAGAACTGTTGCGGCTAAGGCACTACCAGTTTGAATTACGACATTATTGTACAATTTCTCTTTTTGGGATATCAAGTGCAAATCTATAGAATGTCCTCCAGCACTTAAACCAAACAAAGTAATTTTATCAGCATCACCTCCAAACGCTTCAATATTATCTTTAATCCATTGCATTGCTAAAAATTGATCTTTGAGACCTGAATTACCTGGTACTTCAGGCGTATCAAGGCACATAAAACCGTAAGCACCAACACGGTAATTCAATGCTACGACTATGACGTCATGTTTAACCAAGTATTTTGGTCCGTAAAAGCTTTTCCCGAAAAAACCTCTTTTAAAAGCACCTCCGTAGATCCAAACCATTACCGGAAGGCGGTTTTTCGTGGTGGCTGAACTGGGTACGTAGATGTTGAGCTGGAGGCAATCAACGTTTCCAATTATAGTGCCATTTAACTGATAGACTTGAGGACATATCGCTGAACCATCGTAAGCTTCGAACGTTTCTTCGAATTTGGGTTGTGGCTTTGATGCCTGAAAATGAATTGTGTCGATTTGAATAAGTGCATTCCACAATGTTCATAAAAAAGCGAAAATCAGTACTGGTTTATTTCACAGGTTTCGAATACAGCACCTTAAAAACGTTTCGAAGTAGTGTGATTTTAACTAATTAACAAAAAGGAAGTGACTCCCTTTAAAATTAGAATTAACTAAAGTGTTTTTTTTATTATGTAATACGCTTTTAAACTTTGTAACTTAACACATTCCTAAATTAATTTTATTTATATAGAACGAAATCTACTTTATATGCACACATAGTACCTATTAATTGTTATTACTTACTCCAAAGGGATTCTCTTCGTCCACCTGAGCATAGGGTATTCCCATGAACATCGAATAATCACCATCGTCGGCTCTTAACCCTCGAATCAGTCCAACATTTGTGTTAACCAAAGGATCAACTCTCAAAGAACATTTTGCATATTGAAAAACCAAAAATATGAACAATCCTGAACTTATTACACCCGACATGATGAAATCTGATATTGGTATTGGTGAAGTTTCATTTGTAATTGTATATTTATATTTATGATAAAGAAAAGATAATAAAATGTTTACCTAATTGAGATAACGTATGAGATAAAATTGGTCATTAACATTGACATTTCAAAATATGTTGAAGTGTTTTGACACATTTGAGTATTAAACACATCAGAGCCTGATAGTGCGCACTACCGCGCTCGCTGCACTCGGTGCGCATACGCTGCGCGTACGCACGGTCTGCACGCGTTGCGTTCTAACTGCATCTGTTTATAAACGGTGTAAATAGACCCTTAACGAAGCCGAAAGGCACTTATTCTCCACGTCATTGCGATAATTTTTTTGTTCTGGACTATGCCTGGGAACCTTCTAGTTACGGACATATTGCAGGTCAAAGTTCCAACTATTTCACAACTTTTTTTTTAAATAATAGTTTTAAAGGTTACAAATGTACTTGAAATACCTCCATTACCCGTTTCCTACTCATTGAATCTATCAGCACAATGTTTTGAGTGCGTTACATTGAGCTTTACAGTACAACGAAACTTTTCACCAAAAAAAAAAGTCGTTTCCCAGCGACAATTTTTCCGTAGGGTTACTTAGTTTGATGTACTGAATGCATGGTTGACGGCTTCGTGAAGGGTCTTTTTACACCTTATATATTTTAATTGCTTACATTTTCGTAGTCGTGTAGTTTAAATAAATTATATTCAGTAAGAAACTTAAGATGTTACACAGCTATAGTTTCTAAACCTGTGATATTGGAGGTAGAAGGGGTTCAAAATAATTCATAATTCATTTATTTATTGTTTGTTACAGGTGAACAGAAGATCTTACAATTCGTTTGTATCACTGTAGCATACCCATGGGGTGTACAATATTTATACCATGTATGTCAATATTATTGGCTATGTTAAAAATAAAATTACAATTACCATTCATTCTTACACAATTATTAGTTACATACAAAGACATACACGCTTGATAAAGTCAAAAAATAAGTTAAAAAATAATACTTAATAGAAAATAAGTTTAACATTGTCAATTTTGTCAACCTCATCAAACATTCAATAATATACTTAATAACACACAGACTAGTAGTATACAGTCTAGCGCGCCGTCACTGGCATGGTAGTACATACATACATAAACTCACGCCTTTTTCCCATGGGGGTAGGCAGAAACTATAGAACGCCACATGCTACGACTCTTACATACCCCTTTCGCTTCATCCACATTCATACATCTTGTCATACACGCACGTCGGTTGAGAGTACTACGCACCTGACCTTTGTGAAGAACATCACTAATAACATCGATGTATGTCCTTCTAGGACGTCCTCTACCGGCGTTCCCATTAACATCCGCCTTATAAATTTCTTTTGTTAATCGCTGTTCACTCATTCTCTCAACATGGCCAAATCACCTAAGCATACTCCTTTCAATTTTTGTCACTACATCATCTTTTAAACCGCAACTTTGTCTAATCTCTTCATTTCTCAATCTATCATGGTAGTACTATCTTTAATACTCATAATTACATTGGTATTTAAACTAATCTTAACGTGTTATATTTATGCTTACTGTCTACGATTATCCTTATCTCACAATGTGCTACTACATACACTATATACCTATTTATTAAATCTGTTTGATGACTTCTTATGATTATGCGTCACACCAAATCTATAAATGTTTTTATCATTGAGGTTATTAATTTCCCACTATTGAAGTTAAAACGGACGGATGAACAATTATTTTATGAAATTGGCACAGCATCATACGATCACTGGTTTTTAATAATAGCGTTCGTCATTTTTCGGGCTAATAAAAGAGGTTTAAGGCTTATTTGCGGTAGATTTCATAATTATGTGAACAGCACGCAGTGAACACAATAAGGCAATGTACATTAATAATTAAAATTTCCACCCGTCAAACAAGTAATTCGTATCACGAACGAATAAAAATAAAACATAAATACGAATAAAACACGTTACGTATCTAGTATAAAATAAAACACGTTTTTGACATTGTAAACTTGGAGATCGTTGCGATTCTCGCACAGAAGAACACTGCACTAAGCAATCTACGCAATAAAGTATTCGCCACACTAAACGAGGGTCGTGTCGGCGGCGGACCCGCGTGAGTTTTATATCAAGGGATAACTATGAAGCATGTCACACTGAGCGCGGGCCGGCTCGCGCCTCGACGTTTGGTGTGACGAACGCTTAAGGTTATATACTCGGGAGCAATAAATCTGGATCACCAACACAAACAAAACAATGTTTAATAATATTTTCCGAGATATTAATGTTTATGTTGGTGACCCGGATTCATTGCTCCCTATTGTGTAAACCGATAATCGAATATCTGCGATACCTTGTAGCTAAGGCTATGAACTAATTGCGCATCTCGTCTCTGGAGTATCTTCATGAATTCTGTCACATGATTGTCACTGTCTGGAATTTGATAGATCATGCTGCATTTAGCAATTTTTAATGTTATTATTAACTACCCAACTTTTTTCAAACAACAACAGTCACGATGAGGTTAAAGTATTTTGCACACAAGATATCTGAGTTCCGCAAGGCAACTACTGAGAGATATAAACTAAGGTTAGAGCTGTTGGTATGATAACCGAGATCGACGTCATAACAAGTAAAACGTAATTTTGTAAAAAAGTTGGTATGTATCAATTTTTTTACAAAAAATTCTCAAAATATTTCATCCAGCTCAGATTCTTAAAGTATTCTTAGTTTGGCTGAGAAGGAGGATGTATACAGGCATCTTTAGCAGTGCAAAAACCTCTTATTCATTCTTTACACATCCAGATTAACTTTTTATTAATTTTTAAATTGACTAGTTGCATCAATTTTCTTATCAATTATATCCTCTCTGCATTCTTTCATTTAGTTTATAGAACAGATTCCAGAATGCCATTGCTTTATTTACTGGTCTGCTACCCAGAGAGAGCTCGGCACCAATGTTCATGTAGGTGTAGGCTTCTTCCGTGAGTGGTACCCATTTGACTGGAAGCAGTTCAGTTGTCTGCGGGGTTGGGTCGCTGAAACAAAATTATTAATTTAAAGCAATGCTGTATGCAATGTAACCCAGCTAACAAACGCCAACAAACGCTACCAACTGATTGAAACTGGATTCATTATATACAAAGTTTGGTCAAATTCAATGTTGGTGTTCGTTGGCCTTCGTCGACAAGGTGTGATAATCTTATTTTGATACAAATTGCTTTAACTATTGTCGCTATTTCATCACTTATCGTGCTAATAGTCTTGGCTCTTCATAATTTAGTTCTCATAATATTTTTATTCTTATCATTCTTCAAATATAATCGATGATTTTGAAAATAAGATAAAAATCTTATCAAATACCTTCGCTCTCACAGTTATTTATTTAGTAGAGTGGATTAACAAGAACTATATTGTTATTGTTTTTGAAATAGTTTGGCTTATCGGTCGTGATCTTGGTTTGATTTTCTTGTCGAGTAGTGTTTTTGGATAATTAAATTAAAAAAAAATCTCAGTAAGACACCGTAGTTTGGAGCTGTATTTGACAAATGGCAATAACCTAGCAATAACTTGTTCCAAAAATAACGTAAACTGAATAAAGGAAAATGTTTACTCAATTCTTTGGAAACTGTTGAATAAAGAACTAAATAACGGGCCACTAACCTGAATTTAGCAAAATTTGTCCACATTGTAGTCATCTGTTCAATAATTACTTTATCCTTTTCCGTAGGTTCTGGTTTATGACCCAAATCAAACAAATAGGCGATTTCATCAGCATGTGCTGCACAACATGAACTACTGCTGTTTACATGCTCATCAATTATGATTTCATTCCTTCCACCAACGTACGATAACATGTAATAATAGATGTTCCCTGCTCCGGCATCTAAATATTTCTGTATAGTTCTTTGTATGGGATGTATGTAAGTGAAGTCAGAATCAAAATTGATGACGCCCCACTGCTCATCTTCACTTATTGCTTCATCACCGAAGTAGTAATGTGAAATAATATTTTTCATCTCTTCAAACTCTTCTTCATCAAATTTAAATATTCTTTCCAAGTAATCAGAAACGATGTCGAAATTTTTATAGTATTCGACTTCTTTATTGATATGAAATGATACCATTTCGTGTTCGTTGAAACCAATCAAAACTGGTATGTTTTTGACTTTTGGTACTTCAGCATTAATCCAAGAACTTGAGATAAATGATTCCACTCCATCAAATTCAGTTTCTACACATGGTTTAAACGTAATATTTAGATCTATTGCAGTTGCAACTATTAGATTCGAATCGATTTTTGCAAGGAAAGAAATCGCTTCATTTGTATCGATGGTTTTAAAGCCTAAACGCTCTGCTATTTTTACAGCAGCCGATCTGTCAGGTTCATATAGAACTGTTGCGGCTAAAGAACTGCCAGTTTGAATTATGACATTATTGTACAATTTCTCTTTTTGGGATATCAAGTGCAGATCTATAGAGTGTCCTCCAGCACTTAAACCGAACAAAGTAATTTTATCAGCATCACCTCCAAACGCTTCTATATTATATTTAATCCATCGCATTGCTAGAAGTTGATCTTTGAGACCTGAATTACCTGGTACTTCAGGTGTATCAAGGCACATAAAACCGTAAGCACCAACACGGTAATTCAATGCTACGACAATGACGTCATGTTTAACCAAGTATTTTGGTCCGTAAAAATTTTTCCCGAAAAAACCTCTTCTAAAGGAACCTCCATAGATCCAAACCATTACTGGAAGGCGGTTGTTCGTGGTGGCTGAACTGGGTACGTAGATATTGAGCTGCAGGCAATCAACGTTTCCAAGTATAGTGTCATTCAACTGATAGACTTGAGGGCAAATCGCTGAACCATCGTAAGCTTCGAACGTTTCTTTGAATTTGGGTTGTGGCGTTGATGCCTGAAAATGAATTGTGTTAATTTGAAAAAGCGGGTTTCACAATGTTTCTAAAAAAGCGAAAGTCATTAATAGTTTATTTCACAGATTTCGAATACAGCACCTTAAAAACATTTCGAAGTAGTGTGATTTTAATTGTTTAAGAAAAAGGAAGTGACTCCCTTTAAAATTAGAATTATCATACTGAAAATATTTTTTAGTAAGGAATACAACTTTTTAACAGCACATTCCTAATATTAATTTTATGTACCGTAAAACGGAGCTATTTGAAATTCATGGGGTTAATTGGAACGAACAAGGTACATAAGATTTTTCGATATTTACCTATTTTAACTAACTATGAATAATTTCATTTTTAATATTTATTTTTATAATAATAAATATACAATTTCATTGAAATGGTAAATATGTATTAGAAGTACGTTCCATAACTGAATTCCAATTAACCCCATGAATTTCAAATAGCCCCGTTTTACCGGTATTTAGAACGAGGTCTTCTTTACAATACGCACACATAGTATTAATTGTTATTACTTACTCCAAAGGGATTCTCTGCGTCCACCTGAGCATAGGGTATTCCCATGAACATCGCATAATCACCATCGTCGGCTCTTAACCCTCGAATCAGTCCAACATTTGTGTTAACCAAAGGATCAACTCTCAAAGAACATTCTGCATATTGAAAAAACAAAAATATAAAAAAACCTAAACTCCATACACCCGACATGATGAAGTCTGATCTATTCGTCTAAGTATGATTTGCAATTGCATTTATATTTATGATAAAGTAAAGATAATAAAATATCGAATTGAGATAACATATGAGATAAAAACTGGTCATTAACAATGGCATTTCAAAATATTTTGAAGTGTTTTGACAGGAGATAATTATGCACATCAGAGCCTGATAGTGCACACGACCTGGTAAGACCGTACACGGTGTGCGCACACTGCGCCTACACGCGGGGTGCACGCGTTGCTTTCTAACTGCATATTATGTTTATATATTAGGTCCCCACCTATGCAATCAGCGTTTTGTATGGAGAATTTTAAAGAAGTTGCATTTTTCATACTAACATTTTCTTAATTTATTTAACAACTATGAACACTAATGTTTTACAACTTTTATGCACTAATGTTTAAAAACTAAACAACAAAAATAAGTTTTTTCTAAGTTAAAGTGATTATTATGTTTAGAAAACAACAATAATAAGGTTTTTTTACTACTGGTAGTTGTCTATGAGGGTCATTATACGATATAATATCAAGCAGTTGATGAATATTTTAAATCACAGAAGTGACGAGGTTCTCTATTTGTGAGAAAAAAACACCAATTTCATAGGTGGGGACCTAATATTTTAATTGCTTACTTTTTCGTAGCCGTGTAGTTTGAATAAATTATATTCAGTAAGAAACCCAAGATGTTACACAATTATAGTTTCTACACCTATTTAAATGAGTTTGATGACTTATTATGATTATTCGTTACACCAAATCTATGAATGTTTTTAACATTGAGGTTATTAATTTCGCACTACTCAAGTTAAAATAGACGAGTGTGTCATTATTTTATGAAATTGGCACAGCATCATTATGATCACTGATTTTTAATAATATCCTTCTTAATTTTTCGGGCTAATAAGACGTATTTGCGGGAGCAAACAACAAGCATTTAACTTATTCAAAAAAAAGTTAACAGAGTGGCTCCAAATGAGCTGCTTCTATAGCATTGTGGAATATATGGATAATAAAAATGTTATTAATAATTAATGTTTACCAAGTTATTTAATATTTGTAATATGGAATGACAATGTGTAATAATAATGTAAAATAATGGATACTAAATATGGACATTAATATTTTAAAATTTTGCACGCTTGCCTGCAGGCAGAATACAGTGACTCTTAGGCTGTAAGATCTTCCTATTTAAAATGTATTTCTGGCAAATAAACGATTTGATTTGATTTGAGATTTCATAATTATTTTCACAGCACGCAGAACACAATAAATTAATGTTTATAAATAATTAAAATTGCCATCTGTCAAACGAGAAATTTGTATTTCCGTTTGACGTAACGTGTTTACGTATGTCGTATGAAATAAAACACGTTATTGTCATTTTAAAAAAAAAACTGGCCATGTGCGAGTCGGACTCGCGCACGAAGGGTTCCGTACTATTATCTATAAAAACGGCAAAAAAAATCACGTTCGTTGTATGGGAGCCCCGTTTAAATATTTGTTTTATTTTAATTTCATTTTTTATTTTTAAAGTGGATATATAACTAAATATTCTGTGAATATTTCAAGCGTCTACCTGTTGCCGTTATCAATACCAAGCAAAAACGAGCAAAAAAATTACGTTTGTTGTATAGGAGCCCCCTTAAATATTTATTTTATTCTGTTTTTTAGTATTTGTTGTTATAGCGGCAACAGAAATATATCATCTGTGAAAATTTCAACTGTCTAACTATCATGGTTCATGAGATACAGCCTGGTGACAGACGGACGGACGGACGGACGGACAGCGGAGTCTTAGTAATAGGGTCCCGTTTTACCCTTTGGGTACGGAACCCTAAAAATGGTGCGATTCTCGGACAGAACAACACAGCGCTAAACAATCTATGTAATAAAGCATTCACCACATCGAACGAGGGGCGCGAGCGGGTGGTGTATATCAGGGGACTACTATGAAGCGTGTCACATAGAGCGAGGGCCGGCTCGTGACACACGTTTTGTGTGGCGAATGCTTAAGTTTACAATAAGCCTATACTCGAATATTTGCAATACTTTGTAACTAAGACTAAGAACCAATTGCAGATATCGTATCTGGAGTACCTTCATGAACTGTTTGCAAATTGATGGATCATGCAGCAACCAGCAATTTTGAATTTTATTATTATCTACCAATTTTTTTTCGAATATCTGTCACGTTGAGATATCATTATTTTGCACACGAGATATCTGAGTTCCGCAAGGTAACTAAATAAATTGAGGAGGCCTATTTTGGTATGATAACAGGGACTGATAGCATAACATAAGAAAGTTGCGATGTATGAAGGATGCTCAGTCACCTCAGACATCAAGGGTGTGACATTGATATATGAATCTACATACGTATGAAATAAATATAAAATATAACATAACATCACGCCTGCATTCCAAATTCTTGGGCAAAGGTGTATAGTAACACCCTCAATTCGAAGTTACGTTTAACTCCCATGTAATAAGGGGCGAGCCTATTGCCATCAACCGGGCGCAAATCCAAACTTCAGGCTGCTACTGAAAATTCCACACGGAAAAACCCAATAAAAATATAATACAAAAATATATCCATGCAAAAAGCGCAATTGGATGTCGAAGTGTCCTCCATGTCCCTGTCATCTGGAAGTACCCAGAAGATTGGCAGCTTCGCCACGTTAAATGGCAACGCTAATTCTTTGGTCAATGAACAAGCTACTCCTCATTCTGATCACACAAAGTCTTGACCAGCCTTCGAGCGATTTCCTTAAAAAACTTTTTTACAAAAAAATTAAACCGACTTCAAAAAAGAATAAAATAATTACCATATAAAATTAACAGTTTCAGAAGTCGGTGCTGATCCACGCTGAACCAAATTGAAGGCACCGACTTCTGAAACTTAATTTTATATGGTAATTATTTTATTATTTTTTGAAGTCGGTTTAATTTTTTTGTAAAAAAGTTTTTATTTTTTTCATTTTAGTGGCCTTAATTAAAACTTGGTTGGACCTACTAAAGACGCTGCTCCTAACATAATCACATCATGACAATATGCGTACTGTTCGTCATTGAGGAGTTCCATTGTCTATCTCCGAAGTTCTTCATCAGATATTCACCAAATTTAAATGGGACCAACTTCAAAGTATACCCTATCCATTAAAAAAAGAATAATCAAAATCGGTTCACAATTGTCGAAAATATCGATGAACATACACAAAAAAAAAAAGACATACAGACGAACATAGTAACCTCCTCCTTTTTGGAAGTCGGTTAAAAATGAGGCATACCCCACGACCTGAGGCTAAAAGTCATAAATACTTGCCTATGAGTTTACTACACTTGGGAGCAATGAATCCGGGACACCAACATAAACCTTAATATCTCGGAACATTGTGTAACATTGTTATGTTTATGTTGGTGACCCGGATTCATTGCTCCCGAGTGTATATTTGTAACGTTTGAACTTCGTGGATGCTGGCTCATTTAGGACGAGAATTTTAGATATTGTGATTATAATTATCCCTGCAAAGTAGCTCGTTGTAAAAAGCATTCCGAAAAGGATACACGAAGAGAGCCTCCACGAGTAACGATACTTAAGCGCTGGCCACACCGCGAGCCGGCGGCCGCCGAGCTGGCTTTTTCGTACTTCGGTTCAAATCGTTCACATCGTTTGAGTCGCTGAAGTAGCTAAGCTCGGTGAAACGTTGCTCGTTCGCTCACCCGCCGGCTCGCGGTTTGGCCTGCGCTTTAAGTACGTCCAGTGTACTCTGTGCAGTCAGCCCCGCTACCAATCTTGCTGACTGGCTCACCAAGGTAAGAGAGCTATTCTCATATAGCTCGTGCCACACAACAGAAGATTAAAAACAGTAAAAAAGTGTGTTTAGCTATGGGACACACCAGGTCTTTAAGCAAACTACTTATATCATATTTTTTTTAAGCACATCCAGACTGTCTCAAAATAAATTAAGAGCTACTTATTTTGCCGTAGTCTTTCATAACAAGCTTGACACACAATTACGTTTGGTTGACTACTAAGAAAATAATTATGAGAACGTCGCAAAAGAAGATCTATTTTCATTATACCCGAGAACGATATTGTTCGAGATCATTTTGCTGGAGAACAGTTTGTCGACGGAGAAAAATAAGTAGATATCCGGCCGAGGGCGATTCATATTCATAATGTCTTGGCGAATAATTAGTTTTCATTATTCACGAGGCTGGCCTGAAGTCTCCCGGCTAGGGAGCAGACACAAATAATAAAAGGACAATTTTGTTGGTTTTTTAAAATCTGGAATGAAAAATTTAAACAATGCATGGCGTATTAGTTGCTTACAAAGTGTTGCGAGGGAACTTTAGTAGACGTGTAAAGACTACGACATTAGTTGCAACATAAATCTCAGACACTTATTTCTGTTTCGCTCACATTTGAATACTGCGACAGTGGATTTCCTTCACCGAAAGTAAACGAAAACATGTTACATGTTGTTTCTTGGGCAACTGAATTTTAATATCAGTTAAAATATTTTAAATACGAAATAATCGTCTGTCTTGACCTTTAGTGTTTGGCCAGACTGGCAGCGCAGTGCGGGGAGCGGCGCGGGTGCGGGAACGCGCGCGATTTACCTGTCCGCAGTGGAGCGTGGCTTCGTTCTGAGCGTTGTCGTGTCCAGTGTTTGTCAAAATATCATATGGATGAAGAAGACTTATTTTTACTGGAAAATTCTTACTAATAAACGATGTTTCGACATCCACAGTGCAGATCGTGCTTGAATAGCACTTATTAATTCTTCAAAATTTAATTTTTAAGGCGCCATCACAACAACGCGCGCGGTCAGCTCGAACTAGTTTGAGATCCCCCACTCCCGCGCGGGTTGACGCTTGCCGCCCGCGCTCTCACTGCGGCCATTATGGACACTCAAATGAAGTTCTTCTGTTTGAACTCGCCGCACCGCGCCCGCCCCGCGCCCGTGTTTGCAGTCTGGCCAAAGGCTTAACATTTCCGCATTGTATACTTAATTAATATTACAATATCAAGACGTACGTACTAAAACATCTATTAGAATTATGAAATATTATACAAATAGTTTTTATAAAGAGCAATGAATCCGGGTCATCAACATAAATCTTATTATTTCGGAAAACATTGTAGTTTTACATGTTAACATTGTTTTGTTTATGTTGGTGACACGGATTCATTGCTCCCGTGTGTACACACGAATTAAGGTTTCTAATGTTTCTTTATTACAATCTATTCTCTAAAAGAAATTCGCTTTATAAGTTCGCTATGTGTATTTACAACGTCAGTCGGAAAGGGGGTACTAAGCTGAAAGGGTGTTAAGGTACCCATAATAATGGATGACTTTTGTTCTACAAATTTCCCCCAAAGTCATTAAATTTAGAGAAATAGTTGTTCAAAGATTTCATAAAAAATACGCTGTATTCTAACTGTCCTTAGCTATGTTTACATTGTAGATGTAGGAATATAAGCTCCATTTTCTGAATTCGTAACTAAAGCAGGGATGAACAATTTTTGAAAAAAACTAAAATAAAAACCATTCTGCATGGATTTTGTTTATCAATTTTGAAATTTTAACACTTTCCTTAAAACAATCATCATTGATGATACATTGAGTGGCCCGTCTTAGTACTCCCTTTCCGACTAACCTTGCATATTATTATACGCAATACTATGAAACGACTTTTTGAAAATGACTTTACGCAATATTATGAAATATTTTATACGTTCTTTTTATCAGTTGGTTTTTATCATACGCAAATCAAAATATTTCTATTTTGAGATCGCAACAGTAAAATATGCTTGGATATTGAACACAATACTGACACAAGAGTCGTTGAGTCGCTAGTACAACAATTGAACTTCACTGAAGTGAAGATTCTACAAGAATTGAGTACAGTCTCAAATGCTATTGTTTACAGTACATCAGCATTGTGTTGCAGATATTTAAATAGCTTAAGTTATTATGTTTTAAGGCAATTATTATCTTTTGTGTTGTTGAGTGGTCTTTTCATTTCAAATATTATAGACTGGTTTAATATTTTAGACTGTATTTATAACCTGTTATACCCGGTTCGGATGGCCAACTCCCTCGTTGGTCTAGTGGTGGCAAGCTCGACTGCTGATCGTGTTCGATCCAAAGGTCGGGCAAGGTGTTATTGGGTTTTTCCGTGTGGAATTACTCAGTAGCAGCCCGGAGTTTAGATTTGTGCCCGGTTGATGGCAATAGGTTAACCCCCTATTACATGGGACTTATATAACGGCACAATGAGGGTGATACTATACACCTCTGCCCAACCCTTCGGGGAATATAGGCGTGATGTTATGTTATGTTTTAAAAAGAATTTTATTTTTATAAAATTGCCGATTCCCGTGCGCTTCTACAAAAGTCTATGTCATTTACAGATACACCGACTTTTTTTTTCGATGTCGTGTAAATAGTATTCTACTCTATCCTACTAACATTATACCATAACAGCAATAGAACATTTAAACCAATTACGAGCAGCATCAGCTATATTGAGATCATAAATCGTGGAGGGGTTTGATATCCAGTTATTAATTCAGTCGAGAGCCGCTGCGGCTGACAAATGATGACAGCGCCACGTGCTTAGTGGACGGGCATCGTTTGAACACTTTATCACTATTTTATAATACTGTAACTTTAATTATGCTGTCGGTAATACTGGGCAATGTTGATAGAGGTGAACGCGCACCTATCCGCGCCGTACGCAACCTCGCACACTCGAGCCGCGCTCGCCGCAGTACCGTCAACAACAGCGATGACTGCGGCGACTGCGGCGCGTACGGTGCGGATAGGTGCGCCTCCACCTTAAAGGAAGGTAGTCGTCGATATTAACGGACCCGATGCTGTGTAGGCGATTGTTCACCTGACGTTATAAAAGCGGTTGTTATTGAACTAGCGGGGCACTCTGTTTACGTAGTAACTATTAAGTAATCTGTGACTCTGTGTTAATCAGCTGATGAAGTCTGTCCTTCTATATCTGACTAGCTTATGCCCGCAGTCTCGCTTACGTAACTTTTTTTTCATCACCTTAGGGGAAGAATTTTGAAAAATACTTCCTTAGTAGATGCCTACGTTATAAAAGGTACCGACTGTCAAAATTTCAAGTTTTTAAGTCCAGCGGTTTAGGCTGTGCGTTGATAGATCAGTCAGTATACTGATTAGCTTGTCCTCATTTTCGAATCTTGTGTAAATTATTATATTGTGAGCTAGCTTCTGTAACTACCTACTGGCGAAATATTTATGGGTGCTGTGTTGGTTTCATTTACTATATTTGCCGTGCTCGCAGTCCTGACAGACTGATATTGGCTGTATCTGTTATTATATTATAGATTCATTTCTTCATCGATTCTGTTGCTGTTTTTCACAATTATTTAAAGTTTATAGTGAAATTGAAGAGGAATACTAGAAAAAGTACTTAATCGGCAATAGCATTCTCCTGTGAGCGTATGACCACGAACTGGTGTTTCCATTCCGTGTGCCTAGCGTAGTCCTCCTCCTCTCTCGTGTTGGCAAGAGCTGTATAAGATGGCTCACGGTGTGCTGAAATGATTAGCAAGTCAGCAAGATTGATGGCGAGGCTAAATTCCCAGGGTGCGCCGGACAGACTTGAGTAAAAATACCTACCTACCGTACCTACCTAGCGTAGTGATCTTGGCATGTCCGCTTTGACCGTTCATTGAAGCAGCAGCTCTGTGCCAATTCGCGGTTTAGGCGTGAAAACATACGCGCCACTTCATCTCAGAAGTTAAACACAAAAAAAACTGTACCAAATTTTAGTCTGTACCGAACCGAAATATAATAAGAGCGTGACCGCACAACGGAATGAGAACTTTCTCGTCTCGCAGGCGCCGAACACATTTTTCTAGGCATTTGACGCATTCGTTCTGAAGTGGGGTTTCTGTAAGTAGTACTATTTATTATTCTGTGGCTCCAGATATAGACACGCTAAGTGCAATTAGAGTATAGCCAAGCTAACTCTGCAGAGGAATTATGGCAATACTGCAAATAATTACTGTAAACATCTTTGCAGCGTCGACATTATTCCAATCAGAGTTGGTTTTGACATATCCATACGTACCTAGCCCGGCAGAGTAAACTTTGCATTGGAAAATGTTGATTTTTGTAAAGATTTAGTTGTTCTTTGCAGTGCTACCATTGCAATTCTAATGCAGAGTTAGCTTGGCGTGACTCTAAGTGATTTGATTATGAAATTATTAAATAAAATGCGATGTTTAAAGTTAAACCTTACAACCCGGGTACACGTACGGGTTACCGCCCGTTCACACAGCGGATCCGTTGTAACTGATCCGTCGATACTCGATGTGTTTTTCACATCTGTACCGACGGATCAGTTAAACAAATAGCAGCTGCGTCGCATCTGGTAGGGAGGATACGATAAAAATAACGGATCCAGTATTTTTTACTGGATTCGGAATACTGTCGTGTATGTGATCTCGCTCATACAACTACAGGTGCCATCACCAAAATAAAAACCGATCCGCTAAAACGGGTCCTATAAACAGTTTCTGTGTGAACTAGCTGTTACGTAACAGTCTTATCGGTTGTCGACATGGGGAATGCCCTGTCAAAGGCGTCATGAACAAAATGATAGTGAAACTTCAAACTGTCATTACACTACATTGTTGCCAAAATGTGTCTATCTAATCATATCAGATTATCAGCGGGAGATTAGAGTTAAAAGAGATGATTGGGTGTATCTTAAGCCTGATAACATTCTTTGAGTGAGACATATTAGTCTTACTCCAAAACTAGAGTAAGCGTATGGCCGGTTCTTAAATCTATACTAATATTATAAAGCTGACGAGTTTGTTTATTTGTTTGTTTGAACGCGCTAATCTCGGGAACTGCTGGTTGGAATTGAAAAAATATTTTTGTGTTGGATAGTCCATTTATCGAGGAAGGTTATAGGCTATATAACATCACGGTACGACCAATAGGAACGGAGCATAAATGAAAAATGTTGCAAAAATGGGAAAAATGTCTACCCGTGCGAAGCCAGGACGGGCCGCTAGTCTAATAATAATACAGGTTATACAACGTGTTACAAAAATACCCCTAAAGCCGAAAAGGGGTTAAGAGGACCCTTGTAAAGAGTCTATTGGTAATATTTGAAAACCGTAGCATGACACAAAAAAAAGAATTTGGATAAAATATAAAATAATCATCATTGAAACGTAACCCTGAAAACATAAAACTAAAGAGTAGACTACCCAGAAAGTTATTTCAATTCTTACCTAATTTCCTCTGAGAGGTAAATGACAACAACCATAAAAGACTACTTGATTATTTTCATTTTTCATAGGGAATTATGTAACACGTTGTATAGGGTGGCAATACGCTCGCCCCCTATTACATGGGACTTAAACATAACGGCGAAATGAGGGTGTTACTGTACACCTCTGCCTATCATTTGTTGTTGACACCCGTGATGTTATGTTATGTGTGACTACAGGCTGTAAATAAATTAAAACTTAACTTAAAACCACATAATCTATTACTGGATTTTAATTGGTTTAATTTTTTTTTGTCTTTTTCTAGTAGTGAGTGATCGTATTTTACAAATCTGGTAATTTTAACAGCAGTGATAACCTAGCAGTGTGACCGTCGGACTGCCAAGTCATAGGTCTCGAGCTCGAACAAAAGGCACGCACCTATGATTTTTCAGATTCATGTGCGTATTGTATAATTATCACTTGCATAAAAATGGTGAAGGAAAACATCGTGAAGAAACTGGCATGCCTGAGAGATTTTTCTCGACGGCATGTGAATTGTGAAGCCAAATCAAAGGCCCATGGGCGGCATAAACTCTGAAACCAAGTTAATCACAAACCACACGAAAAGAAGAAGACCAATCTGGTAAAAATTTAATAAATAATATTTTGTAAAAAAGTTGGTTAGCATCAATTTTTTGACGTGACAACGTCTAATAAAACGATGAACGCAGGCTGCATGCACGAAAAAGCGTGACTCATTGTCATGTTCCGTCTGAGGTGGGGTGCGAGCGAGAACGCGGGACAAGCGATAGAAAGGCACGATGTTTTGTTATGATGTTGTCACGTTTAACTATCGTCCGTAAACCGACTTTACAGACAACCAATTTTTTCAGAAATTTTCTTACAAAAATTGCATTCAAATCAGATTCCTAAAGTACCCTTAGTTCGGCCGAGAAAGAGGGTGTATTAGTAACTTATAATAGGGGCACGGTACAGGTGTTCGGGGAACCGAACTCGCCCAACAGTCGTCTATTACAAGGGATTCAGAGGCTTACTGTCTCCTTACAAATTAATAAAACAGTACACTTTTTGTTTGCTTCTTATTAACTACGGAACTCAAATTTATGTGCGTTGTTTGTTTTTAGGGTACTAGCTTTTAAGTTATGTTGATTTGAAAATTGAGAAAATGTTTGCTATATAATATGTTTTGTAACTGCCTTGTTTAGTGGTGGCAAGTGTCGTGTTTGCAAACGAGTCGTTTTGCATACCAATGGTAGTATTTTTATTGTCAAAGGAGAATGGATCTATTGGTCTATCCCCCTCTAGCAATGAGTGATATATCAATAGAGAGGTTATTTTAAGTAGTTTTTTTTGTATTACAGCTACAGTCAATTATTAGTATTTATGGAGTCAAAGCTCATTAAAAACTATGTCAACGCTCAGATATTGCTATTTATTATCTTTTTTACACGTTTTGCCATAGGATCTTTGTCATAAAAGTTATTTAAGATACCTACCTAAGCAACATACGTAACATTGACGCCTGAATTTCCCAAAGAGGTAGGCAGAGGTGTATAATGCACCCACGTTTCGCCAGTTATGTTTAAGTTCTTTTTCTTCACACATTATTTGCAAATGATACGATAATAACGTAGCGATACTTTAGTATAAGTAACAAAAAAAGAAGAAATTGGGATAGTATTGATATAAACGATTTTTCACTTTAAAGGTGTTATAACTCCGAAAATACTAACAATTGACTAGTTATATTGATACAAAATGTTTTACTTATAAAGACCTTTCTAATGACATATCACTCATTGCTAGAGGAGGAGTAGACCAATTTCTAAACATTTCGCTCATTCTCCTTTCGAAATAATCTCGAGTCGAAGGAGTACTATGTTGCTGTTATGAACAGAGATATACGACGCGATGCGTTTCGTTCCAAATAGTTAATGTGTTTTTAAAATGTATGCGATGATATACTTTGTAGAATGTATTACAATGATTTACTGCCTCGTTGGTCTAGTGGTGGCAAGTGCTGCTGATCGTGAGGTTCTGGGTTCGATCCCCATGTCGGGCAAAGTGTTATTGGGTTTTTCCGTGTGGAATTCCTTAGTAGCAGCCTGGAGTTTAGATTTGTGTCTGGTTGATGGCAATAGGCTCGCTCCCTATTACTTGGAACGAAATGAGGGTGTTACTGTACACCTCTGCCCAACCCTTCGGGAAATATAGGCGTGATGGTATGTTATGTAGATTCACAAAATTAATGCCAAATTAATTAAACATTCAGGTTATTGCCAAATAATTTTGCCTCTCCACAAATCAAAAATTATATTAATTTGTTTATACGACTGAACCGTTCTTTAATAAATAGTACGACTTACGGACATTTTCAATAAACTATCTATAGACGGTTTATATAATAATAGAGATAGAAAGACGTAAGAACCCGTTCACACAGCTTATCCGTTTTAACGGATCCGTCGGTACTGCATGTGTTGTTCACATCTGTACCGACGGATCAGTTAAACAAATGGCAGCGGCGTCGCATCTGGCAGACAGGATACGAAGAAAATAACGGATCCAGTATTTTTTCATCGATTCGGAATATTGTCGTGTATGTGAACTCGCTCATACAACTACATGCGCCATCACCAAAATAAAAACGAATCCGCTAAAACGGGTCCTGTAAACAGTTTCTGTATGAACTAGCTGTAAGTTCCATATAAATAAATAATGTCAAATTTTTACCTCTAGTTGGGCAAACCGCCGATAGGTTATGAAAACGACTGACAACCACTAAGTATTAGTGAAGCATTCACGAAAAAGATACGTAAATAGATTTTTTTCCGAGAAATTTATATAATAGATTAGAATGGAATTCTTTATTTGCCCGAAAAATGGCTAATAAAGAAAAACAGATCTTAAATAATTTTAGAGTTCTTCATATTTCGTTTACTTAATACAGCATGCAATGACATTGACATAACAATGACATTTTATGAAAATTACAATAATAATAAAATTATCAAAACTTTATTCAATTAATTATTATGTAGGTATTACAAATAAGGATGACAGATATAAGTATACAATGTCAAAATACAAAAAAAATACAATGTCAAAAATACAAAAATACTATGTCAACTAATACAAAAATACTAGGTAAAATACAAAAATACTAGGTCAAATACAAAAATACTAGGTCAAATACAAAAATACTATGTCAAATATACCTTTAAGAATACTCATGTCAGTGCAATTCGAATTTCGATTTATTTTTAATTCATAAATTAAAATATTTTTGCAGACATACGTAGTTACTTACTTTCCATTCAGATGTCTCCATTAGTTCTCAGTATTTCCAACGTTCTGAAGTCATAATAAACAGCAGTTTAAGTGCAGCCTTGGTTTTATAACTGAACTATTTAATAAGCTCCAAGGGGCCGGGTGGTGTTGCCATAAATTAATACGTAAGGCTTAGCTTTCTAATGAGTACGTACTGGTGTAAGTTGTAGTCATAACTTCTAGGCGTTATATGAAACGGCTGGTTTCAGTTGCTTGATGTTGTTGAAAATTTATGTTTCTATTAAATAAAGTATTTGTAGGTTTGTTGTTTTTCAATGATTCTTCATCCTAGACAAAGATGTGGTTTAAAAGATGATGTAGTGACAAAAATTTAAAAGAGTATGCTTAGGTGGTTTGGTCATGTTGAGAGAATGAGTGAATGGCTATTAACAAAATACATTTATTTATTTATTTTTACAGAAAGCTTACAGACTAATAACACAATTAAAAATCATTCGTAGGTAGGAAAATTTGGTAATTACAAGTTTCCACATATACATAATATAAGGCGGATGTCAATGGAAACGCCGGTAGAGGACGTCCTAGAAGGACATACATCGATGTTATTGGTGATGTTTTTCACAAAGGACAGGTGCGTAGTACTATCAACCGGCGTGCGAGTATGGCAAGATGTATGAATGTGGATGAAGCGAAAGGAGTATGTAAAGGTCGTAGCCTGTGGCGTTCTATAGTTTCTGCCTACCCCCATGGGAAAAAGTGTCCCAGTTATCTTGAGGTCAGCTTCCAGTCTAACCAGATGTGGCTGAACGTAATTATTTTACGCGAAGCGATTGCCATCAGACCGCGACAACCCAGTAACTGGGCAAGCCGATATCGTAAGGTTAGGTTAGTTAGTTGTCAGACTTTCAGGCTTCTGACTACCCGTAACGACTATCATAGATATTCTTATGACGCCCGGGATCGACGGTTTGACGGGATGTGTAACGAACGGTCACCCATCCACGGACTGACCGCGACAAGTGGAGCTTAACCTCGGAAATCGTATGATCGGCACGGTAGTGGCCCGTCTCGTCGTAGTTTTCCAATTATTGTAGAGCATAAGATATCTGAGAGTAAGAACAAACATAACACAACATCACGCCTGTATTCCTCGAAGAGTTGGGCAGAGGTATATAACACCCTCATTTCGCCATTATGTTTAAGTCCCATGTAATATGGGGCGAGCCTATTGTCATCAACCGGACATAAATCCAAACTCCAGGCTGCTACTGAGGAATTCCACACGGAAGAACCCAATAACATTTTACCCGACTAGGGGATCGAACCCAGGACCTTATTTATTTATTTATTTATTTATTTCTCAGTATACGGTACATTGAGATCTTAATATTAAAACAGTTTCACTTATACTACCGTTGCCGGTGTAGAAATATTAAAATTGGAGTAGGTATAACAAATTAATTTGAAATATAAATAGGTAATTTTTGTGCCAACAATATCAAGTTCAAATTTCAAGTATCAAGAACAATGTCTATAAATTATTTATGAATGACATGTCAAAATTTATTAATTATATAATGTTAAATGTTTTAAAAATAAAGACAAAAAAAAAACATATAAAATAGAATTCAATATAGGTACACACACAAAGTATTGATATAATGTCAAGTTAAAATTTATAATTTAAAAATTCGGTAACTGAATAGAAACAGTTGTCTAAAAGCCAGGCAAATATTGTTACGATCAGCAGTTGGGCTTACCACCACTAGACAAATGAGGCAGATAGAACAAGCCTGAAAATAGGACGTGGTTTTAGTGAAGTGTAAATACTTGGAGGTGTAGCAATACATTAATGAGCAAGTATGTAAGTACACTAATTAGTTGACACTGGTGGACCGTTGCTGATAACTCTACGGTTATGTGAAACTAGTTAACTTCATGTGTGCTCCAGATAGTTTAACAGCTTGCTAAATCTGTTGAGTTAAATATTAAAGGTCGTTGAACAAGCAAGTAAGGATGGAGTCAGAGGAATTTGTTATTTTATTATTATTTTTAATCGACTTCTTAAAAAATCCGGCCAAGTGCGAGTCGGACTCGCGCACGAAGGGTTCCGTACCATTATCTATATAAACGGCAAAAAAATCACGTTTGTTGTATTGGAGCCCCCCTTAAATATTTGTTTTATTTTAATTTATTTTTAAAGTGAATATAATATAACTAAATATTCTGTGAATATTTCAAGCGTCTACCTGTTGCCGTTATCAATATCGAGCAAAAACGAGCAAAAAAATCACGTTTGTTGTATGGGCCTTAAATATTTATTTTCTTCTTCTTCATGAATTTTGTAAACGTTTGGCGGTTCTTGAGTTTTTTTTTGTGACCCACACAAATGTCCAGCTGAATGATAGCGTCGTGCAGCGGTCGGGTTGTTGAGCTCCCTAAAATAAGGTTTGAGCTCCGCGATGACTGATGCAGATGTACCGTCAGTTAGGACAGGTCAACTCGAACCTGCTATGGCACTTTCCTCAAAAGGCCATTCCAGACGTTGCCCTACATCGTTTCACTCGCATAGTTTGTATACTACAATGTCTGGACTTTAAAAGAGACTTTGACCTCTGAGTTTGTTTCGGCTTTTCTTCTCAGAGCTAGTCAGATAGGAAATGCCGGCGCCATCTAGTCTTAAAAAAAACATTACATTGACTTGTAAAAGTGTCCGTAACAGATTTATTTACAGAAATAAAAATCATTTATCATTCTGTTTTTTAGTATTTGTTGTTATAGCGGCAACAGAAATACATCATCTGTGAAAATTTCAACTGTCTAACTATCACGGTTCATGAGATACAGTCTGGTGACAGACGGACGGACGGACGGACAGCGAAGTCTTAGTAATAGGGTGAATATTCGAATTTTTTAACATTATTTTAACAAATCATTCTTCTCCCGGGTTGTTAACGTTATAGTATTGTCAGATTGTTTTTATTCTTGTCTTATTGCTGAACGGCAGCGGTATAGTTTGAGTTTTCATTATCATAATTATAGTATTAAACATCTGCATTCTTAACTTTGGGATGATGCAAATGACGTTCTCAATTTTTGTTAATATTTTTCAGTGTTCACTGTGCATGTGTACGAGCAGTTTGCCCGTACACTATAGTTGTAGATGTTGTATGTTGTGGTAGGGTTTTGCAGGAAAACGGGATGTTTACAGTAAGTAAAAACCACTGTTTTGTGTCCGTTTTGGTGCGGTGAGTTTAATGAACTGACGTATAAAATGTTATTCTAAATTACATTGACTGCACGTGTAAGGCGTGATTGTTGATTCAGCACATAATGAATACAGCACAATCAGCTAAAATGTAAAACTATACAAATTATGTGGCGATGCTCGTACAGCATGTTCATGCTCAGGTGGAAATTCATAGACGATTCCAGCTTGGAGCGTAAATATGGTGCTGTTCCACTAACGATGGGACACCTAACATCATACCCTGCGTGCCCTGATACCTGCACGTTACAGGAACTAATGGACGCTACTGATAACGCTAAACTCGTAGCTAAGTTCTGGACCGACTCAATTTAGATTGCCATCGACACGCTAAGAAGAATGTTGTTTTTTTTTAACTGACTTCAAAAATGAGGAGGTTCTATATTCGATAACTTTTTTTTTATGTATGTACACCGATTACGCTGAGATTTATGATCCGATTTACGTGATTCTTCTTTAGTTTGATGCGGAATAGTTGCCATTTGGTCCCATAAAAATTTAAAATAGTTTGGCCCAGTAGTTTTCATTTTATGAACATTTTTATTTTTTTATGAACATTTTAGTTTACGTGGACGATGTAATTATTCTACCTGATGTAATCTAGAAAAATCCTACTGTAGTTTACAGAACAACCTATTACAGACAATAAAAAGGAAAAAATAATAAACAGTTTCAGAAGTCGGTGCCTTCAATTTGGTTCAGCGTGGATTAGCACCGACTTCTGAAACTGTTAATTTTATATTAAGTTATTTTATACTTTTTAGTTTTTGAAGTCGGTTTTTTTAAACGTAGTTTTTTTTATTTTCCTAATCGACTGCTTGTAGATGGTCTTGCGCGGACCTTTTCTACGTAACCGTCTCCAACCAAAACTAAGAAGAAGAAACGCTGAACTGATATTAGACATACTCTCTATTCAAATTTAGGGCTAGACAGGGCTAGATGGGCAGGGTTTGACAACACGTTTGGTGCAGTGGCTGAGCGATTGGCTTCTGCGCTACGGGCCGTGGGTCCGATTCCCACTAGGATCAAATATTTGTATGTCCTACAAATACCTGCCTGCAAAAATAAGTATCACACTTTTAAAATTTCAATTTTTTCTAAACTATAGAAGTTAGAGATTTAAAATAAAAAACGTTTTATAGCAATTTTTATCAGCTTTCTTTGAAACTATAGTAACAAAGTTAAACTCTTTTTTGAGTCCTTTTTGTTTCGAAAATATATCTTGTGTACTTAAAAAGTTATTGCAATTTTAAAAGTGTGATACTTATTTTTGCAGGCCAGTATAGTTGTTCCGGGTCTGGGCGTTTGTGCATGTGAAGATTTGTGTCTGTAAAAACACCCACGATATAGGAGAAATCCTAAGGTGGGGAAAAGTTTATTATAAAAAAGAAGAAAAAAAATCTGTATTTAATTCCATCGCTAGATACTGGCCATTCACATTCTTGACTGGGTACTCATTTTGTAGATCAGACACTTCATTTTCTTTTTTCATCTCATCAATTTCGGGTCTACATTCCCTTTATTATAAATTCTTTGGATCTCGTTCCTTTATTTTTTAATTCCAATTAATTACAGCTCCCATTGTTTTAATTATCAGCATCGAATTCCTTAATTTTCTAATTCATATCAATTATAAATCTAATTTACACAAATTTTTCAAATAAGATTTCCCAGTTTTTCATTTCCGATTAATGTTTGCTCTAATTTTATAAATAGTATCGCTCCAAATAATTTCAATGGAAATTAATATTGTTCAATTAACAAATTGGTCTGTAGGTCGAAATAAATGCGTTTTGGTGTTATAAATAGTAGGCTTCTATATTTCTGTGGTTCAAATAATTGAATTAATTCCAGAGACCAATTGGCCGCTGGCCTAAATGTTATGTATTTAATTATAATAGTAAGTCAACTGCTTCGTTGGTTGTGGTGGCAAGCGCGACTACTGATCGTGAGGTCCTGAGTCCAATCGCCAGGTCGGTCAGTGTTATTGGATTTTTTGCGTGTGGAATTCCTCAGTAGCAGCCCGAAGTTTGGATTTGTACCAGGTTGATGGCAATAGGCTCGTCCCCTATTACATGAGACTTAAACATAACGGCGAAATGAGGGTGTTATTATACATCTCTGACCAACCCTTGTAATTCTTATCTAGCTTGTCCGACGTCAGATAAGTCAAAAATAATTCTACATATTGTTAAGTGTGGTTTAAAGGATAGATAATTTACTATTTCAATGGTGTATGGTGGTGTAAACTAGTGTTATATTAAGTTGTTTTGTATTGTTTTGTTTTTACAGAGCACCATATTCGCCTTAGCGAATCAGCTCTTCAAATAAAGAAAACAAAAAAAAAAACCCTTCGATGAATACGGGCGTGATGTTATGTAGTAAGTCAGATAATTTCAGTCAAAGGCTCTCATTAGTACAGAAGTCAATCTATATACAAATGCGCTTGAGCAACGCACACATAGACACTGCTCACGGGTACGATATCTCGGACTGTTTGGGACTAGAGTGCGAGTGAGTGCGAGCGCGAGTGCCATGCGCTTGAGAGAGATAGATATACCTATATAGACAGAGCGACCGCCGAGCGTTGGTATGAAAAGTGAAGTACATACATGTGATTGACTTCTGTACCTATCTGTTTTGTGCTTCAACTGTACAACTGCATCACGTTTCGATAAGACAGTAATTGTTGAATGATCCGGTTCGATATCTCGTTCTCTCCGGTTACCAGAATCTTAGACAAAATAAGATAACATATCGAATCGGTTGATAACTGACTTATCGCAAAGATTTAATCAGTAGGCTGGTTTAGCTGTACTAAGGCCTAAACCCTTCTCATTCTGAGAAGAGGCCCGTGACCTGAATTGGAACAGTAGTAGGCTGTTATATTAGTAATCGCTTGCAACCCAATCAATTTTTACAAAAATATAAATCGTTCTGCCTAGCCTTTTCCCAACTATGTTGGGGTCAGCTTCCAGTGTAAAAAGATGCGGCTGAATACCAGTACTTTATACGGAGCGACTGCCATCAGACTTCCACAACCCAGTTACTGTTAGACCGGTTGTCAGACTTTCGGGCTTCTGACTACCCGTAACGACTGTCATAGGTATTCTTATAACACTCAGGACTGACAGTTTAACGTGCTCTTCGAGGCACGGAGGGGTCTCGATGTTTAACGAAAAGTCACCCATCCACGGACTTACCGCTGCAATCGAAGCTTAACCTTCCCTCACAAAAATATGAATAAAAGCAATAAAAGCTTACTCGCTGCATTACACATAGTAAGTCTGTACTGTCATGATCCTGGCTATAACACTTAATCGCAATTTTATCGTCTCACCCGCGCCTAAGTACGCATCTCATGAAATAAATATATAAGGTCCAACCAGAATACCTGGACAAACTTTTACACAGCGTTCAGTAAGTGTAACTGAACATATCTATGAAAAAAGAACGAAATCCAAGTGTTTTTTTTTCTAACCAAAATTTTTTTTTTCAACTTTAATTTTACATTTATTATTATTATTTTACATTTTTCACTTCGCTGTTTAGGTAAAACACGGCACGGAATTAGCGCGCGCCCCAATGGCGGTCGATGCATAAGAAATGGATGAGTTTATTCTTAGAGAGTACAGAGAGTACAGACAATTTAAAACTTTATTATTTTTTGGTTAGAAAAAAACACTTGGGTCTCGTTTTTTTTACATAGATGTGATTAGTTAAACATACCGAACACGGTGTAAAAGTTTGTCCAGGTATTTTGGTTGGACCTTATATAGCAATACATACGGCTACGGTCAAATGACTGTCTAATGTGCACTGGATTCTGTACGGCAGGTATTCTCGTATGCCGCACCGATGTTGTTTTTTAGGGTTCCGCACCTAAAGGGTAAAACGGAACCCTATTACTAAGACTTCGCTATCCATCCGTCCGTCCGTCTGTCACCAGGCTGTATCTCATGAACCGTCATAGTTAGACAGTTGAAATTTTCACAGATGACGTATTTCTGTTGCCTCTATAACAACAAATTCTACAAAACAGAATAAAATAAATATTTAAGGGGGGCTCCCATACAACAAACGAGATTTTTTTGCTCTTTTTTGCTCGTTATTGATAACGGCAACAGGTAGATGCTTGAAATATTCACAGAATATTTAGTTATATATTAACTTTAATAATAAATAATTAAATTAAAATAAAACAAATATTTAACGAGGGCTCCCATAATACAAACGTGATATTTTTTGCCGTTTTATAGATAATGGTACGGAACACTTCGTGCGCAAGTCCGACTCGCAGATGGCCGGGTTTTTTTTTCTTAAATTACTTTTATAATTTTGACTGTCTTGTTGGTCTAGTGGTCGAAAGCGCGACTGCTGAGCATGGGGTCCTGGGTTCGATCCCCAGGTCGGGCAAAGTCTTATCGGGTTTTTCCATTAGGAACTTCTCAGTAGCAGCTCAGAGTCTGGATTTGTACCCGGTTTATGGCAATAGGCTCGCCCCCTATTACATGGTACTTAAACATAACTGGCGAAACGAGGGTGTACTAAAACCACCTCTGCCTAACCCTTTGGGGAATACAAGGCGTGATGTTATGTTATGTTTTATAATTTTGTACAAGATCTAACGTTTTATGAAATTAATAAAATAGCAATAGTAATAGCGAATCGTTTTGCTTACCAATGGTAGCATTTTTTATTACCAAACTAGGCATGTAAATAGACTCGTAAGCTCATTTTACTTGTGATAGCTACTGCGGTTTCGGTTTAAAGATTCTTTATTTAGTCAAAAGAACAATGTTCACTTACGAATAAATACACAGTGTTATATAGATTTCACTATCCGATGGCCATTAGAAAAGTATTTCTAGTTTAACAAAGCAAACCAATGTAAGAAGGTCCAGTTTTCATAAATACCTAATATTTGAAACAACAATTGTCAACATCTCTTAATTTTTATTTAGTATACTATAGAAGCAGGTATCAATAATATTACTTCCATATGGTAGGGTCTATTGTGCAGTGTTATGAAGTGTTTGCTCAAATAGTCTCAATTTTAACCAATAACACTCCGTAAATTGTAGGAATCGGCCATAAGAAGAGGTTTTAATGAACGAAGGGTGGTAGATAGTGATTTAATACACATAAAAAATAAAAATAATGCGTCTGTTAAAAAACACTATTTCAATTAAAGGCATCAGAAACCAATTTGCGGAGTGGTAATGAATTGAGTTCAATTTTGTAAACGAGCCAGATTAATTGTAATAAAAGATAGCAGTTTTCAATTTTGTAATAAAATCTGCAAAAGGACGACAGATTTTTTATTCTTTTACAATTAATACTTTTTATTTATTTTTTCGGTCGGGATTCTTTTTAATGAATTTAAGATCAGTTTTTGGCAGAAGTGCAGAACAATGTCATAACCTTCATCAGTGTAGCAGTCATTAGGAGGTCCATAGTTAGCAGTGGACGTTTACGGGCTAATATGAGATAAACGGCTGAGCGATTGGCTTCTGCGCTACGGGTCGAGGGTTCGATTCTCGCATGGAACAAATATTTGTATGGCCTACAGATAATTGTTCCGGGTCTGTGTGTTTGTGCATGTAAAGATTTGTGTCTGTAAACGCACCTACGATACAGGAGAAGTCCTAGTGTAGGGAAATGTCTAAAAAAATTAATAAAACAAAACTATATATTTTTCGTACTGGCCACACTACTATAACAATTTTTATCATAACCCATAACAAAACAAAAAAAAAACAAGAAAATAGTAAAAAAGTCTACGATCGAGAATGTCCTCTTCGGACGCATGGGGTCGATTCACCCTTGCTCGTTTTACCTTACATTACATTTATATCTGCTACAGGACCCGACAGACCTATCTAATTCCACCAGTCTTGCTAGCTCAGGGATTTTGTGCCTAATCCGCCGATCATAGTAAGGATTGAGCGTGTAAGGCACTTATTTTGGGATTTTTTTATTATACTCTATCGAGCACTTTATATGAATTTGGAATTAGAATGTAAGAAAAACGCTTCTACTCTGATGGTAAATTTTTATTTCATGTCGGTACAATCGACCGTCTGAGAGTTTTATAATAAAACTTTTTAACAAAAATAAAACCGACTTCAAATTGTCTATCTCCGAGGTTCTTCATCAGATCTTCACCAAATTTAAATGGGACCACTTCGAAAGAATACTCTTTCAAACAAAAAATAATCATTAAAATCGGTTCACAATTAGCAAAGATATCGCGGAATAAAAATACAAAAAAAAAGACATACAGTCGAATTGAGAACCTCCTCCTTTTTTGGAAGTCGGTTAAAAATGTGATTTCGGTATAAATTCGGTTTGTTTTGGTTAGAGCAGTGATAGCCTAGTGATGTGACCGTCGGACTGCCAAGTCATAGGTCTCGAGTTCCAGCTCAAAGCACGCACCTCTGACTTTTCGGATTGTCTGATTGTGCGTCTTGTATAATAATCACTTGCTTAAAAACGGTAAAGGAAAACATCGTGAGGATGTCTGAGAGATATTTCACGACGGCCTGTGAATCCAAGTCAAAGGCCCATGGGCGGCATCAACTCTGACACCAGGTTACTCACTAACCACACGATAAGAAGAAGAAGGTTCGAAAAACGTGCACCTAGAGTAATAAACAGTTACGTGTTATCTGAGCGGTCGTGTTTTCTGGGTGGTTGTGTTGAGGGCACTTCTTCTCGCGAGTCGGTAGCTCATGTCGTGGTGTAAAGACTAGCCAGTCAGCAAGGTTGGTAGCTAGGCTACCTGCCCAGGGTGCGCCGCGGCGCCGCCCCGACGTGAAATTGCCCGTGGAGGCTGATGACACTTGTAAGTCGCCATAGAAAAACAACTACTAGTAACTTTGCAGATCAATAGTGTCTTTGCTAATTCAATGAACATGCTGTTCTGTACAAGTTTTAAATTATAAGTCGTTTCAAGTCTGTCAGAACGTATTTTTTTTTGAAAGTACAATTGCGTTGTCTCGCTTCCACTTTCAGCTTCGCATACGGCTTCCGGCCTTCTTGGTTCGCTCTCGCCATGTAAAAATTACTCCCGTTACGTTTGAAGTGACAACAAAAAGGCTTTTCTTCTCTTCTTTATAAAAATCAACCTATTTATTACCAAGTGATCCTAAACACGTAGAGGACGTCCTAGAAGGACTTTGTCGATGTTATTGGCGATGTTCTTCACAAAGGTCAGGTGCGTAGTACTCTCAACCGGCGAGCGTGTATGACAAGATGTATGAATGTGGATGAAGCGAAAGGGTCGTAGCATGTGGCTTTCTATAGTTTCTGCCTACCCCCATGGGAAAAACGCGTGAGTTTATGTATGTACCTATGTATGATCCTAAACATTGGCGTACTGCGACGAATATACTCTTTCGGCAGCTCCAAACAGATGGAATAAGGTGAGTGGGACTATACGTATTGTTTTCTATTAGGTTTGGATGCTATTGCGTGATCATCCATCGACCAGCTGAATACGGCGATCGGCAATAATACATTTTAAATACCAGATTGAATCACATGCTTGCGAACATTTCAATATTTTAAACGGGTTCATAACCCACTCATTGTATTGTAACAATAGTTAATTATACGAGAAAGATTATATGTAATAAGATAATGACAGCATAAGTCCTTTCAAGATCACTTGGTCCAATATATAGCTAAATGGGAAAGATAATAAAGCCAAGAAAGCACCCTGTAGCTTCTTTGTCAATAACCTTTGATTACACGTTGATTTTGGTTCAAAACTAGTCATCCAATTATCTCATACAAGCTGGCCTGAGTTCAAATGTATTAAGTAGGCAGGCATAAGGGGTACTCTACATACCTTTGCATAAAACTACATTGCACCATTGTCTGTGTTGATGACGTGTATAATTAAGCATGGTTTCCATTAGCGCATTGTTCCGACTCACGCCGACTTTCACTAATTGTAGTTAAAGGGCCGTTGATAGATGGTGCCTTTTGACGGCTTGGTATTTTTTTAGTTGTGGTGTTAATGGTTGGGTGAACGTTTTGTGTTAATTTGGTATATTCAGGCCCTTATTTTTACCTTCTGCGTTTTTGTATAATTATGTTCCATAGACTGCTTTGCTGATTGCCTTGTTGGTTTAATGGTCGCAACCGCAACTTCTGAGCATGGGGTTCTAGGTTCGATCCTCAGGTCGGGCAAAGAATGAAGTATTGGGTTTTTCCATTAGACATTTCTCAGTTGCAGCCCGGAGTCTTCATTTGTGCCCGTTTAATGGTAATAGACTTGCCCCCTATTACATGGGACTTAAACATAAATGGCGAAACGAGGGTGTTGCTAAAAACCCCTCTGCCGAGCAGTGCCAATAGTGCGGTCGCCGAGAGAATATGTTCCTGATACTATTAAATTTAGCGCTAAACAATTTTAGTTTATAGGGGGTTTACAGATTCCTGTCAGGAACACATTCTCTCTGCGGCCGCACTGTAGTCTAATCACCTTTTCAAAGGACAAATTACTTATTATTGATTAATCTTCTTCCTCCCAGCCTTTTCCCAACTATGTTGGGGTCAGCTTGCAGTCTAACCAGATGCGGCTGACTAAACATCAGTATTTTACACAGAGCGACTGCCATTAGCCCTCTGCAACCCAGTTATCATTGACTGATGTCTACCCAAAAATTCTTTACTACACTACTCAAAAAAAAGAACTAAATCTTGTATAGTCTAAGATAAAATGACAAACATTATAGAAATAGTTTGTGCTAGCGACACGTCAGTCCTTGCTCAGCAGTGGACCAGCAAATTTAATCTTAGTCGAGAACAAACAATACACCTTCGTAAACCACTGAAATTCCGAGACCCATCTATTTAGGGACTATTCTGGGTACAGAGTTGCGATTACGTTTCTATTATAGAAGAGACTCTACTCAATCAACGAATATTTTGAAAATAAAAAAGGTTAAAACACCCAATATAAGCAAAAATAACATAAACCTAAATAATAAACATAAATAACACAATAAACCTAAATAAATAAAACATACAATTTATAATACACCTATACCAATACCTATTTACTCGATAACATATTACTTGATATACTATATTGTTTTGGTTCTAGTATCCTTAATTAAAAATATATTGTGTATTGAGAATAACAATAGTCAAGAATTAGGCACTATGTACCAAGAAGACACATAAGTTAATTTATAAATATACTTTTATCTAATTAGAGCCCTCAAATATTGCAACACCTGGAAAAGGTTGCTAAGCTGTACTCTATATGTATAATAAGACCTGTATTATTTTACCTTAGTGTGCAAATAAATAGTTTGAGTTTGATAACCACAACGTTAATGAAATAATGCAAAACCTGAGACACCATAAAAGATTTTTAAATTAATTAATTCTGCTATTTATAAGTAGTAGAGCTCCTTTTGAAAGACTTCGTTCGGGAAATCACCATACCTTCCTTTTTTTGCCGCCACGTAGAATTGCTGGGTTCCGGTTAGAAGGGTTATGGGTGCCGGTGAAATTATAGGTACGTAAGACTTTCTAACTTTGTCTCTAAGGTTGGCAATACATCGGCAATCCTCTTGGTGTTGTAGGCGTATACAATATGTAACATAATTAACGCACATCCTGAAAGTAGTTTGTTCAGAATCGTTTACTGAATCGATTTCTATCATTTTTAATATAGGTAATTTATTATCCCAAAAATAATTAAAACTAGGGAAATTAGTCACATTACCCCTGTACAGTCAAAACAAACTGAAATGGACCGTAAATCAATGCACAAAGACTTTAACAGTGCATTTTTATTTGTATTAATACAAATTCCGTCATTCAATACAAATTAAAGAAAAATAAACCTTATTTCAAGAACGTTAATTTAGTAAATAACAATGCGTAGACATGTTAAACTAAAATTTCAGTGTATGTATTATGATTATAACATAATATTCTAATTGAGGTGTTTGAGGGTGTGCGTTAATTACGTTACTTGTTGTATTAGCTGCTTCAATCACTTAACGCCAAGTGGGTAGTCGCGTCTGTTAGAAAAAACTATAAATTATTTTTATTTGCATAAATTATTATAGAAGATATTTTGTACATTTTGTTGACTTGAATATTCTAATTCAAATATTCTGATCCGAATATTCTGGTCTGAACATTCTGATCGGACGCAATTTGTAGCTACCGTGATGCTTTCATTATACGATTGTCATAAAAATGTACTCGTAAATAATATTTTATAGTAGGTAATTAAAATTTATTAAAATTAAAGGATTCCTAACTGAAGGTTAACGAAAAAGATTTGAGGAGGCAAAATGTTCAAAGGATATACGCTAACATACTAGTTTTCACTTTTCTGTCCTGAATTAAAAGTCACATTAACCTCCGCTTCACCAGAATACTCCCCGCAATAGCTAAAAGGTTCTCACCTTCGGAAACTGCTAGACCCTTGTCAAGGCGACCAGCAATCAATATTCGCGGGAACACTCCACAAATATTAACTTCTTACAGGAGGACGATGTGATGAGAATATTGTCTACTAGCATGTTGACTATTTTTATGTGTACATAAGTTTTTGGCTGGATGTTTCGTCATGACGATGAGTTTAATAAAAAGAGAAAATTATCACTAACTGCCTTGTTAGTCTAGTGGTCGCAAGTGCGACTGCTGAGCACATGGTCCTGGGTTCGATCCCCAGGTCGGGCAAAGTGTCATTGCGTTTTTCTCATTGGAATTTTTCAGTAGCAGCCCGGAGTCTGGATTTGTGCCCGGTTTATGGCAATAGGCTCGCCCCCTATTTCATGGGACTTAAACAAACCTGGCGAAACGAGGGTGTGCTAAAACACCTCTGCCGAACCCTTTGGGAAGTACAAGGCCGTATTATGTTTTATATATAGTATGTATCAAGATGATTGGTGGCAGTGACCTTTTATTTGCTATGCGGTGAAGTAAGTTTAGTAACACGGAAATGATCTCGGAATCTTTTAGACCCATTGGAAAGAAAGAAAAGAAAGTAATTAGTTATTTGCCACAAACTAGGAACACAACAGAAAAATAAAAAATAAATAGTTTCTAAACTATCGATATTTATAATTAAATATGTATGTTCTTTATTTGAGCGTATGTATATATTATATTTATATATACATATATGTATTTAAAATATATATTATATTTATTTACTTATTTATTAACTTATATTATTATTATAATATACTTGGTGATTTAGTTGATTGTCGATTTTTATTAGGTTATACGTTTGTATGCTGCAAACTGCCCTATATATTTTTCTTGACAATTCTTTCCATCCAAAGGTTGTCTGGAAGAAATTGCTTTAAGCGATAAGACCGCCATTTGTACTGTTCTTAATAATGTATACTCCTTCTGTTTTATTTCTTTTAGTGTACAATAAAGTATATCTATCTATCTATCTATAGATTTATAAAACATTGTGTGCCAAATAGGTCCAGTTCAGCATATGATTGTCAGGTAACCAATACCTGACGCTGGTTTTCAACTGAACCTACTACGTTACCCTGACGTCTATAACCGGTAAATCAAGTGTTGAATATCATCGTCTTTTAATTTTGATATTTTTGCTGGTGTGTCTCTCATAAGCCCGTAAAATTTCCACGGTTGAAAATAAACACAACATAACATCACGCCTTTTATTCCCCGGAGGATTCGGCAGAGGTGTTTTAGTAACTCTCGTTTCACCAGTTATGTTTAAGTCCCATGTAATACGGGGCGAGTCTATTGCCATCAAGCGGGCACAAATCCGAACACCGGGCTGCTAAGGAATTCCACACGGAAAACCCAATAGTCCTTTGCCCGACTTGGGGATCCAACCCAGGACATCACGCTCAGCAGTCGCGCTTGCCACCACTAGACCAACGAGGCAGTTCTATATATCTTAGAGTTAATTTTAATCCACACACATAGACTAACCCACAACATTCTCTTACTAGGAGTATTTCTAGAAATAGGCACGACAATGTACCCGTCTTGAACCGCTATCTCGCTAAGATTAGTACATCTCAGCGCACACAACACAATGTTCTGTCGTGATCCGTGCATTAGACAGCGTATAGCTTAGAATTAGAATACACGCCCATAGAACGTACGAGATTCATGTTTATTGGAATATTTTGAATAACTTGTTTAAAAACTTTGTCCTGAAAAATATGGAAAGACATAATTGAGATTTTACTGACCGGCGGTAGCGTTTGTGTTTAGTGGTGTGACCGTCGGACTCGAGTTCGAACCTAAGGCACGCACCTCTGACTTTTCGGATTCATGTGCGTATTGTATAATTATCACTTGCTTAAAAACGGTGAAGGAAAACATCGTGAAGAAACCGACATGCCTGAGAGATATTTCTCGATGGCATGTGAAGCCAAATCAGAGGCCCATGGGCGGCATAAACTGTGACACCAGGTTAGTCACTAACCACACGAAAAGAAGAAGTAGCGTCTGAGACAGAATTTGATATCAATCATAGGGGCAGAGACCCGTGGGGTACAAGCAAATGGGTTACCTGATGGTAAGCGATCAACGTGGCCTATAAACTGATGTACAACACCAGAGAAATAGGTGCCTATACTACTAATTAACATTTTTATATTCTTTGAACACTCCTTATTAGTGATTGCGTCTACAAACAAATCTTAATATGCACAAACGCCCTGACGCGGAACAATTATCTGTAGGCCATACTTGTTCCGTGCGGGAATCAAACAGTGGGTTAAACAGGTAGTGACCTGTTGCACAGCAGCCAACCGCACAGCTACTACACCAAATAATGTCATCAAAGAATACAAGAAGATTTCACCCTTGCTGATCAATTCTGCATCTTTTTTTATTCTATACTAGCTGTGTCCTCACGGCTCCGCCCGTAGCCTCTGTTACTCAGAGATAATGTAGCTTTCTAACGGCAAAATATTTTTTGAAATCGGTCCAGTAGTTTTAAGTTTATTCATTACATACAAAAATACAAATCTTTCCTCTTTATAATATTAGTATAGATTAGCGAAATGGACTCGAACTTTGAGATTTAAGAACGAATAAAAATATCATTAAACCACATTTAACCTAGGCGTATGCGGGAGCGCAGACCGTGCAGACAACACAGTTTAGTCATAGTCTTACAATCCATAGAGCCAGGCAACGTCAACGGTGGCATCGCCCGATATCAAAGGCATTGCCCAACTATATGGATAGCTATACTGTGACTAAACTATGTAGCTGTCTGCATATACGCCTAGGTTAATGGGCTGATAATTATAATGACGGAAACGACTGTTAGGGCGATGCCTCATTAGTGCGCTGCGTTGCGTCGTAGCAACGGATCAACGAATTGTATGCCACACCTGCGTTGCGACGACGCACGACGTCGCAGCCCAAGAGGATGACGCACGCACCTCAATCAGTCTCCACAATGGATCGGAACAAACATGTTCTATTATTTTTTATCGTTTGTCCCTCTAGCAGTGGATCACTGTCCGTCGCCGCACCGGAGCTCTGACAGCGCAGCGCATATCCCTCCCCCCGCTTCGTCTCTCGTCCGCCGATCCGTTGAATCGTCGCGTGCGACGACGCAACGCTTTAATGTGGCATTTCATTTAAAATATATGGAAAATGACGCAGCGTTGACGCTGTGACGACGCAACGCACTACTGAGGCAGAGCTCTTAGTTAACTTTTCTGTTAAAAATATTCCCAACCACCTATTCTAATCGATTCCTAATACTATGTTCGCTTGCATCTCCGTTCTAGTGCTAATTCTGTCAACACTCGACACTACATTTCAGTATCGAGTACCGACACGCTCGCTAGACGCATCAATAGCTATAATTGAATCGCAATAGCATAGGATCTTCATCCGATATCTACGTTTAACCTTCCAACGTACTTATGCTGTTAATCGAATAACCTAGATTTCGTATAGTACTCTCAATTTAGTATGAATGTATAATTTTAGTCTTTAATTATCTGTATTATAAATTCTACTTCTTCTTCTTCCTGTCCTTATCCCACACTAGGTGGGGTTGGCACAACATGTACCTATTTTATAAATACATGTTGTTAGAGGTTTTGGCTTATTGTTTTATGACCGGCCGCCTGCCTGCAACCCTCCTTGGGAATACTCGTTGGGCCATCGCACGGGTGACCCAATCTGCTTGCTGATATTATGCACTGGGTCCAAAACTTTTATGCTTGTCAATCTTATTGCCGACAACTAAGCAGACTATGTTCTTCTTGGTGGAGTATTCTTGAAGTTCCTCTACACTCATTCGGTTTTGCTAGGGATTTTTTTTGAACTCCGATTGTAGCTGGGAATGATGAATTGCAGTCTCCCGTTGTTAACGCTAGGATTGGATTTACCATTTTATCTGCATTATAAATTACAAGCTAAAATTTATTTTATGGTTTTATCTTTTTCGCCGTTTATTTTATATAGTAAAGTTAAAATTTAATTTAATTTACTGCCTCGTTGGTCTAGTGGTAGCAAGTTCGACTGCTGATCGTGAGGTCCTAGGTTCCCCACGTCAAACAAAGTGTTATTTGGTTTTTCGTGTGAAATTCCTCAGTAGCAGCCTGGGGTTTGGATTTGTGCCCGGTTGATGGCAATAGACTCGCCCCCTATTACCTCGGACTTAAACATAACGTCGAAATGAGGGTGTTACTGCACACCTCTGCCCAACCCTTTGGGGAATACAGGCGTGATGTTATGATTTAATTTCTTTCGAGTGAGTAGGTACATCTTTGGAAAACCATACGCATTCATTCTAGTTATATTAGTTGGAATTCATTTGGCACGTTCACAATAGGCTTGAGTACCACCTTGTAATTCCAACCGCACTATGCGTCACTACCCAGGATCCTCTCCAGTTGCAATAGCTATAATTGAATTCACTGGCGACGGATCACATCTGTTGAATTGCTTACACTTAGCAGATTATACTCAGCTATGGCGCTAGTGTCGCCACGGCTATTATGTTCCGAGTGTTTCTATTAAGAGATTGCTAGCTTTGATTTTAGTTTGTTAGGCTGTTAGGTAGCTATCTAGATTGGTATGCAATGGACCCCGAAGTCGCTGTAGTGAGTCTAAGTAGAATTGGGACATAACATAAATAACATTATGCCTGTATTCCACGAAAGGTTGAGGAGAGGTGTATAGTAACACCCTCATTTCATCGTTATGTTTAAGTCCCATGTAATAGGTGGCGAGCCTATTGCCATCAACCAGGCACAAATCCAAACTCCGAGCTACTACTGAGGAATTCCACACGGATAAACCTAATAACATTTTGCCCGACCTGGGGATGGAACCCAAGACCTCATGATCAGCAGTCGTCCTTGCAACCACCAGACTAACGAGGCAGCTCGTGTATTTTTGCGCGGCTGTTAGACGGAGCGGTCACTTCGCGTCAATTTAGAGATGCACCAAAGTGAACCCTGGGTTTAGTTTACAGATTGTTAGGAGGAAGATACAAACAAAACTTTGGTCTTATACTGTTAGCAGGATATCCTGCTACCTAGCATCCGGTAGCATAACAGTTAAGTAACGGTACTCCTACAACGAGCAGCTGCATAATAGGCGACCGGTCAATCGAATTAAGATGCACTCGGCGTCTTCCTGCGAAGGTTCACTTTGTGAAATTTCAATCTAATTCGTCATGCTAATTGCTGAGAATTGGAACTTTAATTGAAAGCTGGCGTGGAAGTTCAGAATTATATTTTAACACTAGCGGCCCGTCCCGGCTTCGCACGGGTGGTCATTTTTCCCGTTTTTGCAACATTTTTTATTTATGCTCCGCTCCTATTGGTCGTCGCGTGATGTTATATAGCCTATAACCTTCCTCGATAAATGGACTATCTAACACAAAAATAATTTTACCATTCCAACAAGTAGTTCCTGAGGTTAGCGCGTTCAAACAAATAAACTCTTCAGCTTTATAATATTGGTATAAATAACATAACTTCCCCGAAGGGTTAGGCAGAGGTGTTTTACTAACACCCTCGTTTCGCCAGTTATGTTTGTCTCATGTAATAGGGGCAAGCCTATTGCCATTAACCGGGCACAAATCCAGACTCCGGGCTGCTACTGAGAAATTACTAATGGAAGAACCCAATATCACTGTAGGGGTACGAGGTATCGTGTTCCTCCAAAGAAAAGGGAGGATCCTCCTACCAGGCGGAGTCTTGTGCCTGGCGGGCTAATGCGCAACGGTTAATGATGGGAACTTGTATATATACTATCTGCGTGTCAATCTTTGATACCGCGATGCAGGATAGTTCGCATGTGGCGCGATAGATGCCGCCACATCACTTTGTCTGACCTGGGGATCGGACCCAGGACCCTAGGCTCAGCAGTCACGCTTGCGACCACTAGACCAACAAGGCAGTTATTTATTATTGTTTATTATTTTCTGTAATAATAATGCACTAAAGTGGCTCATGGCTAATTACCAACGGCGCGGATCAAACGATTTGCGAAGTTCGACCGTTCGTTACACATCGAGACCCCTCCGTGCCTCGGAGAGCTCGTTAAACAGTCGGTCCCGGGTTTTCTACGAATGCCTATGACAGTCGTTTCGGGTATTCAGAAGTCCGAAAGTCTGACAACCGGTCTAACTTTATTGTCCAGTAACCGGATTGCAGAAGTCTGATGGCAGTCGTTCCGTGTAAAATACTGGTAGGTATTCAGCTGAACCCAACGTAGTTGAGAAAAGGCTAGGTAGATATAATAATAATACATTTAATACACTCCTTTTAGTTCGAGGCTTATTGGTATCTTGAGATTTGACTGCGATACAATCCCGTCTTGTGTACGGTCAAGTCTATTCTTTGGAGTATAGCTCATTAGAGCCACCCGGCACCCGACCAGCACCGCCTCGTCGCTCGGCGTCCACCCGTTGTCGTCAGGTGGTCCATGGGTGGACGCCGTGTAGTCAATGAGTGGACATCGTGTGGTCCACGAGTTGCCGTGTAGTCTGTCAACGATTGGTACTAAATCTACACGTGTGTTATGTCTAATTTTAACTCGGGCCCGCGTGTTCACTGGGTAGTGAACCCAGTGACCACGGGTGTGGTCAACGAGTGGACGCCGCGTGGTCCACTCGCCGTCTGCGCGTTAACAGCTTGCGGACAAGGCGATCCGGTGACGCTTCGGAGTTGATGTAGTGAGCGTTAATCCATAGAAGTCCATATAAAGAATACTAACCTAACAAGGCGTGGCGGTACTGGTCGGGTGCCGGGTGGCTCTAGTGACCTATGACCTTTAGGTGCATAAAACTTTTTTGTTTTCTTTCAACTGATCATGAAAATTATTAAAGGAATTTTTAATAGATAATAGCATAAACAGATCATTACTGTCCCACTGGTGAGTACAGGCTTCTTCTCAGAATAAGAAGGGCGTACGACTTTGTCCACTTCGCTGCCCTGCTGCGAGTTAGCGGACTACACCCACCATTAAAAACTTTTGGAGCCCTCTTTCCGAGCAATGTTTTTTTTTTCTTTTTTTTATAGTTTACCCCACACTAGGATTTCTCCTGTATCGTGGGTGCGTTTACAAACACAAATCTTCACATGCACAAACATCCAGACCCGGAACAACTATCTGTAGGCCATATAAATATTTTTTCCGTGCGGGAATCGAACCCACGACTCGTAGCGCAGAAGCCGATCGCTCAGCCACACAGCTCATCAAACGTGTCGTCGTTTTCATTAAGATCATGAGTTTCTTTCGTCTTCTTTCAAAAACCACGTCGTTTTTATAAGAGTAGTCTGATTTAATTTTGTGGTCAAAAAACTTACTCAAATCAATAAACGCTGAGTTTTAACCAAGTACCAATTTACAATATCTCGAAATCATTTATTACAGAAAGCCACTAAAACCTTTCCGAGCGAAAAATATGAAAGAACACAATCTGCACACTATACGGAACTCCATCGAACCGAGTGAGGGCCATTCACTATTAATTCGCAGTATCTGGTTCTAATGGATTCCTGCAATCTAAAGCCACTTGATGACAATGAGTACTGAAACCGTCTTGTGCTTCGTTCACACGAAAAAAAAGGATAGTAAATAACCGCAAGTTGATTTTGTTTATTGCAAAGAGATTCTGTTACTGTGATAGTCTACACTTATATTATAAAGCTGAAGTTTGTTTGTTTGTTTGAACGCGCTAATCTCAGGAACTAATGGTTGGAAATGAAAGATTATTTTTGTGTTGGATAGTCCATTTATCGAGGAAGGTTATAGACTATATAACATCACGCTACAACTAATAGGAGCGGAGAATAAATGAAACATTTGCAAAAACGGAAAAAATGTCCACCCGTGTGAAGCCGGGACGGGCCGCTATGTGATAATATAATTCTTTGAATGGAAGCTGGTTTTAAACATAACATAACATCACGCCTTGTATTCCCCGAAGGGTTCGGCAGAGGTGTTTTTAGTACACCCTCGTTTCGCCAGTTATGTTTATGTCCGAAGTAATAGGGGGCGAGCCTATTGGTATTAACCGGGCACAAATTCAGACTCCGGAATGCTACTTAGAAATTCCTAATGCAAAAACTCAATAACACTTTGCCCGACCTGGGTATCGAACCCAAGACCCCATGCTTACCTTTAAAATACGTAGAAAAAGAGAGGGGTGGTCATGAAGGAGAACTATTTATTTCAACTATAAGGGTCTACTACTACCGTCGGTACCGGGTATTATAAGAATACTTATGACAGTCGTTACGGGTAGTCAGAATCCCGAAAGCCTGACAACCGGTCTAAGCTTAGGATATCGGCATTGACCAGTAACTGGGTTGCGGACATCTTTGGTAGTCGCTCCGTGTAAAATACTGGTATTCATCTGTTTAGTATGGAAGCTGACCCTAACATAGGTTAAAAGGAAAAGGCTAGAAGGAGGAAGAAGGGTCGTACTACAAAAGTTTAGACACTTGTTGAAACGGTGTCAAACGTCAAACTCCATTATGGTGTTTAAGACTTTTCTAGTCTAAATAACTGCTAAACACAATTTTATGGTAAGGCAGTAAAGTTTTAGATTGGCTAGAGAAACTTAACCGGAGAAATTTCGTTTAAATAGCATCATGGAACAGTTTTCATTTTGGCGACAGATTGTAGGGTTTTTTTCTATTTGACCTATGATAATTTATAAGTCAAATAGAAAAAACCCTACAATCGATATAATCATTTATTCATCGACGTCATATTTATTTTGCTGGTATTTTATACCATGTGACTTGAGTGCCTTGTTGGTCTAGTGGTCGCAACCGCGACTGCTGAGCATGGGGTCCTGGGTTCGATCCCCAGGTCGGACAAAGTGTTATTGGGTTTTTCTATTAGGAATTTCTTAGTAGCAGCCTGGAGTCTGGATTTGTGCCCGGTAAATGGCAATAGGTTCGCCTCCTATTACATGGGACTTTAAACATAACTGGCGAAACGAGGGTGTACTAAAAACACCTCTGCCCATCCCTTCATGGAATATAAGGCGTGATGTTATGTATGTTTATACCATATTTGCAGCACTGGGGCCTAGTTACTGGAACGTCAATCATCATGGTAAATTGATACGCAACGTATAGCAATACGCAGGTACATTACAGCGTCAAATCATGCGCGGCGTGACGTGCGCTAATGACGTGTCATCAATTGCCAATTTCGGGACACATTCGTAAATGTGGATGTTTTACTACAGATTGTACAGTCAAAAAACAACAATATCTGCCTATTGACGGATTTAAAACCGTTTATTATGGTTTTATTGTAGCCGATAACATACAACATAACATAATCAGAAAGAAAGAAAAGAAAGAAAATGTATTTATTTTCCGCCCACGCGGACGCACACGGATACTTAAAATTAAAAATATAATGTTTCTTAAAATTAACTTACACTTAAATTTAAACATAATATATATAACAACATGGTAACCCAAACACAAAAAAATATAATAATCTATGGTTACTAATTAGTCTATAGTGCACGGGCTACCATAAATCCTCATGCATCATAAATCTAAAAAAATCAAAAACAAAAAACATCTAAATCAGTCCATTACTGTCCCACTGCTGGGTACGGTCCTCTTCTCAGAATGAGAAGGGTTTAGGTCTTAGTCCACCACATTGTCCTGGTGCGGTTTAGCGGACTACACACACCATCTAGAACTTTATGGAGCCCTCTCAGGTGTGCAGGTTTCCTCACGATGTTTTCCTTCACCGTTAACGTAAGTGATAATAAAATTCTGATCCGCACATGAATTCGAAAAGTCAGAGGTGTGGGCCGGGTTCGAACTCAGACACTCCTGGATGAAAGGCAAGCGTTCAACCGCTAGGTTATCACATACAACATACTATAGTAAATTAAATAAAAAATACCATAATATACCTCTCTTTATTATTTTAAATCGCTAAACTATAATTATTTTTAGTGGAACGGTTAAAAATAATTATTACTGTCTCTTAATTCTTCACATAATATTGTTCCGTGATTGTAATTGTATTAAAGAATATCAAATGGCTAAACAGATCCCAATTGGGAGATTCCCAATAACCATTGACATGGACGATGTTATCCTTATTATCAAAAGATTACCTCAGTGGTTTCAAAGACCTCACCACACTGTTGCGGATAGTGATTTCATTAAAGTTGTACTTACAGCAAAATGAGTTTCCAAGTTTTGAATAAGTTATCTCTAATCTATAAAGCTTGGAATAGCACATGCTAAGCAAGAGGCTTGCTTGTTGCAACTTAATTGAACGTATATAATAGACGTATGAATATTTTATCATCAAATGTTTGTTTACCTTGTAAACAAGACAATACAGTCATCGACAGGTTGATATGGCAATTTTCTAGTCATTTTCAATACACATCTACAAGCTAGTGTTGCCGATCGATATGCGAATATCGATAGCAGTACGGTAGTATATCGATAGTTCAACGATAGATTGACAATCGACACTATTGGTAGTATCGATACTATCGATAGCTAAGAAGGTGGCAATAGTCCTGCCAGAGAGCATTAAGATCGATACTATCGATAGTATTGAAGTTCAGAAAAGCAATACTATCGATATTATCGATAGTATCAAAGTTCTGAAAAGCAATAATAAGCAATAATAAGCAATAATCTTCGCTCCTCGAATAATCGTCTTTTACAATGTCCCTCTCACCGCTCTGACTTTATACACTCTTCTTTTTTTGTCCAATCTATTCTTCTCTGGAACGCGCTTCCCTTAAAAATCAAGATGGCCAACAGTCGCTATTCCTTCAAAATTAAATTACGTGAACATCTCCACAAGAAATTGGCAGAATCATCTCAGCACTGATTTATTCTTTACTATATTTTTGTAGGTATTATATAACACTATGTATGTATGTATGTAGGTATTGATTATTAATATATATTTATGTACGTTATGTTTATTTAATATATTCGTATAATTTATAAGTGTAAATATTATTTTTCAAATGTTTCACAGTAAGCTTTGTTTATTTTTAATTTGGTATTGCCTCACATACACAACACTACTTAGTGCACCTATCATGTTTTTTTGTCTGCACCACCTTAGGGTGGTCGACTGGTAGAAAATGCCTAAGGCATTAAGTCCGCGTTTGTACAAACTTTGTGCGAAAGTATAAATAAATAAATAAATAATATCGATACTATCGAAATACAAGCCACTATCGATTCAGTTATACACTGTCGATAGTATCAATACTATTGATGCATGTCAATAGTATTAACGTGAACCATGCTATCGATAGTATCGATACTATCGACAGTGTCGATACTATCGATAGTCCTATCGATGGTGTAGCTGATTTTCAATTTAAACTATCGATAGTAAAACTATCTACTACACGCAACAACGTGAGCGAGATCGTAATTCATAAACGCGGTCGATGCGGACTCGTGCAGCGCCGAGACTTAAGATGGTGCGGGCGCTGTGAGGGTGTGCGGAACGTCCCCCCCTCCACGATTCACCTCATAGCCGATTGCCATGTCGACCTGTCGTTGACCCTACATTCGTTACAATTACGCAAGTGTAAAATTAAAGAATGATACATTTTAAGACTATACATGTTTACAATGCAAGTTACTCGACCAAATTGATGAGATCATAATAAATCGTTCAAACGAAGCATCATTGGTTATAACTGTTGCGGGCATCGGCCGGTAAATGGTAAATAATTGCATTCGGATACGAGAACAGCATGGGCTTCAATTAAATCGAAACACTTAGAAATCGATTCAATTCGAAACGTTTCAATGCGATGCCCGTAATCGAATTAAATCGGATCTCACTCGGTTCTGCACGAACCTTTTATTTCTCCTACACCAATGTATTTCCGCTTCGATGCCGCATTTGTAATTATTTTTCTAATTGGATACAAATTAGTTTTGTATGGTAAAAAGTTATTTTTTTATACTATAAATGTTTTCGTCTATATTTTATTTTTTGGGAATCGCTTGTATTCGACTAAAATACAGTAGTTATTTTGTTCAGGTACATGTTACCTAATTATTTTATTTTATTTATTTTTGATTCTGGTAAGTAAACAACTGAACTACTAATGGCCGATTCCTATGATTTACCGAGCGTTGGTGGTTAGAATTATGACTCTTTTATGAACCAAAAACTGTTCAACAATGAAGTAAAATCTCCATAGCTTTGCATAGTAGGCTCTAGTAGTTTTTGTTGTAGTAATAAGTTTTTAATTTTAAGAATTTTTATATTTTTTATTTGTAAGCAAACGTGTGCGTCCGCTTGGGCGAAAAAATAAATACTTTTTCTTTCTTCCTTTTTCTTTACCTATTACAGGTAAAATTTGCAATTTTTTTCCGCCTAGCTTTTTCCCAATTGTGTTGGGGTCAGCTTCTAGTCTTACCAGATGCAGCTGAATACCAGAATACTGAATGCTCCGTATTATACACGGAGCGACTACCATCAGACATCCGCAACCCACTTACTGGGCAATGCCGATATGCTAAAGTTAGACCAGTTGTCAGACTTTCGGGCTTCTGACTTTCCGTAACGACTATCATAGGTATTCGTATGACACTCGGGATCGACGGTTTAACGTGCTCTCCGAGGCATGGAGGGGTCTCGGTGTGTAACGAACGGTCACCCATCCACGGACTCACCGAGGTAAGCACACCTTAACCTCGCGAATCGTATAGTCCACGCGGTTGGTAATTAGCCACGAGCCCCTCCTTTTTTACGTCAGGTAAAATTAGCTTACGAGTCTTTTTAAATGCCTAGTTTGGCAATCAAAAATGCTAATATTGGTAAGCAAAATGATTCGTTTTTGGTATTAGGAACCGGGTATAAGGGTAAGTAGTTTTAACTTAACTTAAAAATATTTATCTCTGCCGTACGAGAAACTGCACAAAATACCGTAAAACTGATGCATCATGCTTTTCAAGGACTCTCACAATTATATTATGTATCGATATAATATATGATCCACTAGCGGCCCGTCCCGGCTTAGCACGGGTGGACATTTTCCCCGTTTTTGCAAGATTTTACATTTATGCTCCGCTCCTATTGGTCGTAGCTTGATGTTATATAGCCTATAACCTTCCTCGATAAATGGACTATCCAACACAAAAATATTTTTTCAATTCCAACCAGTAGTTCCTGAGATTAGCGCGTTCAAACAAACAAACTCTTCAGCTTTATAATATTAGTATAGTGATATAAATAATTTGTGGCGGCATCTATCACGCCACATGAGAACTACGCAGCACGACGAATGTCTAGCAGACTACAGCGACAACAATGACAGCTGCCAAATGAAATGTTACAAATCCTGCATCGCGGTATCAAGATCTGACACGCAGATAGTATATACAACTTTCCAACATCAACCGTTAGGCAGTAGCCCGCCAGGCATAAGACTCGCCCGGTTGAAGGATCCTTCCTTTTCGTTAGAGGGATACCATACCTCGTTCCTCCACCAATTTAATCGAGAACTTCTCAACCCTACAATCGTAATCGTGCGTTTGGTAATCTTTTTCTATCGTTGCCACACCAGGATTACTCCCTGTATCGTGGGTGCAATTACAGACACAAACACCCAGACTGAACAATTATCTGTAGGCTACACAAATACTTGTTTTGTGGGGGAATCGAACCTACGACCCATCATCGTCCTCTTGCCCTTATCCCAACTTATTTGTGGTCGGCGCAGTATGTCTTCTTCCATACATATCCATTAGCCGTTATCTCAGTAGTCACCCCCTTTCTAGCCATATCATCTTTCACACTATCCATCCATCGTTTATTTGGTCTTCCTCTACTCTTATAACCATCCACATTCATACTCAAAACTTTCCTCACGACATGTTATTCGTTCCTCCGCATATGCACATACCATGACAACCTGTCTCCACATAACTTCTCAGTCACTGGCGCCACTTTCAGGCTTCCTCTTACGTACTCATTCCTAATTCTATCCATTCGCGTAATACCACCTACGACCCGCAGCGAAGAAGCCAAGTTTTCAGTCACTGCGATAACCGTGTCATCAAGGGTCGTGCGTTGTTGCTCAAACTGTGTTGATGGTCCCTTTTTTTATTTCGTTGGTAAATCCTCATGGATGTCCCTCACCCGGGGAAGACGAGGGAGTCTGCCGGACTCTTACCGTCTAAAAACCAACGGTGTTCCTCCTCCTGACCGTACGGCCGGGGTCATGGGATTAGCAAAAGTATGCACCGCAACCCTGGCCGAGCCCGGTCCGCCAACCCTCAGTGGACTTCTCCTCTGTGGGGGTGTTGATGGTGCCTGCCCTCATATACATACAACATACATACGTACGATACACATCCATCTAAAGCCACGATTGAACTTCATTGTTGCATTTCTATGTAAAAAAGTTATTTAGTTATTTTAACTGCCTCGTTTGTCTAATGGTAACTCCTGATTGTGAGGGCCTGGGTCAGATCCCCAGGTCGGGCAAAGTGTTATTGGGTTTTTCCGTGTGGAATTCCTCAGTAGACGTTCCGAGTTTGGATTTGTGCTCAGTTGATGGCAATAGGCTCGCCTCCTATTACATGGGATGTAAACATAACGGTGAAATGAGGGTGTTACTATACACCTCTGCTCAACCCTTCGGGAAATACAGGCGTGATGTTATGTTATGTACGACCAACAATAAGTAAAGCATTGCCCAAGATTTTTAATTGTATAAAAAATAAGCATCTACAAAGTTTTTCTCACTCCAGAACTAAGAAAATAATAACAAAGTTTCTCCATTAACATTCTTTTATTCTAAGTGGGCATTGATGTTGGCCACAGCTGGGCTTTACGGGCATTGTTGGCTCGGGGCCTTTGCCAAACAAAAGGGATGGAATTAGTTCAAGGGCATCTCGAGAAAGGGTCTGTTTGTGCTGTTGCAAGAACCAAAGATCCTTTGGATTTACGCTGTTTTCCACTGCCTACGACACGACACGACCAAATGTGGTAACGATTCCGAGCTCCATATACAAGATTAGTCGGAAAGGGAGTACTAAGCCGAAAGGGTTTTAAAGTACTCATAATAATGGATAACTTTTGTTCTATAACTTTCCCCAAAAGTCATTAGTTTAAGAGAAATAGCTGTTCAAAGATTTCATAAAAAATACGCTAAATTCTATCTATCCTTAGCTATGATCAGCTGTGTTTACATTTTAGAACTATTTGGGGTCACGGATTAGAAGCTCCATTTTCTCAATTAGTAACTAAAGCAGGGATGAAGAATTTTCGAAAAAACTATAATAAAAATCATTTTGCATGGATTTTTTATTACCGAATTTTGAATTGTTAACACTTTCTTTAAAACTGTCATCAGTGACCCGCGGCTTAGTACTTTCCGATTAACCTTGTATTTCTACAGAATGATTTTTTAATCATCATCAATTTTTTTTCCAGGCATTAGGTACCTATAATTTCAAAGACACTTAAAAAAAAGAATAGGTAGCTCTTTTCACAATAAAATCATTTTCCTGAAAGAATTATCAATTCCGCATGGTTTCTAAGTCAAATATTAAATACTGCGCTTGTTACGCATGCACTGAATGAGAAAAAGTGGCTCTGTTACCTTTTACATCGTCTTGGACTGTAGTTGAACAAACTGAGCACCCGATTCGCTCCCGTTTGCCTTATGAAAGAGCCAGCCCTGCATCAGAGTGAGTGAACCTAACTTTTTTTTTTCAAAAATGGTGTCTTTGAATGGTAGTTAATGCCTAGAAAAAAAATGAATGCTGATTAAAAAATCATTCTGTATAAACCGTTAACTCACGAAACGACACGATACTGGCGTCGTAGTTTGATGGATCATAAGCAAAATAAATCTTAGCACTGATAGCCTAGTGGTGTGACCGTCGGACTACCAAGTAATAGATCTCGAGTTCGAACCCAAGGCACGCACCTCTGACTTTTCGGATTCATGTGCGTATTGTATAATTATCACTTGCTTAAAAACGGTGTAGGAAAACATCGTGAGGAAACCGGCATGCCTGAGAGATATTTCTCAACGGCATGTGAAGCCAAGTCAGAGGCCCATGGGCGGCATAAACTCTGACACCAGGTTAGTCACTAACCACACGAAAAGTAGTAATTGCAGGATACCAGTTAAGAGTTAAGTTTTACAAGTTACACAGCAGGCAGAATGACAGATACAGAGAAGACGGAAGTATAATGCGACAACTGTCAGATGGTCAACGAAAGCGATACCTGGTGGCAATCATGAGCAACATAACGACATTATAAACTGTTTGGTTTATACATGACTAGCTGTGTCCTCACGGCTCCGCCTGTAGCTCATGTAAGTCAGTGATAATGTAGCTTTCTAACTGCAAAAGAATTATTGAAATCAGTCCAGTGGTTTTTAAGTTTATTCGTTACATACAAAAATCCAAAAATACAAATCTTTCCTCTTTATAATATTAGTATAGATATATTCACATCACAACATAGTTAAAGTTCACAGAATTATACCTATGGTGTTGGGTGTCGTCATCATACCTTGTCGTATCGTGCGCGTCGTATGTCGTGGAAAACTGCCTTAGAGGACTGTAAGTTTGGACAAAGTTGAGGACATTAAAACTGTAATTGAAGTTGGTGGTTTAATTATAGGCAAATAAATATTTGACAGCCTCGTTGGTCTAGTGGTGGCAAGTGCGACTGCTGAGTCCTGGGTTCGATCCCCAGGTCGGGCAAATTGTTATTGGGTTTTTCCGTGTGGAATTCCTCATTGGAAAATCCTCATGGATGTCCCTCGCCCGGGGAAGGTGAGAGGGTCGGCTGGACTCTTATCCGCTAAAAACCAACGGTGTTCCTTCTCCTGACCGTTCGGCCGGAGTCGAGGGATTCGCAAAAGCATGCACCGCAACCCGGTCCCGGTCTCGGTCCCGGTACGCCAACCCTCGGCGGACCTCTCCTCTGTAAGGCCTTGCCCCACAACCTCCTGAGAAGCGCGCACGGAACACAGCGCGCCGCCTTCTCGGTCTTATTACTGGTCGGGCGGCGGGTAACCTCAGTAGCAGCCTGGAGTTTCTATTTGTAGCCGTTTGATGGCAATAGGCTCGCCCCCTATTACATGGGACTTAAATATAACGGTGAATAATCTGCCCAACCTTTTAGGAATACAGGCATGAATTTATGTAAATTATGAATTAATTATTCTCAGGACAACTAAAGCTTATGTTAGAGTTATACCTGCTTAATAATAAAGCCACGCCGCGACCTACATCCAGCTATTTATCATATCATTAATGTGGGAACTAGGTGCATATAATTTATGTAAGTGCTTGCCATGTTGTAAGCGCTTATTAAAAACTTAGCTACGTAACAAAAAACCTTAATATTTGGATAAGAGTGTAGGTAGACATTGTTGGTTGCGGTGCATGCTTTCGCCGAACGGTCAGGAGGAGGAAATCCGTTGGTTTTTAGCCGGTAAGAGTCCGGCAGACCCCTTTGCCTTCCCCGGGCGAGGGACATCCTTGAGGATTTACCATCGATAAAAAAAAGTAGGCATTGTTATCTCTAAACGTCATTGAAACCTATTTAAACTGACAAAAACAAAACTTTTCAGCAAAGGTGTTTTAGTACACCCTCGCCTCGCCAGTTATGTTTAAGTCGCATGTAATAGAGGGCAAGCCTATTGCCATTAACCGGGCACAAATCCAGATTCCAGGCTGCTACTGAGAAATTCCTAATGGAAAAACCCAATAACACTTTGTCCGACCTGGGGATCGACCCCAAGCTCAGCAGTCGCGCTTGCGACCACTAGACCGACAAGGCAGATAGCTCTGCCGAATCCTTCGGGGAATACATGGCGTGATGTTATATGAAAAAAACTTTTTTAATTGAGACCAATACGACACATCTACACTCGGGAGCAATGAATCTGGGTCACCAACATAAACCTTAATATCTCGGAAAACATTGTTTAAACATTGTTTTACAAATATATATACATTTGACGACACGTTTGGTGCAGTGGCTGAGCGATCGGCTTCTGCGCTACGGGTTGTGGGTTCGTTTCTCGCACGGAACAAATATTTGTATGGCCTACAGATAGTTGTTCCGGGTCTGGATGTTTGTGCGTGTGAAGATTTGTGTCTGTAAAAGCACCCACGATACAGGAGAAATCCTAGTGTGGGGCAAAGTTTTTTCAAAAAAAAAAAACAATAACAATACATACATACATAACATCACGCCTTGTATTCCCCGGAGGGTTCGGCAGAGGTGTTTTTAGTACACCCTCATTTCGCCAGTTATGTTTGAGTCCCATGTAACAGGGGGCGAGCCTATTGCCATTAACCAGGCACAAATCCAGACTCGGGGCTGCAAACTAAGAAATTCCTAATGGAAAAACCCAATAACACTTCGCCCGACCTAGAGATCGAACCCAAGACCCTATGCTCAGCAGTCGCGCTTGCGCTTGCACTAGACAATAACAATATTTAGTATTAATTCCGCCAAACAGTTGATCAAGCCTGAATGCACTATGCAGCACCGCCTTCCAACACGCAAATAAATGCAAATGCAAAAGGTGCGATTAATAATATGCAACACACAAACAAATCAAACCGATACGACACGTGTTTCGCCCCTCCACGGGGCATCCTCAGGAGATGTTGACTCGTCGACCGCTTGGACGCGAACCAAGCGCGTCCAAGCAGTCGACGCACAGAACATAATACTCATGAGAGTCGACGAGTCAATATCTTCGCAATGTAACGCCTGATGCGATCATTCATTTCATTTCATTTATTTCAGTAACAATTTTTACATCGTATCGAAAATTTACACTAAAATAGAATTAAGAATTACTTACAATACAAGTTGACAGCTTCGGACACCATGGTCTGTCTTGCTGCAGGAGTGCAGGTCGCATAGCACGGCACGCCAATATTAACGACATTATCCGTCGTGCTCTTGCCACCGCCGGCGTGCCAGCTGTACTAGAACCGAATGGTTTGGCACGCGACGACGGGAAGAGACCAGATGGCATGTCGCTATTGCCATGGAAGATGGGTAGGCCTTTGGTATGGGACGCAACTTGTGTCGACACCCTTGCTCCATCCCATCTTCCTAGCTCGGCGGGCTGTGCTGGCGCTGCCGCTGCGGCCGCGGAGGCCCTCAAGCGGCGCAAATATAGTAACCTCATTGGTTGCTATGACTTTGAGCCGTTTGGGGTCGAAACGCTCGGGCCATGGGGTCCGAGTACACATCTTTTGTTTAAAGAAATTGCCCAAAGGCTGGTCGACGCTTCGCGTGACCAGAGGGCTGGCTTATTCTTTGGCCAAAGAATAAGCGTTGCCATCCAGCGTGGTAACGCTGCCAGTCTTCTGGGCACGCTTCCGGATGACGGTGATGAGGAGGAATATTTTGACGCCTAAGTGATATTTTTGAATAATTTGTATTTTAATAATTTTGTATATAGGTAGTTAGTTTTGTCTTTAGATTTGTATGTTTTTAGTTTAGTTTTATATTGTATATATTAGGTTTAAATGTAGGTAAATGATATTTGTGTATAGATAAATAATTTAATTGTATAATGTATGTAATAAATGTCTTTACGTCTACTTACAATATAAAACATTATTAAAACAATCACCAAATTAATTAATTAAAAAAGTAAAAAAATATTTGCGATTCCCCCTGTCTATAATGTTAAATGTCAAAATAAAAACATATAAATTACGATTCCACCATTACAAAAAATGTCAAAGTAGGTATAATATAATGTCAATAAAAATAGTGATGTTATAACAAATGATGTATGTCAAATAAAGAATGTTAAAACAAATTAAATTAGATCATCATTTATAACATTGTTTTGTTAGTGTTGGTGACGCGAATTCATTGCTCCCGAGTGTAGTTCCCTCTTTTCCAAAACCTCCAAATCAACAAATCATCGAAAATTTAACGGCAATAATGAAATGAAAAACAAAACTATTGAGCACATGTAACAAATCACACTAGTAGCTCTTATTGCGATAAATTCGCGGCGCCCCGTGCAAATTGGAAAAAGTAATTGAATTTAAAATGTGTACGCACTGAGCGAGATGAAAAAGCGATGTCCGAGCGATAATTTAATAGTGACCTGTTATACCGTGAATGGTGCTCGCTGGAGGCTGTGTTGTGATTGCATGTATGCTCACTTACTTAGCTTTTTTGTTCTGGATTGGAGGGCTCCCGTGAAAGAACTGATTAATTGAATTGAATGTACTCAATAGGTGTTAGTACAGACGACTTTTAAATTACTGTTCGTAGCTTCATTTGATAACATAACATCACGCCGATATTCCCCGAAGGGTTAAGCAGAGGTCTTTAGTAACACCCTCGTTTCATCGTTATGTTTTAAGTCCTATATAATAGGGGACGAGATTATTGTCATCAACTGGGCACAAATCCAAACCCCGGGCTACTACCGAGGAATTGCACATGGAAAAACCCAATAACACTTTTGCTCAACCTGGGGATCGAACCTGGGACTTCACAATCAGCAGTCGCGTTTCCCACCACTAGACCAACGAGCCAGTTAATTCAGTTTCAACTTCATTTGATATACATCAACAATTGATTTAAAAAGGAGGAAAACTCAAAAGTGTTTAGGATGTTAGAGACATTCGTCAATGGATATCGAATATTGAAAACAAGGTTAATGGTTTTCTTTTAATTTTATAATTTTTTGCCACGGCATGCTGGGAATAGACGCGCGTTGTAAGATTCAACAAAACCCAGCACGCTTGGTGGTAGGATCTATACGGTACGATTGCTATCACCCTCACATTAAAGTCCGGCGCCAAGCAGTTTACCGTGTTCCGTCGTGTGAGAGCCAGAGGGAAATTCTTCTACATTTTTGACCCTATCTGCGATTACCATCAGGTATAACTAAGTTCAGACGCAACTAAATCTATACTAATATTATAAAGCTGAAGAGTTTGTTTGTTTGAACGCGCAAATCTCAGGAACTACTGGTTGGAATTAAAAATTTATTTTTGTGTTGGATAGTCCATTTATCGAGGAAGGCTATAGATTGATAGATAGATATACTTTATTGCACACTAAAAGAAATAAAACAAGGAATACACATAATTAACAGTACAAATGGCGGTCTTATCGCTTAAAGCAATTTCTTCCAGACAACCATCGGATGGAAAGTATTGTTAAGAAAAATATAAAGGGCAGTTTGCAGCGTACAAATATGCAACCTACTAAAAATCGGGAATCCACTAAATAATAGGTATAAATACGTACTATAACACAAATAATTATATAATAACATTATAATTATAATACATATTATGTTATATTGCTATAGGCTATATAACATCACGCTACGACCAATAGGAGCGGAGCATAAATGAAAAATGTTGCAAAAACGGGAAAAATGTCCACCCGTACAAAGCCGGGACGGTCTGCTAGTTAAAGAATAAAATAACACAATTTAGCACCCTATTATTCTACCTAAATCACGTTCAAATAAACTCTAATCTTCAACAAATATTCGTCTATTTGTGTTAGCAAACAAAGAGCGAGTCGCGCGAAAAAGTAACAATAAAATAACAAAAGATATTGTAAACAAACTTCACGCGGAGTCTCGGGGACTGTGCAAATATTACATTGAATCTGAAAACAATTATTTTAAGAAAACAGGACGAGAGCCCATGTATTGTTTAGTAGTTACACCATGACTCATGTGGGATGATTTTCCATTTAGATGTTTGCCTTGGTAAGTGTTGAGATCATGCTGTCACTGAAATACTTATTAATATTATTACCAAACGATATTGAAAAAAATCGGTATTTGTTTATTTTTTTGTTGGTACGCCGATTATGTTTTTCTTTGTACCCAGTTTGTTTTTTTATTTAAATCCATTATTTTTTCGTCTTTTCGTATGGTAGTGACTAACCTGGTGTCATAGTTTATACCACCCATGGGCCTCTGACTTGACTTCACATGCCGTCGAGAAATATGTCTCAGGCGGGTTTCCTCGCGATGTTTTCCTTCATCGTTTTAAAGCAAGTGATAATTATACAATGAGCACATGAATCCGAAAAGTCAGAGGTGCGTGCTTTAGGTTCGAACTAAAGACCTATGACTTGGCAGTCCGATGATTACACCACTGAGCTATCACTGCCGTTTAAGGCTGGACATCCACCAGAGATGTGCGAGGAAAATGTGCAGTGCGAAAATGTGTAGCGAGGATGTGAAACGGGGATGTGACCCTTTCCACCAGACCTGTGCGAGGAATGGGTAATGTGTAATGCGTAATGTGTTAATGTGTACAAATGTGCGATGCAAGGTTAAGTAGCGGACTCTTTCGAATATAAGGGTGGTGTGGCGGGAGCGGCACACATTTCTCGTAACACATTTCTCGCAACACATTTCTCGCAACACATTCCTCGCAACACATCCCTCGCTCGCATTTCTCGCTTGTTTTGTATGAACAAAAACCTCGCTCCGCTAAGCCCATATATACCAGAGCTGCGCAGAGCGAAGCTAGGTAAATAAAGTGATTCTATTGCTGCTTACTAAACACATTCCTCGCTACGCAGCTTAGCACAGCTCTGGTGGATGCTCAGCCTAAACCCATTCAATAATTGTCATTGGAGACCTATTTGTACGTATTCTGTGTGTTGAATACAATGAATCACTTTTATCTGCTTTACAGCTGTCAACCATTGTGATTGTGTCTTTATAACGACTATGAGCTGAACAATAAGGATTGACCAAAAATCAGCTAATTACTGTCCCACTGCTGGGCACGAGCCTCTTCCCTGAATAAGAAGGTTGTAATCCATAGACCACTACCCTGGTCTGGTGCAGGTTAGAGCAACGCGGTCGATGATCCGAGTCATCGGTGGCCGCGTTGCTCTATGTCTTCTTCTTCTTTTCGTGTGGTTAGTGACTAACCTGATGTCAGAGTTTATGCCGCCCATGGGCCTCTGACTTGGCGTCACATGCCGTCGAGAAATATCTCTCAAGCATGCTGTTTTCCTCACGATGTTTTCCTTCACCGTTTTTAAGCAAGTGACAATTATACAATACGCACAGGAATCCGAAAAGTCAGAGGTGCGTGCCTTGGGTTCGTACTCGAGACCTATGACTTGGCAGTCCGACGGTCACACCACTAGGCTATCACTGCTCTATGTCATTAACACAGTTGATAATCAGATTAACTGAAATATTATGAGTAATATCTTTGGTAAATTTAAATATCCCTAAAAACTAAAAGGTGTGGCGACACTATGCCAATAAGATATTCATTTGTGTAGATATCAAGGACTATAGGTTTTGCAACAATAGGGCCGAGGATAGTTCTAAAGATTTGTTGTATTTCAATTAATTTATTGATGTTGCTTATACATAATTGGGTGGCTGTCGATATGAAACCAAACAAGTACCTATATTGTTAGAAATTATTCTCGTCTGTCGACTTTTATATGATAAGGCTTTGTCTATTATACTACTTGTTAGTGAAATAACAATGTTGTTACAATACAAAAATAGTACATAGAAATAGGTCTAAAATATGTTAGGTATAGTTAGACAATTTTTTATTATAGGTCTAATTGGAGCAGTGATAGCCTGTCGGTTGAACGCTTGCCTTTCATGCAGGAGGGTCTGAGTTCGATCCCGGCCCGTACCTCTGATTTTTCGAATTCATGTGCGGATCAGAATTTGAATATCAATTTCGTTAACGGTGAAGGAAAAACTTCGTGAGGAAACCTGCACACCTGAGAGGGCTCCATAAAGTTCTCGATGGTGTGTATAGTCTACCAACCCGCACCAGGCCTGCGTGGTCGACAAAAGCCTAAACCCTTTCATTCTGAGAAGATGCCCGCACCCAGCAGTGGGACAGTAATGAGTTGATTATGTATACATGTCTACTCGCTCCTCATATATAGGGTTTTTGAGAAAACTTGCTAAGGCGTAGGAATTTAGTGGCGTTCATTATAAACTAGCTATCCACCCTGGCTTCGCACGGGTGCAATGTAGTTACTAATGTGGGGCATATAAACCTTCCTCTTGAATCACTCTATCTATTGCTCCAAACTGCATTAAAATCCGTTGCGTAGTTTAAAAGATCTAAGCGTAGGTACAGACAGCGGGAGTGACTTTGTTTTATACTATGTAAAGAGATAAAAAGTTTATAGAGAAGTCAGAAGTCTTTATGTAATAAGTAGTTTTATATGAAAAACTCTGCAGAAACTGGCAAGAGACGGCTTTATTAATGCCATGTAGAAGAAATAATAGTTTTTATTATAAAAAATCACCGTTGGTAAAATGAGATTTTATTGTGCATTTGTCTTTCGCGGTTTGCGGAATAACAATATTGAAAAATAAAAAATAAAATGTTGTCTTTTCTCTTTGCTTTCTCGGAATTGTCGTTCACAATATTTTTGCATCCTTAAATAGAATGATAAATATTAACTAAATATTCATGAAATATTGGTTTCTGGTAAAATAATTTATACAGTAATATTTTATTACATTTAAAAACAAAACTCAGCAAACAGAAATAAAAATCAAAACTATATCCATAAAGTAATGCAATTTTAGAAAGGTTTTAATAAAAACTTTTTCGAATAAAAACTGATATACCACCTCCATGCACCCTAAAGAGATTACAAACGGAGCAGAGATAGCACGGACTGGCACGAAACACCACACTGACGTTCGAATTTCGAACGGCATCAGTGCGGTCGTGGCTGCCAATCGTACCCTACCAAAATGGCGGCTAGAACAGGTGACAGGTCGAAATGGAGACGAAGAAAATGCTCCAAAAGTCCTTCAGAGGACGACAACGATTGTGCAAGCCTCGCATGGCTCCTAAACTTCAGATTGGACGATTTCGTGAACATCAAAGTGCCCGATGACGAGCCTGTGGTAAAAGAACCGAAGGTGGATATCCCTGACACGCCACCGGCGCCGAAGAAGCCACCGTACACATACCCTGAGTTGATAGAAAAGGCTTTGAGAGAGAACGGAGAGCTGACAGTGTCTGCGATATATCAGTGGATCTCGTGAGTCGACTTTTTTGTTATTTTTCCTTATTTTCTAATATTATAAAGATTTGCTTAATATATTTTTGAATTCAGGAGATAAGTAATTTAATGCATATTTTTATCAGTATTTTCTGATTTGCAATATTTAAAGGAATACGTTCTTGTTATAGTATTTTTCATAAGAAACAAAATGATATACTTTAACTCTTTCTATAAAAGAGGCGCACATTATAAACTTAAGTCTTACAATAGATATTTCCTATTACGTCCTGATTTGTTGGATGACAGGATTTTGTATGTTGAATCCTTCTTTGAAAATACATTTTGCAAGATATAAATATTCTATGCAGTTAACTGCATGCTAGGTGGTTCTCCTACGATGACGCTAGTCGGAGCGACATCAACCGAGTGTACTACAGGGATCGATCTGACGCGTGTCGCTCCGATTTGCGTCATCGTGTATAAACGGCCTTACATAAAGCAATGCGGCACGGAAAGACTGCGTCAAATTGCCTCATCGATGTGTCATGGTCTAATGTTAAGTAGTTGAGCAGTACCTACGATTAAAATGCATCTTACTTTGATTTTAACTATAACTCTCTTAAGAGGAAATGCGGGCTGTAAAATATTAATAATTTGAATAGGTTTTTGCGATCTATTTCCGTCCCACCCCTCCCGCAAATCTTCCCAATTGAGCGCGAAAGAGACACCTGCATCTCGGACTGATTTCTCCTGTGCAATATTAGCAAAATCGTACTTTCATATTTCCCTGTTTCCTTCTTCAAATCTGGACCGATATTAATATTTTTTTCTGTAATAATTTAAAAAATCTTTGGTTATGTCTGTATGGTTTTCTTTTATTTTTTATATGCGTCAAATTTGTTTTCCAGATGTTTGTTCTTTTAATAATTAATTTATTGACAGAAACAAAACATAAGGACATAGTAGTGGTAGATATATATCATAATTATGGTAAAAAATATTCGCTCTGGTGACATTATCCAAGGAGGAAACTGAGGAATACGTTTGTATGGACTAAATGCCGACCGCGTTTCCTCTTAACGGTGAAGGAAAAACATCGTAAGTAAACTTGCACATCTGAGAAGGCTCCAAAAAGTTCTTGGTCGTGGGTGTCAAGCCAGCGTGGTGGATTAACGCTTTTTAAATAACAATTCTACATAACACAAAGGCCTTCTATCTAATTAGACACACAAAGGAAAATGTTCCACATTTTGTGGGGTGTCATTTCTTCGTCGCTATTATGTACAATTTCCAGGTGTATTGTTAGGCTATTGTATGAAGGAATAAAGGGAGTAATGGTGGATTTGTGTTTATTGTTATTACATTATGTCATAGATGCCTTATTGTCATACTGCCTCGTTGGTCTAGTGGTAGCTAGTGCAACTGCTGATCGTGAGGTCCTGGGTTCGATCCCCAGGTCAGGCAAAGTGTTATTGGGTTTTTCCATTAGGAATTTCCCAGTAGCAGCCCGGAGGCTGGATTTGTGCCTGGTTAATGGCAATAGGCTCGCCCCCTATTATATGGGACTTAAACATAACTGGCGAAACGAGGATATACTAAAAACACCTCTGCCGAACCCTTCGGGGAATACAGGCGTGATGGTATGTTATGATGCCTTATTGTAGACAATCATTCTTGTTCGTTCTGTCTAGCTTTTTCCAATTGTGTTGCGGTCAGCCTCCAGTCTAACCAGATACGAATACCAGTATTTTACATGGAGCGACTGCCATCAAACTTCCGCTACCCAGTTAATGGGAAATGCTGATATTCTAAAGTTAGACCTGTTGTCAGACTTCCAGACTTCTGACTACCCGTAACGACTGTCATAGGTATTCGTATGACACCCGGGACCGACGGTTTAGCGTGCTCCCCGAGGGACTGACCGCGGCAAGTGTTGCTTTACTTGGCAAATCCTTAATAAGTCACGAGCCCCTCTTCAAATCATTCTAATCAAATCAAATCAAATATCGTTTATTTGTCAATGTAGGTATATTACAATAGATGGTAAGTAAGAAATTAGTTCGCTACATTGTATCCATACAGATATACAAATTAGTTTGGTTTTTGTAATTCTAATCTAGGTACTTAACGCTAGTGAATTTATAATTATAATATCTATTAACACCAATTATGTCTATCCTTGTAATTATATTAAACATATCATTATAGAAACATAAATATAATTGTAACAGTTTTATTATTCTACATCTATATATATATTATTCTATATTTAGTATATATTTATTCTATCTCTACCAGTCATAAATTCAGTCATAGTATAGTAACACTTATTTATTAAAAAATGTTTTAATTTCTTTTTGAAGAGAGGTAAGTTTAAAGTTCTAATTGATTTCTTGTATTATTTTCAATAGAATGGCAATATGCTCAGACATAAATGCCAAGTGATAGCCTAGTGGTTCAACTCTTGCCTTCCATTCAGGAGGGTCTGCGTTCGATCCCGGCTTGTACTTCTGACTTTTCGAAATCCTGTGCAGATCAGAATTTGATTGTCGCTTGCGTTAACGGTGAAGGAAAACATCGTGAGACATCCTGCACACCTGAGAGGACTCCAAAAAGTTCTCGATAGTGTGTTTAGCCCGCACCAGGCCAGCGTGGTGGACTAAGGCTGGACATCCACCAGAGCTGTGCGAGGAAAATGTGCAGTGCGAAAATTGTAGCGAGGATGTGAAACGGTGTGACCCCTTCCACCAGAGCTGTGCGAGGAATGTGTAATGCGTAATGTGTTAATGTGTACACATCTACCTTTACCAAACACTATCTATTGACCGACTGGTAGGCGTATATTTTCAAATCCTCGCACACATTCCTAGCAACACATTCCTGGTAACACATTCCTCGCAACACATCCCTCGCTCGCATTTCTCGCTTGTTTTGTATGAACAAAAACCTCGCTCCGCTAAGCCCATATCTGCCAGAGCTGCGCAGAGGGAAGCTAGGTAAATGAAATGATTCTATTGTTGCTTATAAAACATATTCCTCGCTACGCAGCTTAGCTCAGCTCTGGTGGATGCTCAGCCTAAGGCCTAAACTCTTTCATTCTGAGAAAGGTCTGTGCCCAGCAGTGGGACAGTAATTGGCTGATTATACATGCTGAGTAGATAAGAGAACTTGAACCTAAACATATGAAAATCCCACAGAATTAGGCTTGTATAAGCCGATGATAGCAATAATTCAATATAGGACAGTGTATGCTCCAACCTGACGTGTTTACCAATATTATCGCTACTCAAACACGATTACAAACAATCTCATAATAAGTTCCCCTTTCGTAGTGGACGTCAGATCCGAGCCAATTATTAGTGAGGGCCAATCTGTAATACTAAATAAACCAACGTTCTATGTAAAGTGGAGTTGGCGTAATGAAATTTAATGATGCCTCGTCTTCTATGATGTTTTCTAGGACTGTACCCAAAAAAAAAAGTTATTCACAAGCATATTTTTTTAATTTCACTCATTACACCTAGTTTTTTTTTATAAGGTAGGTCATAATAATTACGCAATTATTTTTTTGTCAAAACGGTGGTTCGTAGCTATGCTGGGATCCGATAGGTGGCGCTGTAGTCAAATTATTTACGCGGGCACAGCCGCGGGAGAACAGGCTAGTATTTTATAATTATTTTAATCTTAATTAATCTTGAAATCATGATTATTGTATTAGGTTAGGTGTTACTTTTTTAATTTACTAACATTTTTTATTGCATTCTATTGATAACCATGTATGACTTGTAAACCAATTTTACCAATAAATACTATTGTATGTACCTTCCACCTCTACCCACCCTCTATAATCACAACCGTGACGATTATTCAAAAAACATCGCTAATCGAACAGATTATCACGAATCACAAAGCTTCCCCTCTAAACGGTAGTAAATATTATCGCGATAATACATTAATATCGCCCCCTCGGTTACGCGCCGATAACCATCGCGATCCTGCTGTTAACCATGTCAGCGCTGATAGCGTAATTATATCGCCGGTGATTACTGTTAGTTAAAGCGTGGGATTCCAAGATTGCTGGTTTATTTATTTATTCATTTTAGGATTTCCTACAAAAGATAATACACAAAACATTACATATTGTTAATACCGAACACAGTATTTTGTAAGTGTACTCCTTCAATTACAGGAGACCACAGCATGCACAATAAAATGAACAACTAAGCTAACAAATTAAATAATTAATAATAAAATAAATTTTGAAAAAGGAACATAAACACAACAAATTTTGTTAAATATTAAAACATAGAATAAAAATTATAAATTCCTAAAATTAAAAAAAGAAAAATACAATATTTTTTTTTGTTTTGTAAACTATGATGACTTATTTTTTTGTGATGATTTTTCGGAATTCGTTCTTCTTCTTTTCGTGTAGTTAGTGACTAACCTGGTGTCAAAGTTTAAGCCACCCAAAGGCCTCTGAGTTGGATTCACATGCCGTCGAGAAATCTCTCAAGCCGGGTACAGACTTACGACATGTAGCATGCAATGTAACACGCAATGAAAAGATTTGCCGTCCACATTGTCGCAATGTATCATGCAATGTAACAGAATTCCCATAGTGTGGACGCCTTGCGCGCACGAACCGTGCACACTACGCATGCGTATTACGTACCTTTCATGTTACATTGCATGTTACGTTACAGCAGTACGTGAATGTGTGGTATTACGCGAATGGATAGAATTAGAAATGAGTATGTAAGAGGAAGCCTGAAAGTGGCGCCGGTGACTGAGAAGTTTTGTGGAAACCGGTTGTCATGGTATGGGCATGTGATGCGGAGGAACGAGGAACATGTCGTGAGGAAAGTATTGAGTATGAATGTGGATGGTTATAAGAGTAGAGGAAGACCAAAGAAGCGATGGATGGATAGTGTGAAAGATGATATGGCTAGAAGGGGGGTGACTACTGAAATTACAGCTAATAGAGATGTATGGAAGAAGAAGACATACTGCGCCGACCCCAAATAAGTTGGGATAAGGGCAGGAGGATGATGTTACAGCAGTCCGTACCCTCCTTCAGGCTGGCATTCCTCACGATATTTTCCTTCACCGTTTTTAAGCAAGTGATAATTATACAACACGCACATGAACGCACATTCTGTGTTCCTTTTATCGCTTACCGGTGTACTTATTATGTACAATAAAGTGTATATAAATAAGTAAATAAATGAATCCGAAAAGTCAGAGGTACGTACCTTGGGTTCGAAATCAGACCTATGACTTGGTAGTTCGACGGTGACACCACTCGGCTATCACTGCTATATTCGTCGATTCTGTAAGGAATACTTTTGGCTTGTTTCAAACAGCTTACTTTGGGAGTTCCCATACTAAATTTAACTTAACTAAATTTCATCTATACGTTAGTTTAAATCCTTTAAAATTATTATGGACTCTGTCGGATAAAGCAAAGTAGAAGATAATTATGAAAATGCTCCATGCTCAGCAGTTGCGCTAGCAACCACTAGACCAACATGGCAGTCATCTTACTTATTCCTTGAAAAAATGCTATCCGACGTTGGTAAAATTGGGCCTAAGTTTTGTTAGTTAGTATGTCATAATCAGCCCATTAGTCCCAGATGGACCACTGTTCGGCACGGGCTTCTTCTCAGAGTGGTTTTAGACCTTAGTCCTTGACGCTGCCGCTGTCCTGCTGCGGGTTGGCGGACTCTACACATCATCGAGAGCTTTTTGGAGCCTTCTTCGGTGTGCAGGTTTCCTCGCAAAGTTTTTCATTCATCATTAACGCCATTGATAATCAAATTCTGATCGTGCATGTATTTGAAATGTCAGAGATTCGGGCCGATTTAAAATCGTACTTATCTATTCGTGGATTCGTCCTTCACTGGTTTCTTCAACCTTCATCTGATCAGAAATTATTATCTGTACATGGAAACAACTAAGTGGGCAATGTTGCGTGGGCTTGCTAGTTACGGAGGTTTATTACCAGAACGTACGATAGTTCGTTGAACCGGTGACCGTTTTGATCGTTTCTCAATACCACAAAGACATTTATTGTATTGTGATCTTCATTCTAAGCTGAAAAGGATGTACACAAAAAAAAATCTATTACCTATATCTTCCTCTTATTTTATTTTTTTATCGGCATTTCAGGTTTAGCTATTGATTTTCAGAAGGTTTTTCCCAATCATCATAACATCACGCCTGTATTCCCCAAAGGGTTAGGCAGAGGTGTAATAGTAACACCCTCATTTCGCTGTTATGTTTAAGTCCCATGTAATAGGGGGCGAGCCTATTGCCATCAATCGGGTACAAATCCAAACTCCGGGCTGCTACTGTGGAATTTCACACGGAAAAATCCAATAGTACTTTGTCCGACCTGGGGATCGAACCCAGGACCTCACGATCAGCAGTCGCGCTTGCCACCACTAGACCAACGAGGCAGTTAATTCTATTATATATTTCTCTTATTTTATTTTTCATCGCCACTTAATGCTTATCTATTTATTCTCAGAAGTTTTTTCCAAGAGAAACCTTTTCGCATTTTATGATCTCCAAAATAAAAGAGGAGGCACGTAAATAGAATTTTCGCTCTTATTTTAAGATTTTAATCTCCAAACCAATTAATAAAAAGGTGCAACACAGTACCCATCAAAATACACAGGTTGTTATAAAACCTTTCAAAAACAGTGTTGCTTCTGACAGGGAAACTTCACTGCATAATCGACTTTAACGCCGTCACATAAGGTTCAAAACTTGTATATGATTGCATGTTTTTGCTATTTAATCCCTAAATTCAATAAGCAGGTGCATATACCCGGTAAAATATTAGATAATTCTTGTATCAGCCGTGCATTGGTCGGTCGCGGTTCGCAGAGCAATCGATCTCGGTGCCAGGCAGTGACGGGACGCGCGCCCTAGCTACGAGGTCGCGTGCCCCAATGTCCCTTGTAAACATTATACAAGGTAGCTTTAAGCCGGTGGTATTGTACCAGATTTGGGGCTGGTAAGCGTTTGTTGTTTTTATATGCGATTTTGGTAACGCATCATTGGATTACTGATCGCAAGCTTGGCTGATCGTGTTCGTTGGAGTTTCTAAGACCCGTATTAAATAGCTCTCACTTACGAACTGTCTCCTAAATATCGGTGTGATGTTATTAGAGATGTCACAAGCGCGCTGCTGAGCATGGGGTCCTGGATTCTATCCCCAGGTCGAGTAATGTTATTGGGGTTTTCCATTAGGAATTTCTCAGTAGCAGCTCGGAGTCTGGAGTTGTGCCCGGTTAATGGCAATAGGCTCACCCCCTATCCAATAGACCAAACCACCTAAGCATACTCCTTTCAATTTTTGTCACTACATCATCTTTTAAACCGCAACTTTGTCTAATCTCTTCATTTCTCAATCTATCACTTTTTGATAATGTACCTCTAAATCACGTTTCAATTATTTTTTTGATATTGAAGGTCTGTTTGTGGGTCTCGTGGCTAATAACCAACCGCGCTGATCATACGATTTGCGAGGTTAAGCTGCCTTTGCCGCGGTCAGTCCGTGGATGGGTGACTGTTCGTTACGCATAGAGACTCTTCTGTGCCTCGGAGAGCACGTTAAACAGTTGGTCCCGGGTGTCATACGAATACCTATTACAGTCGTTACGGGAAGTCAGAAGCCCGAAAGTCTGACACACGGTTTAAACTTAAAAAATCGGCATTTCCCAGTAACTGGGTTGCAATGGTCTGATGGTAGTCGCCCCGTGTAAAATACTGGTATACATATCTGGCTAGACTGGAAGCTGACCTCAACATGGTTGAGAAAAAGCTAGGCAGAGTATATATGTATTTTAATCTCTGTTTGTGTAGCAAAAATATGTATTTGAATTTCATTTTACATACATAACATCACGCCTTGTATTCCCCGAAGGGAACAGCAGAGGTGTTTTTAATACACCCTCGTTTCGCCAGTTAAGTCCCATGTAACAGGGGCGAGCCTATTGCCATTAACCGGGCATACATTCAGGACCCGGTCTGCTACTGAGAAATTCCTAATGGAAGAACCCAATAACACTTTGCCCGACCAAATTTCATTTTAAGTTGGGCTATTATCTGTTATCAGTGCAAAGCTCATTCAAACTGTTTTGACATCTTTCTAAATAGCTTCTAGAACAAACGTAAACACGTTTATTTTTAGTTGTCTGTTCGACCCACGTTTGATTAAGGACGATAGTTGTTATAAATAAAGTTATCTTATAATTTTAATTCGAGTTTATTTTAATTTAAAACTTTGATTGATATGACGTCCTGGGAGGTACGGGTTAAAAATATAATTCCACTCCATCTCGTCGGCGAGACGAGCGAGCGTAAGAGCGAGTCGAGTCAAGCGAGTTGAAGGGGCGATGAACCTGGCTCCATAGTTGTGCCCAAAAAATGGCAAAAAGCTCGCCACCTATTACATGGGACTTAAAGAGGGGAAACGTAGGTACACGTACATATTCCTGTAATAGGAGAACACCTCTGCTCACTCCTTCGGGGGTTACAGGCGTGAGTATATTTTACCTAACTGATTTGTTGGTCCTAGGTTCGATCCCCAGGTCAGGCAAAGTGTTATTGGGTTTTTCCATTAGAAATTTTTCAGTAGCAGTCCGGAGTCTAGATTTGTAATTTTGGATTAATGGCAATAAGCTTACCCCCTATTACATGGAATTTTGAGGGTGTACTAAAACACCTCTGCTGCACCCGTCAGGGAATACAAGGCGTGATGTTATGTTATATTTTATATAACGTGGTAAAATTCTGTTTGCTACGATCACAAAAAAGACACCATTTTCTATAATTTCATATTATCCACACTAATACCTGCATTATTTATTACAGTGACCGGTTCCCCTTCTACAAAGCAAACGACGAGCGTTGGAAGAACTCGGTGCGACACAATCTATCCATCAACCCTCACTTTCGGAAGGGCGCGAGGGCCCCACAGGGCGCCGGACATCTCTGGTCCTTGGCCGCCAACGCGATAGACCTGCTGCCCCTCAGGAACCCTATGTTTGAAGAGACGAAGACTGTCGATGTAGTTGAGAAGACCAGGGTTCTTGGGTTCCCTAAGGTAAATGTAAGAACAATTATATCTATTTATTTTAAAAAATATGCAACATGTAACGTAATTAACGCACACCCTCAAACACTTCAATCAGAATATTATGTTATAATCATAATACATACACTGAAATTTTAGTTTAACATGTATATGCATTGTTATTTACTAAATTAACGTTCTTGAAATAAGGTTTATTTTTCTTTATTTTGTATTGAATGATGGAATTTGTATTAATAGATACAAATAAAAATGCACTTTTAAGTCTTTGTGCCTTGTTTTACAGTCCATTTCAGTTTGTTTTGACTGTACAGGGGTAATGTGACTAATTTCCGTAGTTTTAATTATTTTTGGGATAAAAAATTACCTATATTAAAAATGATAGAAATCGCTTCAGTAAACGATTCTGAAGAAACTACTTTCAGGATGTGCGTTAATTATGTTACATATTGTATATAGCGTGGAATTTTTTAACCGCGTTTGGAGGGAAAGTACTCTAAGTACTGGAGATTTAATTTACCATGTTTGTTAGAGAAATTTGATCCTTATGATTAACCCTATCGAATGATGCCATAAAAGTACAGGATGTTATTTGTTGGTTCGATTACAGAATGGTGCAAGCGTTTCCAAAAACGTTAGAATGCTGTTTTGCTTCTTTTTTCAAATAAAGGAATGTTTCTTTTGATTAAAATTGGCTATCTCCAGCATTTAGAATACTTTCTCTCCAGATGCGGTTAAAATATCCCATGCTGTATATGAGTATCGTCACCGCATAATCAGCCCATTACTGTCACCAATTGGACAAGGGTGTCTTCCAGAATGAGACGGGTTTTAGGTCTTAGCTCACCTCACTGGCCCGATGCGGGTTGGCAGGCTACATACACAATTGAGAACTTTTTGAAGCTCTCTCAGGAGTGCAGGATTTCTCGCGATATTTTCCTTCACCGTTCGCGCAAGTGATAACCAAATTATTTACTTTTATGTTATCGGTTGGCAAACAAGCCAACCCATCTGATGGTATATGGTTACGAGCGCCTTTTTTTTTTTTACATGGGGAAATCCTCACGGACTGTCCCCCATCTGCGGAAGACGGGGGGGTGTGCCGGACTTTTACCGGCTAAAACCCCACGGTGTCCCTCCTTCTGACCTAGGGCCGGGGTCACGGGATTCGCTGTTGCACGCACCGCGATCCCGGCTGGTAACGAGCGCCTATATTATGCACCTACAACCCCAAGAGGACTGCTCATGTATTGCCAACCCTAGAGACAAAGTTGAGTCTCATCTGCCTGTAATTTCACCGACGACACCCATCAAACCGGAACACAAGAATATTTATTATTTATTTATTTAAATCAGGCATCCACAGCTATGCAAAAAAATACTATGCAATGCTGCTTGGCGTCAGAAATAGGTAGTTCTTACCGAACGAACTCTTTGACGAAGTGCTCTATTAACTCTTAACACAGTACACTTAAGGTCTTCAGAGAAAAAACACATGCCGAAATAAAAAGTAAACAAGAATGCCTCTCTTGCCTTGGCACAGTTTTGTATTAAATAATAACTTGACGGTTTTCATAACAGATGTTAACTAATAACTTGAGCTTACTACAAAAACGCTCCATCAAAATCAGGCTCTTTCATTTTCTACATTCACTGGCATGATCTTTTAAACACGTGACCGTGTGTTGGTATTTTTTTAATATTTAACATAATAACATCATGCCATGTACTCCCCGTTCGGCAGAGGTGTTTTATTACAACCCACGTTTCGCCAGTTATGTTTAAGTCCCATGTAATAGGGGGCGAGTCTATTGCCATTAACCGGGCACATATCCAGACTGCTACTGAGAAATTCCTAATGGGAAAACCCAATAACACTTTGCCCGATCTGGGGATAGAACTCAGGACCCCATCCTCAACAGTCGCGCTTGCGACAACTAGACCAACAAGGCAGTTTAATATTTAAGTTTTTGATATTTAGTTAAAGATCAACACTTACACACAACACATGACATAGTCGCGTTTGGCCCTAATCTCACCTGATGGTAAGCGCAGACAGGGTCTAAGATGGAGCACACGCATCCAAGGAACAGAGATATAGAGGGATTCCCCTATACTCCTCTGACTATCAAATACACACGACGGCACACAGTAAACTGCTTGATATGAGAGTGGTAGCTCCAGGCAGACCGTATAGATCCTACCACCAAGCGTGCTGGGTTTTGTTGAATCTTATAACGCGCGTGTACTCCCAGTGTGCGGTGAGGAAGTTTTATAATCTAGTCCGTCCCCACACGGGTCGGGGTTGTGTCTGTAGGGATGATCCTGATTCGCATATTTTTTAAATTCCAAATCTACTTTGGCATTACGAGTTAGGCATAACTTTTAATGGCATAATACATAAATAATAATAAGACATTTATTTCAGACATAGTCCATATTCAGTTAGTAACACAAAAAAAATCTTATAATGCTAATGTTAGTACATACAAAAACAAAGCCACAAAAATAAATAAAAATCACAAAGCGGCACCGCACAGGAGAGCCAGTTTATGTCAAGCCCAGGACGCGACTGGGTGAATATTCGAAATTTTTTAACATTATTTTAACAAATCATTCTTCTCCCGGGTTGTTAACGTTATAGTATTGTCAGATTGTTTTTATTCTTGTCTTATTGCTTGACGGCAGCGGTATAGTTTGAGTTTTCATTATCATAATTATAGTATTAAACATCTGCATTCTTAACTTTGGGATGATGCTAATGACGTTCTCAATTTTTGTTAATATTTTTCGAAGAATGCCCCGCTACCGGCAGTGTGTAGTTGCATCCAGTGCCGCTACATTGGCGAGTCCCAGCGGTCCACGAACACTATAATTATATTAAAATATTATAATAAAACTTTATTATAATATTTTTTGGCATATTGTTTAGATAGACATAGCTATCATTTAGCTATATTTTATCGGTGTAATTTTGTAAATTAGTTTAGGTTATTATGGTTAAAAAAATTATGCCTATATATTTATGCAGTATTAATATTATGCGTAACGATCATTAGAATAAGTGAAGGTATGCGATGATAAATTATGCCATTTTATTTTATGTGAATCAATATTGAACCGTGTCTATTACGCTTTGGTGTATAAACAGTTGGGTGGCCAGAAGCCAGTCCTCTCGTATAGATAACCTTGCTGCCTGCAAGTCCTGGGTGAAATATACGCGGGCAAGATGTTTAGATATCCCGCCAAGATGTCGATTGCTCTATAGTAGTCAAAGTCTAATAATTTTGAAACAATGTTTCAGGTGATCGTGCTGGATGAAGCGGCGATTGCAGCGGCCAGCATCATCCCGGACCAAGACTTATTTACTGGTAGTACAAGTGAGTGTTTATATTTTTATTCTGTTATACGAGAATAGCTCATGCCGTAATGAAAAGATTAGACAGTTAATTCAATTCAATTCTTTATTGCAATCCATAATGTACACAGTCATACAGGTGGTAAGTATCAAATGAAGAAACAATTATGGACCCTGTCGGGCACAGCAAAAGTTTAAATAATGGCGATGCCTAATTAATGCGTTGCGTTGCGTCGTCGCAACGAATCAACGCATTGTATGCCACGCCTGCGTTGCGACGACGCACGACGTCGCCGCGCTAGAGGACGACGCACGCAACTGTCCGGCGTCGCACCGGAGCTCCGACAGCGCAGCGTATCACCCTCCTCCCGCTTCGTCTCTCGTCCGCTGATCCGTTGAAACGTCGCGTGCGACGACGCAACGCTTTAATGTGGCATGTCATTTAAAATATATGGAAACGACGCAGCGTTGTCGCTGCGACGACGCAATGCAACGCAATGCACTAATGAAGCAGAGCTCTAAGTGTTAGGCCAGACTGGCAGCGCGGTGCGGGGAGCGGCGCGGGTGCGGGAACGCGCGCGATTTACCTGTCCGCAGTGGAGCGTGGCTTCGTTCTGAGCGTTATCGTGTCCAGTGTTTGTCAAAATATCATATGGATGAAGAAGACTTATTTTTACTGGAAAATTCTTACTAAAAAACGATGTTTCGACATCCACAGTGCAGATCTTGCTTGAATAGCACATATTAATTTTTCAACATTTAATTTTGAAGACGCCATCACAACAACGTGCGTGGTCAGCTCGAACTAGTTTGAGATCCCCCACTCCCGCGCGGGTTGTCACTTGCCGCCCGCGCTCGCACTGCGGCCACTTGTATGAACGACCTAATGGCGTGAGCTACCCACGCGCTCCCCGCGCCCGCGTGCCCGCGCCGCTTCCCGCGCCCGCGTGCCCACTATGGACACTCAAATGAAGTTCTTCTGTTTGAACTCGCCGCACCGCGCCCGCCCCGCTCCCACGTTTGCAGTCTGGCCAAAGGCTTAGTAGGAGAGAGGAAGCGCACTTTAATAATTTTTATTATTACTAAATATTTAAGTTATTACCTACTCGTTTTTTTTTGTTGCAACTTTTTTAGCTAGGTTGCATGTATGGTTAGTCGTGGTGGCAATTTTTATGTACTTCATATATTATTGTTTAATTTCTATTGTTTATATTTTCAGTGTTTTTAAACCCAGTGTCGACGGAGCAAGTGGTCAGGGAAAGTGGACTCATCACGGTGGACTAGACGGATGTTTGTGTCAATTTAGTATTATTGAACTCTGGAGTCATTTTGTTTATGATCATGTGTTACTCGTGGACAAGCGTTATTTTCTTAAAGAACGCACTGTAGGATCCGATCTAATTACTTTTTGGTAGATCTAGGTACATTTTTAAGGCTCCCTTGCGCCAGCTAACTGTAACTGTTAACTTGCCATATTTATGTCAAACTAGCGGCCCGTCTCGGCTTCGCACGGGTGGACATTTTTCCCGTTTTTGCAACATTTTTCATTTATGCTCTGCTCCTATTGGTCGTAGCGTGATGTTATATAGCCTATAACCTTCCTCGATAAATGGACTATTCAACACAAAAATATTTTTTCAATTCCAACCAGTAGTTCCTGAGATTAGCGCGTTCAAACAAACAAACTCTTCAGCTTTATAATGTTAGTATAGATTTGTACTAATTTCACAGAAATTTTGGTATGGTTACGGTTATAGTTAGTTGCTGCAACTGAACTTTAGTTAAGTTAGTTGTAGAATGATATCTGTGCGTCTCTTGTTCACCATCTAAACTACAATAAGAGAATTGCTATCTTTTACTAACAGACAGCGCGAGAAAAGGACGAAGATAGATAAGAACTAAGTTAGAGATGTCAAACTAGTTTATACATTGAACTTCACAGTTTTTAGTCGACAGGTTCTGACATGTCGTCTAAACTTGTATGGCTAATTTAGTTCAACTAAATTCGACAATTGTTATTTACGTCCATCTCTTTCTTATTTTATCAGAGTGAAAGAGATGGTATTAGTCTTAACCAAGTTTAGCTTGTACAGAACAGAATCTAAACCACAAAAGGCTTGTTTCAAAATCATCAATTAATTCTTAACTGAGAGATAAATACGGCGGTTTGACAAACAGACAACCTGCAAAACCACAATATCCGACGATAATCGAACAATTGTAGAACAACCCTGAATAAAAATAAAAGAAACTACTAGGTCAGCTAAGGCCTTCTTCTTCTTTTCGTGTGGTTAGTGACTAACCTGGTGTCAGAGTTTATGCCACTGGGCCTCTGACTTGGCTTCACATGCCGGTTTCTTAACGATGTTTTCCTTCACCGTTTTTAAGCAAGTGATAACTATGCAATACGCACATGAATCCGAAAAGTCAGAGGTGTGTGCCTTGGTTTTGAATTCGAGACCTATGACTTAGCAGTCCGACGGTCACGCCACTAAGCTATCTCTGCTATTAAATGTACTAAAGCCTAGACATATCTCATGACAAGAGTCCCACGCCCAGGAGTGGGATTGGGGCTAATTATGCTTAGTGTATCACTATGGTTTTTGACAGATCATGTGGCAATGGTTACCTTAGCTTATATCAGTGTTATACATTACTAGCGACCCGCCCCAGCATCGCACGGGTGCAATGTAGATACTAATGTGAGGCATATAAACCTTCCTCTTGAATCACTATCTATTGCTGAAAACTGCATTAAAATCCGTTGCGTAGTTTAAAAGATCTAAGCGTATAGGCAGCGGGAGCGACTTTGTTTTATACTGTGCAACTAGCGACCCGCCCCGGTTTCGCACGGGTGCAATGTAGATACTAATGTGAGGCATATAAACCTTCCTCTTGAATCACTATCTATTGCTGAAAACTGCATTAAAATCCGTTGCGTAGTTTAAAAGATCTACGCGTATAGGCAGCGGGAGCGACTTTGTTTTATACTATGCAACTAGCGACCTGCCCCGGTTTCGCACGGGTGCAATGTAGATACTAATAAACCTTCCTCTTGAAACTCTATCTACTGCTGAAAACTGCATTAAAATCCGTTGAAAGTTTAAAAGATCTAAGCGTACAGACAGCGGGAGCGACTTTGTTTTATACTATGTAAAGATATTGTGGTTTCTCATAAGCTTGTATGTATAGCATCGACCGACGTTAGCGTAAGACGAAATCTAGGCTTAAATTGACTGTCTAGTCTTAATTTTCAGTCCTTAATCTTTTGAATGCAACGCTATGAACGCATGAGCACTTCCCTCCACGCTACAAATTCGTCGTACTGTTTTGAAGGCTATTGACGTCGTTGTCAGACCGAGCACATTTTCATTTGACGTCTATGGCCGTCGATGGAGGTCAAAAGGTTAACTTTCAATTATCGCATACCACATGATATTAACAAAATGGCTCCAGTAATTGTTAAATATAAATTAGTAATTAATATACAATGGAATGCATTAGATTAATTCAGCGATCTCATACAGCTAGTACATATTGTAAGGCTATGTATTTGATAGTGATTGGTTTTAATAAAATATTTAAAACTATTTTCAGCGTTTGTATTGTTTATGAATGTTATCAATTCTTGCGATTGATAGAGTGCGCGCAAGATAACTCTGCGCGCGACGGAGGGCGTGCTAAATGTTGCCATGACCGCAATAATATAAAGTCCTACTTTTCAAGGAAAAGTAGTATATTCGTGAGCATTAAAATTGGGCAGCCCTCTTGCTGTTTATTATATTTTAATTGAGCTAAGTTATGTACGTTTAAATTTACTACCTATCAATTAAATTAATTCGTATTTTTACGTAATTTGCAAAGGAAAAGAACTAAGGTTATAAATGTGCCGTGAGTGAATAAGAATGCAGTATGATTATTATCGGCTGATGAGGTCTATTATAATCTTTATTATTATATTTTCTTTTATTCCTAAAATTAGGTAGTGACAAAGTTAATAAAACGGCAACATTATGGCGGAACATGATTAGTTCCGATTTTGGCCGCGCGCAGAGTTATCTTGCGCGCACTCTAGTGATAAGCTGTCTGTCAAAGTTCATCAATAGGGACTGTCACCTCGATTTTAGACTATCACTCAAATCGAGTAACTTTTATTCGATTAAGTACCGACTTCGCCAACGCCGTTATTCAAAAGCTGTCAAAACGTCTTCCTGAGATAAAAATTATCCGACAAATGATAAATGAGAAATAAAATCATTTATCATTTGTTGGATAACTTTTATCTCAGGAATAAATTTGACGTTTTGACAGCTTTTGAATAGAAATTCTGTCAAAATGACTAACTTAAACGCTATCCGACGTTGGTAAAATCGGGCCTATGTTATTGTAGAAATGCATGGACAAAAACATGTTCTACTGAGAGATTTATAGATACTGTAAAAAAACATTTTTTACAAAAAATTTAAACCGACTTCAAAAAAGAATAAAATAATTACCATATAAAATTAACAGTTTCAGAAGTCGGTGCTGATCCACGCTGAACCAAATTGAAGGCACCGACTTCTGAAACTGTTAATTTTATATGGTAATTATTTTATTCTTTTTTGAAGTCGGTTTAAATTTTTTGTAAAAAATGTTTTTTTTTTTTTCATTTTAGTGGCCTTAATTAAAACTTGGTTGGACCTACTAAAGACGCTGCTCGTAACATAATCACATCATCACAATATGCGTACTGTTCGTCATTGAGGAGTTCCATTGTCTATCTCCGAAGTTCTTCACCAGATCTTCACCAAATTTAAATGGGACCAACTTCAAAGTATACCCTATCCATTAAAAAAAGAATCATCAAAATCAGTTCACAGTTGGCGAAAATATCGATGAACATACACAAAAAAAAAAAAAACAAAAAAAAAAAACATACTCCTCCTTTTTGGAAGTCGGTTAAAAATAGAAACGGCTTTGTGTAAAAAGACCTCGTTTACACCTAAAAACAAGTAGTAAACATAATTTGTGTAAAGATGTTTTAAAGATCTATATGCATGTTTGCTACTGAAAGTATGCATATTCCTAATATTTTTTCAAAAAATAATCAGATACTTGTAGAATACGTGTTTTTAACCGACTGCCAAAAAGGAGGGGGTATGGAGGCATGTTCTTTTTTTTTTTGTATGTTTGTCCCGCGATATCTTTGCTAATTGTGAACCGATTTTAATGATTCTTTTTTTGTCTGAAAGAGTATTCTTTCGAAGTGGTCCCAATTAAATTTGGTGAAGATCTGATAAAGAACTTCGGAGATAGACAATTTGAAGTCGGTTTTTTTTTTGTTAAAAAGTTAATTATGTACCTAACTGTAAACGAGGGGTAAACCAAACATCAAAAGACACGGGAAAGTTTGAAAAAAAACTGTAAACAACATTTTATCGCATTTATATGACACTTGTCACACAAACACGACATAATCACAACGTTAAATGTTAGCCCTCAAAAATGACTAGGCCCAAACGAATAGGTTTTACATGTCACAATAATACTTAGCACACACTTAGCGAAGATTTACAACGTACAGAGGGTCTATCTGAATATTACATTCCTGAGTCTGGACACTAAATAAATGAGTTACAGAAAGTTAACTTTGTACAGTAAAGATAAATTACGATAACATGTCCCGCCCCTCCAAATTACTATTTCAATGTGTTTAGTCACATCTTTACGAAAGAGTGTGTATGTAGTTGTAGTTTTTGTTTGACGGCTGTCTCAACACGCACACATGCGTTGGGAGTATTAGTGGTGCTTTATAAATACTTTCACAAATACATTGAAGCGGTTTGAATTTTGGAGGGGCGGGACATGTTATCGTAATTTATCTCTACGGCCAATTTATCTTAGCCGCTCTGAACATCGTTCAGGTTGCGGAATAGATTTTTTAGCAACAAATTAGCTTTTAGTTAACATTTAATTACTACGATCTTAGGATTAGTCATTAGTTAAGTAAGGTTAAAAATTGTATAATATTTTAAACATTGGTTGGATTAACTAGGGTTCAAAAACCGGTCCTTAGTAACTGTTTTCTTCACGAGTGTACATGCGTGAAAGTTCGCAAAGCCTATGTTCAAAGTGGCCACGACTTGTCACCCGAACTGTTCAATACGCCAATATTATATCTGCGCATGGACGCTGAAGTCTTCCTCTTAGCCTTTTCCCAATTATCTTGGGGTCAGCTTCCAGTCTAACCAGATGCGGCTGAATACCAGTATTTTACATGGAGCGACTGCCATCAGACCTCCGCAACCCAGTAACTGGGCAATGCCGGTATCCTAAGGTTAAACCGTTTGTCAGACTTTCGGGCTTCTGACTACCCGTAACGACTGTCATAGGTATTCGTATGACACCCGGGACCGACGGCTTAACGTGCTCTCCGAGGCACGGAGGGGTCTCGATGTGTAACAAATGGTCACCCATCCACGGACTGACCGCGGCAAGCGCAGCTTAACCTTGCAAATCGTACGATCGGCGCGGTTGTTATTTAGCCACGAGCCCCTCGGACGCTGAAGTAAATACAAATATGAATAAAATAGTAGTCAGGTGTCGCATTGAGAGTTCCTGAAACTTAAATCCTACGCGTTGCACTATTTTGGTGAATTCATAACATAACATCACACCTGTATTAAGGATTGGGCAGATGTGTATACTAACACCCTCATTTCACCGTTATGTTAGTCCCATGTAATAGAGGACGAGCCTATTGCCATCAACCGGGCACAAATCCAAACTCCGGGCTGCTACTGAGGAATTCCACACGAAAAACCCAATAACACTTTGTCCGACCTGGGGAACAAATCCAGGACCTCACGATAAGCAGGCAGTTGGTGAATTCACTCTACATATAAAGAGTACACGGGCCATCACCACACCTTGCGGATTAACTTTCCCATACACTCCGCGGTGACATGCGCCCGTCGCGTGGCCAGCGGCGGCCACTCGAAGGTCGATCAGTTATGGCTGTGGCGAGTGGCTTCTGAGGGTGATATTGTTAAAAGAGTAAACGGAAATATCGCTTATGCGTAATCCTCATTTCTTCATATCAATCTTTTAAATAAAATCTCCTACTTTGGTTTATCCTGACTGTTCTTATTTACCCATAGATCCTGTCTGCGCTTAACATCAGGTAATAAACTGTAAACATTTTTCAGTGAGTTTTTACACCGTGAAGAAACCGGCATGCCTGAGAGATATTTTTCGACGGCATGTGAAGCCAAGTCAGAAGCCGAGAAGTGAGTTTTTTGAAGTTTTCAAAAGAAGAAGTGAGTTTTTTGACCATTTGTTAGAAATGGTACTTCTTATTTACCTATCTGTCTTGCGGTCTGCGGGTCTGGCCTGACATTGGTCTGACATGACGTCAGTTAGGGCCACGTGTCGTGGTTTCATAATAATACTATATCACAACGCCTTAGTACGTTCATCTTGAGTGTAGTGAAGATGTGAAAAGTAATGTAAGTTGGTTTTGTTGTTATTTGGATTCGATTTTTATTTCAGTATTTAAGGTGTAATTTAGAATTTTAAAAACCTCAAATCTGATTTCATTGCATTTCGAGTTTTTATTAAAACCGCTAGAAAGATTTCTTCTTATAAATTAAGATTTGAGGATGCAGTTTAATTTTTTGAACACCAAAGCATTAGCGCATCGCCGTACCCGTCACACCATGTCACAAATTCAGTGACATAACCTTAAAAAATAATAGGGATTCCAAAACTTTATCGATAAACAACTGAGTTTTGATTTTTGTCTGTAGATTTCCAATAAACACTACTCATGACATTAAAAATTTATTTAACCTCGCACTACTTCCCGCCTTAGTAATCATTACACAGCATTTACAGAGACATTATCAAACTTGAGAGTTTTTATTTAAGGTATGCTCAAACCAACGCGTTCAGCTTGGGACCACAGTGGTGTGGTTTGAGTGTACCCTTATTCTGCGCCTGAGCACGAACTTCTTACATTAAAATTTTATCTCCGTTTAAAAAATACTTGACAATAACTGTCAAGTATTATCAAGTTTTTTTTTTGTTAATACACTCATTCATACATACATACATGAACTCACGCCTTTTTCCAATGGGGGTAGGCAGAAACTATAGAACGCCACATGCTACGATCCTTACATACTCCTTTCGCTTAATCCACGTTCATACATCTTGTCATACACGCACGCTGGTTAAAAGTACTACGCACCTGTCCTTTGTGAAGAAAGTTATTCATAAATCTTCTACGAATTTAATTAGTCATTCATTGCACGTCTCAATTACGAGTATTTTGTGTTAAGTAAATAAAATATTGATTTACTGCATGTCGTGTGCTATGACCTTATGTCTAAAGAATGTTGGCTACAGCGCGGTTTACCTTTCAGACGCGTGTCCTCGCATTACATTTTGTGCTATGGATTTGAACGTATGTGCCTTTGGAAGCTCATGGTGTAAGTAGAATTCCAAGTATATGGCTGAAACGTGAAAGAATAAGCCGTCTGCACAATTGAAACTGACTTAGGACCGATTTTACCAGCAACGTTGGAAAACTCTTATCCAAGGAATGAATTTGACGTTTTGACAGCTTTTATATTGAAATACTGTCAAAACGTCTAACTTATTCCTCGGATAAAAGTTATCCGACGTTGGTAAAATCGGTCCTAAGTACTGAAGATAACTTAATCTCGGGAATTACAGTTTTGACAGGTTTGGTGTAGAAATTCTGTCAAAATATCTTATTTATTCCTCAGATAAAAGTTATTCGAGTTTGGTGAAATCGGCTTTAAGCCTGTTAATATTATCACTAGCATATTTAGTTAAAACTCTATGAAGGTTTTAGTAATATTTTATAAAAAAACATGGTACAGTCTCCAACAAGAAGGCAGATATGTAAAAATTGTGAATGCACCACAACGCTATGTAAAAATATCTTCGGGACTGGAAAAGGGCGTACCACAAAAGAAAATAAAGACATCTTTGGAAGGTTACTAATACAAGCCCTCTTGGAACTACGGCTCTCTGACTTGAGACCTATGGCTTGGCAATCCGACGCTCACACCACTAGTCTATCTTGGTATTTGCAATGTATAGTAAACAAAATAAACTTGATACTGAGTACAAACATTCTGACAGATTGTAAGCTTAGTTCTTGAACCCAATTTCTTTAAGTTGGCCTTTGAGACATTGTGGGACAGAGCAATCTGCCATTACTTTCCATTTTAGATAGAATCTCCAAAAATACTTAAGCTTCTTAAAACATATGTTGTCAAAATAATAATCATATAAGCAGTGATAGCCTAGTGCTATGACCGTCGGACTGCCAACTCATAGGTCTGAGTTCGAACCTAAGGCACGCACCTCTGACTTTTGGGATTCATGTGTGTATTGTATAATTATATTACCACTTGCTTAAAAACGGTGAAGGAAAACATCGTGAGAAAACGATGCCTGCTATTTCTCGACGGCATGTAAAGTCAAGTCAGAGGCCCATGGGCGGTATAAATTCTGACACCAGGTTAGTTACTAACCACACGAAAAGAAGAAGAAAAAAATAATATTTACTGCAGTGGTAGTTTCCTTATGCCACCATTTCTCAGTAACGATAAAGAGTGAAAAATGTAAAGCAAATGAGAACGACCAGGAATCTTTTTCTTCGAGAATTATATACAAGAACAGCTCATGGCACGATGAAGAGATTACCCAGTCCGCAAAGTTGGTAGCGGAGCTGACTGCACAGGGTGCGCCGGTCGTACTTAAGGATCGTCACTCTGGAGGCTCTTTTAATACATACATACATAACATCACGCCTGTATTTCCTGAAGGGTTGGACAGGGGTGTATAGTAACACTCTCATTTCGCCAGTTATTTTTAAGTCCCATGTAGTAGGCGAGCCTATTGCCATTAACCAGACACAAATGCAAACTCCGGACCTTTGCCCGACCTGGGGATCAAACTCAAGACCTCACGATCAGCAGTCACGCTTGCCGCCACTAGAGTAACAAGGCAGTAAAGTAACTCAAATAAACATAAATTACTTGAAAGTCTATTAATGCATAATAAACTCCTAACTGTAAACAGCACAAGTAATTTCTTCTATGATTAAGAATTCTGGTCTCGCGACAGAATCTTGTAACGACCTAGTAATTACAGCTGAAGTGGTTCCCTAAAAAATAAATAAATTTCTAAAACAATACGTGACCAAAATAACTAGTGGGGGTGCCCAATTTTATTTGCAATCGTAAATTGTTATTGCTTTTCATGAATACAGTAATAAAAATAGATTAGTATGTAATTTACACTAAGCATGTCTAGTCATTTAATTTATTTTAGAATTTAATTATCCCTTCCATTAGCGGTAAAGGTAAGGCGATGCCTCATTAGTTCGTTGCGTTGCGTCGTCGCAACGGATTAACGCATTGTATGCCACACCTGCGCGCTGCGTTGCGACGACGCACGACGTTGCAGCGCAAGAGGACGACGCACGCACCTCAGTCAGTCTCGTTTGCCCCTCTAGCAGTAGAACACTGTCCGTCGTCGCACCGGAGCTCCGACAGCGCAGCGCATCACCCTCCCCCCCGCTTCGTTTCTCGTCCGCCGATCCGTTGAAACGTCGCGTACGACGACGCAACGTTTTAATGTGGCATGTCATTTAAAATATATGAAAAACGACGCAGCGTTGACGCTGCGACGACGCAACACAACACACTACTGAGGCAGAGCTCGTAAACATTGAGAGGAAACCTGCACTCGCAAGAGGGCTCCAAAAAGTTTACGATGGTGTGTGTAGTCCGCCAACCAGCACCAGGCCAGCGTGGCGGACTAAGGCTTCGGTATATCCTTTGCATTCTGAGAAGAGGCCAGTGGCGAGCAGTTGAACAGTATTAGCCTATAACTTGTATGTTTGTTGTCTTACTACTGTTAGTGCGAGTTGGTGATTAATAAATAAAATAAATAAATAAGTATGCTTATTCTGCCTAGCCTTTTCCCAACTATGTTGTGGTCAGCCTCCAGTCTAACCAAACGCGGCTGAATATCAGTATTTTACACGGAGCGACTGCCATCAGACCTTCGCAACTCCAGTTACTGGGCAATGCCGATACTGAAATTAATAAAGTAAAACAACTATCGAATTCATTTACAGTTTCTGTTTAAAAAAAAAGTGCACGATTTTTATTGTTTAAAAATAAAGGTAATCTCCTTATCTTCGTTTGAACGCCGTAAGTAAGTGCGGAAGCTAATTTAATTTTCATACCAGCTTTAATAGTTAGAACTAACAAAGTAAAAAAAACAATTTATAGGTTTCCATACCATTTATTTATTTTGTACAATTATTGGAACTAAACGTAAACAGAAATCAACCTCAATAATTAAGATAGTTACCAATCTTAACTTAATTCAGAAAAAAAAATTCGGAAAAAAAAAATGTCGTAAGGAAGTCCCCACTTTTCGTTTCTGTTCCTTGAACTTTAGGTACAGTCAGCATCAAAAGTCGATGACCACATTCAGATTTTCAAAATCACTTGTCACTATATCACCCATAAATCGCTCAACAAGATAGGGCGCCAGTATTGAATGAACATCATTAAAGTTCAAAATTAACTGAACACTACTCGTCAAAGGTCACTGAACACCATTTTGTCAAAAATTGCTGATCGTTATAATATCCGAAAACATCATAACATTCAGTTTTACAGAAGTCACTGAACAATATAAAATGCTTGTTTTGGTTAGGTAGTGTAATCACGGCAATGTCCAAAAATAACTTAACATCATAAATAACAAAAGTTACTGAACATTACTTTGTTTCGGATACGTAGCGTGTAAACTTATACTATCAAAAGTAGCTGAACTGCAAACTAAAAAAGTGCTCGTTACTAAATAGTTAAAATTAAAATGGATGTAAATTTCGAATTTAACATTCCAATTTTATTTTAATTTTTTTTTTAATTTTTAAGCTTTTTTTTCTTTTTTAATTTTTAAGCTTTTTTTTAAATATTTAAGCCTAATCATAACTGTAATAATTGTAATTGATAAAAAAATTTACCGTGTTTTTGTTTTGATTATGAAAGTTTAAATTTGTTGATTTTTATAAAAACAAATAATAATTAGTTATTAGGGAACCATTTAATTTAATTTTGTTTATAATAAATAAAAGGGTGGTGATTTACATGTGCATGTGTCTACTTAATTTATATACCAAACACATATACCGAAAAAAAATACACACACATATTAAACCCAAAAAACATTTCATTTTGTTCAGGGACTTTAGAGATAAACGATGGTATGCTATTTTTGTCAAAAATTTGTTCAGAGACTTTAGAGACGAAGAATGTTATGCTTTTTTTTCCTATAATTTTGTTTAGCGACTTTTGAAAAGTGATGGTCACCTACTTATGGCCTTTTATGATTTAGGTATAATACGGTGTACAGCGATTTTGAAAATCTAAATGTGGTCATCAACTTTTGATGCTGACTGTACATTAGCTCTACCTATTCCGATCACTGATGATGACAGACACAAGTAATGTACTATTTATTTAATCATTGATTTGATTGATGTCATTGTTTTTACAACAAAACTCCTTAAATTCAATCAAAGACATTACATGGCACTACGTCATAATATGGAGGCAAAAGGCAATTTTGATCTTTACTACCAAATAATTAAACATAATTTTCCAAACATTGGTCTGTTCCGTTCAACAGTTTGTAAAGGTAACATGCGCCCGTTATGTGAGAAAGGAATGAATTTGAAAGCTGACGAACCTATTGTTTCCCTACTGTACCTAATAAAGCTAAAGTACTAACAATTATAAGAACCTAGTGAATAGGTATCGAAGAATTTTTATAAGGATAGTATTTTTGAATAACTAAGAATTAAATTTAAATTAGTAAAATTACTATTACGCAGTATACAAAATTAAAACCGGCCAAGTGCGAGTCGAACTTGCGCACGTAGGGTTCCGTACCATCATCTATAAACAAAAACAAAAACGACAAAAAAATCACGTTTGTTGTATGGAAGCGCCCTTAAATATTTATTTTATTCTGTTTTTTAGTATTTATTGTTATAGCGGCAACAGAAATACATCATCTGCACGGTCTGTCTAACTAGCACGGTTCATGAGATACAGCCTGGTGACAGACGGACGGACGGACGGACAGCGGAGTCTTAGTAATAGGGTCCCGTTTTACCCTTTGGGTACGGAACCCTAAAAAAGATTTAAAATAAAATAATTAAGTGTTTGAAGGTATATATTTATATACATATCTGAACAAGTACCTAATACAAATAATTCAGTATACAATATATTTTAAAATTAAACTTCACAATGTTTAATTTATTGTAAACTTTTCAAAAACAGTATTTCTATGATTTTGGTTTCGATGATCCCCGAGGGAGATTCGACGCCTCTTCCAAAGTCGTCGGTAGGTCAATATTTTTCGTCTCAGGCAATGGGTAACATAAACATCCACCTAAAATAGCCATGAACCCAAAAATAGCCCCAGAAACACTTTCAGGCAGAGAATTGACAAATGGTGCATTAATCTGACCCAGTCTAGATAATAATGATAAAAAACCTAACACCGAACTCCTTATAGAAGTTGGAAATAACTCCACACCATACAAAAATACAATTATAAATGACATAAAGAAAAAGCAATTACAAATACAAGCGATTACTACACGCGCCAATACTGCAGTAGAAGGTATAATGATAACCGTTATCATGAATATCCCTGATAGAAAGTTAGTTGTCATTAAAAACGATCGTCTTCCAAATGTTTTTAAGCAATATGCAGCGACTAATGATCCTGGTATGAGCACTGCTCCTGATATGGCAACGTTCATATGAATGTTCCCACTCATTTTGCCAATGTACTGGGAGACACCGTAGTACCCCATGCCACATACGAAGAATATGATGGACATACAAATGAGGTTTATGGTCATACTCCTATAGCGGAAGATTTTCCAGAAGCTTACTTTTGCCACCGTTGAACTTTCTGTTTTTGAAAAGTAACTCTCCATATCTGCTTTCATTTTATCCGTTGGGTATTTGTTGCTGAAAGAAATTATCAGAGGCAAATTATTATGGAAATATAGTAGGTATGATGGAGAATTTAGGTTTGGTTTACATAAGTTTCGTCACAATGGGTTCAGTTGAAAACCAGCGTCAGGCACTATTGGTCTGACATTTATGCTGAACTGAACCTATTTGGCGCAGCCGCTAGACACACAGCTACTTTATTTTTCGTTATTATTTTTTGTTATCTCTCTTATTAATTTTTGTTTGTGTGTCTGACTGCTTTCGTGCCAAATAAATTTCTTTCTTTCAGTTTCAAGTACAATCAGGTATATAAAAACGTTCTTTTTATTAAGTTGGCAATCAAGTCTACGGCCTTGATGGAAAGTGGTTACCACCGCCTATATACACTTACAACACCAAGACGATTGCTGATGCGTTGCCACTGGCACCCATATCCTTCAAACCAGGACATAGCAATGCATCTTGGCAGCAGAAATAGGTATGGTGGTAGTACGTCCTCGACTGGTCTAACTCTAGAATATCGGCATTGCCCAGTAACTGGGTTGCGGAGGTCTAATGGCCGTCGCTTCGTGTAAAATACTGGTATTCAGCCGCATCTGGTTAGATTGGAAGCTGACCACAACGTAGTTGGGAAAAGGCTAGGCAGAACAGTGGTACTTCCTTTGACGAACTTTTTCACAAGGAGGTTTACTTCCTTTTTCAAAGAGGTCTACTACTTCTAACTCTACTAGGTGTCTCTTCTACTACTAGGTGTTAAGTTTTTAACACATTGACACATAATTATACCAAGTCCTTACAATAAAACAGCAAAACTCATACTAACAACGCCGCAATCTTTTGCATTACAATCGTAGCCTTTTCCAAATTATTACTGTCAACCAGCCACTTCGGGGATTCCAAGAGCAGCCACCATAACGCCACACCCAAGAAACCTGGTACCGACAGAACTATTTGGAAAGTATCACAATCCCTTAATAAATATGACAGCCCTGGTAGTGACATATGGCTTACGTTTAATGGAATGTGGAACAAGGCTGTCACCACCTCCCTGTAATTGACCCCGCAATATTCCACACAGAGAACAAAGGCTGTCACAATTGCTCCTCCAAACCCTATGCCTTCGATGCACCGCATGAAGATGAAGGTCCAAATTGTGGGCATAAAAGCTACCAGGCATCCTGACGTGGCAAGAACCAAGCAGCTCATTGATAACATGAAGAGGCGGCCGAACCTGAAAATGATTAACAAAACAAAAATCAAGAGTGCGTTTAAATTAAGTATAGGAGATAATCTCCGCTCTAGATATAATGGGCAGGACTTCACAGAGCCAGCTCAGTGGCGATGACGATGCTGCTGAGGGCGGGATATTTGAACCTCTGAATTCCGTCATTAGTCGATCAGAAGTATTACGTGGTATTAAGTGCCTCGTTGGTCTAGTGGTGGTAAGTGCGACTGCTGACTATGAGGTCCTGGGCTCGATCCCCAGGTCGGGCAGTGTTATTGGGTTTTTCCATTAAGAATTTCTCAGTAGCAGCCTGGAGTCTAAATTTGTGCCCGGTTAATGGCAATAGGCTCGCACCCTATTACATGGGACTTAAACATAAGTGGTAAAACGAGGGTGAACTAAAAACACTCCTGCCGAACCCTTCGGAGAATATAAGGCATGATGTTGTGTCGATCAGAAGCTCAGAACCTTTTCAGTTAGTGGTGGATCACACTATGTGAAAAAGCATCAGATCCGGGAAGCTCGCTGTTACAGTAAACATTTATCAACATTTTAATCTTTCAGCTCTTATCTACCCACAGCCAAGTATGGCCGTTCCTCTGATATTGTCTTATATTAATAGTATAGCAGTTCATATCATAATTCAAAATATATTTTAAAACGAATTTTTAGGGACAAGGCTCTTGTCGACAGGGATATCGATGATAATTAAATCAAGGCCTGGTAGATTAAATGTGAGTAATTTGCTGAATTGGCATGTGGTAAATAGCGACAAATTATTTGTTTGTCTATTACATGAAATCTTGTAATCTTATATATACAATACTTTGTAGAGAACATCATTAATTTTGGCTTATACTGATGATTATATTAATAAATTATTTTCTCATTGCGGTACTGATGATATAGCAGTGATAGCCTAGGGGTTGAATACTTGCCTTCCATGCAGGAGGGTCTGAGTTCGATCCCGGCCCGTATCTCTGACTTTAGACTTTGATTATCACTTCCGTTAACGGTGAAGGAAAAACATGGTGAGGAAACCTGCACATCTGAGAGGGCTCCATAATGTTCTGGATGGTGTATGTAGTCTGCCAACACGCACTAAGCCAGCGCGTTGGACTAACACCTAAACCCTTCTCATTCTGAGAAGAGGCCCGTGTCCAGCAGTGGGACAGTAATGTGCTAGTTATGTTATGTGTATGGTACTGATGAGTGAATGATAACTACACACAACAATGTCACATTGGTACAGGTATTAGGTTTTGTACCCGCACTCTAAAGCTTGAAAATCGCCTATTCTTCATCATCATAATCATTTTGACCCACTGGTGAGCACGGGCCTCTTCTCAGAATAAGAAGGGTTTATGCCTTAATCATTACGACTTAATGCACCACGCTAGCCTGGTGCGGGTTGGTGGACTACACATACCATCAAGAACATATTTTTTGGAGCCTTTTCAGGTGGAATGGTTTTCTCATGGTGTATGTAATAGGGGGCGAGCCTATTACCATCAATCGGAAATTTCACATGGAAAAACCCAATAACACTTTGCCCGACCTGGGGATCGAATCCAGGACTTCAAGATCACCAGTCGTGCTTGCCACTACCAGACCAACAAGGCAGTTATTAGGACAAATAATATATCTGTCCATTAAAGTCTTATTATAAAGTTTTTAGGTACTAACTTGTCAGACAAGAATCCAAACGACAGTGCTCCAATCAATGCCCCAACATACACCACGCTTTGGGAGAAACTCACTATCCATTTTTTATCACAAAGTATCCCATATTTTGTCTGCATCGTCTGCGTAAACACACTTCTATCCCACTCGGGTGAGTCACAAGGACACGTGTCCCCAGAACTTAACGGCCTATGTTCCAAAGTTCCACCACTCTTGCAAATATACGTCATTGGTGGAGACAAGAATATCAAACTTAGAATGTGCCAGAATATTGGCAACTTTATCATAAAGAGAATGGAAAAGAAATAGTAATGGTAATGGGTTACTTTGTCAAAGTGTGTTACGATTGGATTGTTTAGGGGCACTGGAATAATTCTTGATAAATTTCGTTTTATTAGTTCCATTGCGTTGGTTCTGGGAAGTCAATTTTACCTCTAACGGACCGACGTCCCCGCACAAAGAGTAAAATAAATACTAAGTCCCCACATTTCAGAATAATAAAGAAAAATAAAGTGTAGAAACCGTCACAGTATCTGCCAAATAAGTACTAGACCATCTGTCATATCATATACTACCTTTGTTGGGTTTTGACGCTAGGACCAAGTTATCTGTGCATTGAAGAGCGTAGATGATGTAGTGACAAAAATTGAAAGGAGTATGCTTAGGTGGTTTGGCCATGTTCAGAGAATGAGTGAACGGCGATTAACAAAAGAAATTTATAAGGCGGATGTTAATGGGAACGCCGGTAGAGGACGTCCTAGAAGGACATACATCGATGTTATTGGTGATGTTCTTCACAAAGGTCAGGTGCGTAGTACTCTCAACCGGCGTGCGTGTATGACAAGATGTATGAATGTGGATGAAGCGAAAGGGGTATGTAAGAGTCGTAGCATGTGGCGTTCTATAGTTTCTGCCTACCCCCATGGGAAAAAGGCGTGAGTTTATGTATGTATGTATGAAGAGCGTCGCTCTTAACGAGCAATGACAGTTCACCTTGTGACAAAAAAAAGTAAAACTAAGAGTAAATCATTTATCTCATTCCCACATCCTGTTTCGTGCTATAAGATAGAGCGGGAATAAAGGTAGTTACAGAGTTGTTTTTTTTAGCCACCCTTCTATGCTTTAATCATTATTCTGAGGTCGCTCTGTTCGCTCCTATGTTGCCATTCTATGAATAATGATTCATTATGAGCTTAGACGGAGGTTACACGTTCATTCTGGCGTCAGTTCAGTCCATGACTTTGGTCATGATGAAACTGATGACAGACTGGTAGGGTAAAGTAAGACGTACATTCTTGCATCAGTCTGATGTAAATTGATACATTTAATTCCGTCAGTACGGGTCATCAGTTCATAAATCAACGCCTTAGAAAGTACTGACGTTATTCTGATATCAATCATGGACTGAACTGACGCCAGAATAAGCGTGTAACTCTTATCTTAGATCATATACCTCTAGATGTAGTTATAACTACAGTGGGAAATGTGGAAGTGAGAAGCGTATATATAAAATCAGTAAGAAAACTGAAACAAAGCGTCGTATCTTCTGTCTCATAATTATGACGTGCCATTTTTTCGCTTGATGGCTAGCTTTTTAACGTTAGCCAATTTGTCAACTCACTGTCACAAAACGTCGGTTTCCCCGTATTCTTGTATTTATAAGTAACTAGCTGTGTCCTCACGGCTCCGTCCGTAGCCTATGTTACTCAGTGATAATGTAGCTTTCTAACGGCAAAAGAATTTTTGAAATCGGTCCAGTAGTTTTTAAGTTTATTCGTTACATACAAAAATACATATCTTTCCTCTTTATAATATTAGTATAGATAGACAAGATTAGTTAAGTCTTTAGTGTGTATTGTGTGCTCTACGATAGGAGGATGCTGTATTTTTAGTTTTATATTGCTCTCTCATGAGCAGCTACGCGGTCAGGTATATAATCTAAGCTTATGAGGAATATCCAATCTGACATGATACATTTTTTTTTATTAATGTCTCATTTTCTGCCATTTCTTGCCAGATACCAGCCGTTTTGACAAGATAGGCATTAATAAGACACACATTGGAGTCAATTTTTTTTCCCGATTGTTGAGATAAAATCATTTTCGAGCATTATTGTAAAGACACAAATTCCCTATTAAATATTTAATAAATGCATGGGAACTATTTTTGTCATCCTGGTAACTGAATTAAAATGTCAATGTCACAAGTTTCATCAATTTGCCATTTCACAGAAGAATTGGCCGAACGTTACCGTTTGACATGTAACCTCCTTGGTCAAAAAGTACATTTTTTTATTTTAGACGTATTTGCTCTAGTGTAGAGTGCGCGCAAGTTAACACTGCGCGCGGCCAAAATCGGAACTAATCATGTTCCGCCATAGTGTTGCTGTTTTATTAACTTTGTCACTAGATCTGCCTAATTTTAGGTATAAAAGAAAATATAATAATAAAGATTATAGTAGACCTCATCAGACGATAATAATCAGATTGCATTATTTTTCACTCACGGCACATTTTTAAGCTTAGTTCTTCTATTTTGCAAATTACGTAAAAATACTAATTAATTTAATTGATAGGTAGTAAATTTAAACGTACATAACTTAGCTCAATTAAAATATAATAAATCGCAAGAGGGCTGCCCAATTTTAATGCTCACGAATATACCTATTACTTTTCCTTAAAAAGTAGGACTTTGTATTTTTGCGATCATGGCAACATTTAGCACGCCCTCCGTCGCGCGCAGACTTATCTTGCGCGCACTCTAGGCTCAGAATAATGACTATATTAATCTGAGAGTGTAGGTCAGAGGTGACCACAGATTAATTATAGAGGTGACATAGGAGTGAGCGTACCCAGAAGAAGCCGGTTCACTCTCAACTTTGAAGAGATTCGAGTTGTATGCGTTCGGGAATACTGACGCAGGTAATGAGTTCCACTCTTTTCCCGTGCGCATTATGAAGGGTGTTTGGAAGCGCTTAGTGTGAATTACAGAACTCGCCATTAGTATCGCCTGTCGAACGACGACTACATTTTAAAGGACAATGGACATACCGTCCCCAGAGTTATAGCATCTGAAAAATATAACTATAATAGATAATATAACATAACATCACACCTTGGGTTCGGCAGAGGTGCTTTTAGTACACCCTCGTTTCGCCAGTTATGTTTAAGTCCCATGTAATAGGGGGCGAGCCTATTGCCATTAACCAGGCACAGATCCAGACTCCGGGCTGCTACTGAGTAATTCTCAATGGAAACCCAATAACACTTTGCCCAACCTGGGGCTCGAATCCAGGACCCATGCTCAGCAGTCACGCCTACGACCACTAGACCAAAAAGGCACTCTAAGGCGAAACACACTGCCCCGCGCTACGCTGCGGGGTGCGTGGCGACGGAGCCACAACACTGCGCGTGAATGCGTTTTCTGTGTGTTGCACTACGCGTGTTTTATATACAAACACAGATACTTGCAAACAACGTAAGAACACGCACTCCCGCGTTACGCTGCGTGATGCGGTGCAGTGTGCAAATCGCCTTATAGATATACAATACCACCTACACAAGCCTAAACATATATTTAGTACTTACCAGTTAACCCTAAAACAAAGCCCGCAACATTAGAACTATCATAAAATGCCCAATTTCACTGCAGCTAATGTGCCCGAAGGCGTGGCCTACAGTCATACGTTACCACTCCGGGTCATCTCGGCTAATTTACTGCCCACACCCCTCGGGCAACCCGTAATACTCTCATACGAGATTCTGGCTCATCCACCACCGTTATAATGGACCAAATTGATTTACAATAGCACGGGTTAAGATTTAGTAGTCTTAAGTGTTAAGCTGGATCAAAGGTCAGTGATTTGGGTAATTTGTATTGGGCAATTGGTATTGTGAGAGGAGATTAGGGTTTGATGAGACTAATATTTACTTGTTGAATCTACGTGGTTTTAGTAATTATAGTTGTGTATCTTGTATAACTGAATAAGTGGGTCGAGGAACTTCAAGTATACTCCACCAAGAAGAACATGTCTGCTTAGTTGTCGGCAATAAGGTTGACAAGCATATCATTTTGGGACCCAGTGCATAATATCAGCAAGCACATTGGGTCACCCGCGTGCCAGCGCAACGAGTATTCCTAAGGAGGATTGATGTCATGCAGGCGGCCGGTCATAAAACAATAATCCAAAACCTCTAACAACATGGATTTACGAATTACATGTTGGGCCGACCCCACCTAGTGTGGGATAAGGGTAGGAAGAAGAAGACGTGTGTATGTTGTAGAACTTCCTCACCGCATGCTAGTAATAGACGCCTGTTGTAAGATTCAACAAAACCCATCACGCTTGGTGGTAGGATCTATACGGTCCGCCACGCAGCCAAGCAGTTTACTGTGTTCTGTTGTGTGTATGTGTGAGCCAGAGGGGTATAGGGGAATGCCTCTATATCTCCTTGGATTCGTGTGCTCCATCTTAGACCCTGTCTGCGTTTAGTACACTAGGGTCAAACGCGACCAAGTGAAAAATATCCACAACAAAATACTTTAAATGTTTAAGTCTTCCTTTCATATGAAAACAATAATAACCCAACAAAACAAATTCAAACGAAAAAATACAAAATCCTCTCACATCCAAGCTATAAAACAATATTCTTACATATTGGACAAGTTAAAAACATCATACTTTATCCCACTTAGCTTCACTGTATTGTTGGTTATAAAAACTTTTTTCATTATCCTGTGTATAGGGAGCTTATTGAAAATAACAGTGTCGCGGAATTCTTTTGTTTTATTGTAAATTGCTAGTCCGGGAACGGCGGGAACCAAAGTGTTTGTGTCTTTGCGTCCCTCGATGGCAGATATTTTTGTGGACTTTTTTGTGTCCGGGAACTGCCTCGTTCGTCTAGTAGTGGGTCTGTTCGTGAGGTCCTGGGTTCGATCCCCAGGTCGGGAAACGTGTTATTGCATTTTTCCTTGTGGAATTCCGAGGTTGCAGCCCAGAGCTTGGATTTGTGTCCGATTAATGGCAAAAGGCTCGTCCCCTATTACATACGACTTACACGTAACGGCGAAATGAGGGTGTTTCTATAAACCTTTGCCCGATCCTTCGGGAAATACAGACATGAATATGTTATGAGATATGAGAGATCTTTTTGAATCATTATCAGAAATAGTGTTGGAGAGCGTCGTTACTAATTACTAACCGCGCGGGTCATATGATTTACGAGGTTAAGCTGTGCTTGCCACGGTCGGTCCAGGCATGGGTGACCGTTCGTTACATATCGAGATCCCTCCGTGCCTCGGAGAGCACGTTAAAACAGTCGGTCCCGGGTGTCATTCGAATACCTATGACAGTCGTTACGGGAAGTCAGAAGCCCGAACGTCTGATAACCGGTCTAACCTTGGGATATAGGCATCGCCCAGTTACTGGGTTGCAGAGTTCTGATGGCTGTCGCTCCGTGTAAAATACTGGTATTCAGCCGCATCTGGTTAGACTGGAAGCTGACCCCAACACAATTGGGAAAAATCTAGGCAGAACATCAGAAATTGTGTTGTTTGAATCTAGTTTTACTGGTTAGTCTTTGAGTAGAGCTTTGCACCTTTTTATTATATGACGTATAACAGAAATAAGCAGAAACTTGAAACACTCCAATTAAAATAATGAATTAAAAGCATAATTCCTACAATAGTAAAAAGTTAATGGAATTAACTTCACCATATATTATTTAAAGAAATAAGCATATAGATCCTTATTTCTACAATAAGTACAATAATAATATAATAATTATACAAACAATACTGTTTCATACATTACTAACTGCATTTAATATTCAGTCTTATTGTCTTGATATAAGTCTTAATTTTCTCTATCTCAATCGATTGTAATAACCTTTTTTTTTATTACACGTCGTATTAATTGGAATTATTCAATTAGGTCGGTTGTAAACAAGCTAGTTACAGGTCTCTGATTAAAGTATTACACGTTATATTGTGTCATAAGAGACCTTTACGTAGTGGGCACGCGGGCGCGGGAAGCGGCGCGGGCTACTTGGCGCGCGGAGCGCGCGGGTAACTTACGCCGTAGCTCGTTCATATAAGTGGCCGCAGTGAGTGCGCGGACGGCAAGCGTCGACCCGCGCGGGAGCGGGGATCTCAAACTAGTTCGAGCTGACCACGCGCGTTGTTGTGATGGCGTCTTCAAAATTAAATATCTATTCAAGCAGGACCTGCACTGTGGATGCCGAAACATCGTTTTTTTTACAAGACAATTTTCTATATTTTCTAATATGTAGTCAAACGTATCCATTGACTTTCTTGTATATTCAAAAAGCTTTTGCGGTTGCTCTCGCAATTTTTCATACAGGGTCTGAAATTCTCCTTCATTTTCTCTGGTTAAATTAATTTTATTAATTCCATTTTTCGCTTTTAACATATTTTGCCATTTAAAGTAAGAATTTTCCAGTAAAAATAAGTCTTCTTTATCCATATTATATTTTGACAAACACTGGACACGACAACGCTCGGAACGAAGCCGCGCTCGACTGCGGACAGGCAAATCTCGCGCGTTCCCGCACCCGCGTCGCTCCCCGCACCGCGCTGCCAGTCTGGCCAAGCACTTATCATAACCGTCGCTGAATGTCAGCTTCCTAATAAGCCAATGCAATGGCCGGTCGTAATAAAGAACCATCTTCTTCTTAGCGTGTCGATGGCAGTTTAAATCGGTCATTCTCAGGTGTCGTAATATTTAGTAGACTTCGGTGGTACATTTTTTTTGTAAGATTTAAGACAACATGCAAAACAAAATCTAGATTTAATTTAGAATATACATGTAGTAGAGGGAACTGTATTGACTGAATGGTTACGAAGTAATAATTTTTAGGGTTCCGTACCCGAAGGGTAAAACGGGGCCCTATTACTGAGACTCCGCTGTCTGTACGTCCGTCCGTCGGTCTGTCACCAGGCTGTATCTCATGAACCGTGATAGTTAGACAGTTGAAATTTTCACAGATGATGTATTTCTGTTGCCGCTATAACAACAAATACTAAAAAACAGAATAAAATAAATATTTAAGGGGCTCCCATACAACAAACGTCATTTTTTGCTCGTTTTTATAGATAATGGTACGGAACGCTTCGTGCGCGAGTCTGACTCGCACTTGGCCGGGTCTTTTAAACGTGTCCACCGAAACCAATATTTTAATCAACGAAATGAAACCTAAAATTATCAGAATTTTTAATATATAAAAGACTAGCTGTATCTTCACGGCTCCGCCCGTAGCCTATGTTGCTCAGTGATAAAGTAGCCTTCTTACGGCAAAATATTTTTTGAAATCGGTCCAGTAGTTTTTATGTTTATTCGTTACATACAAAAATACAAATCTTTCCTCTTTATAATATTAGAATAGATAGAATAGACTACAAAATTCTGCTTTACGTTTTTCTTCTTCTTCTTAGAGTATGGCAATCTAAATGGAGTTGGACCAGAATTTAGCTACGAGTTTAGCGTTATCAGTAGCGTCCATTAGTTCCTGTAACATGCAGGTATCAGGGCACGCAGGGCATGATGTCAGGTGTCCCATCGTTTGTGGAACAGCACCACATTTACATTCCAAGCTGGAATCATCTATGAATCTCCACCTGAGTAGGTTTTCCTTGCTTCGACCAACTTGGGTCCGGAGTCTGTTTAAAGAATTCCTGGTCAGCCATGGCAGCTCATGTCCAAGTGGGAGATTTTCAGCAGGTGGGACAAATGTGATGGGTAGGGAATTAGAATTTAAATAGAGAACCATAATTACCAAGTTCTGCAGAGCTTGGTAATTAGTGAAGAGATGAAGCGTCCTTTTCTTTGCTGAGATATATCTAATAAAGCTAAAGTACCTACTGATAATTATAACGACCTATAGTTGTCCTATGGGTGGCAAAGTATTTTTATAACTACAACTGCCTCGTATGTCTAGTGGTGGCAAGCGCGACTCCTGATCGATCCCCTGGTCGGAGAAAGTGTATTTGGGTTTGCCGTGCAGAATTCCGCAGTAGCAGCCCGGAGTTTGGATTATAGCCCGATTGATGGCAATAGGGTCGCCCCTAATTACATGGGACTTACACATAACGGTGAAATTACGGTGTTACTATACACCTCTGTCCAACCCTTTGGGCAATACAGGCGTGATGTTATGTTATGTATTTTTATTAGGACAGTATTTTTGAGTACCTAACTAAAAAATTAATTTTGTACGAGGGACAAGGTAAAGTAACTACACTGGCCTGCAAAAATAAGTATCACACTTTTAAAATTTCAATTTTTTCAAAACTATAGTAGTTAGAGATTTAAAATAAAAAACGTTTTATAGCAATTTTTATCAGCTTTCTTTGAAACTATAGTAACAAAGTTAAACTCTTTTTTGAGTCCTTTTTGTTTCGAAAATATATCTTGTGTACTTAAAAAGTTATTGCAATTTTAAAAGTGTGATACTTATTTTTGCAGGCCAGTATATACTAAGAAATAAGTACGCAGAATACAGAAAATTGTTTTAAATATAAATTAATTAATACAAAAAATTCAGTATACAATGTATTTTAAAATTAGACTTCCCAATATTTAATTATCGTAAACCTTTCAAAAACAGCATTTACATACAAATCATAAAGGTACAACCCGTCCGACTTAACTGTGCACCAGGCGCTGTGACGTAACAGTGACGTAACGCTAACGTTACCTACTGAACGCACGAGGCGAGCGCGGGGTGCTGCGCGGGTACGCGGGAGTGGTCGCATTCCAGCGAAGTGCCCAGATAAGTCGGACGGGTTGTACTTGTAAAAAGCCGTCTTTGGATAACAAGCAGTCTGATGACATATTATATTTTTACTAAGTCATTTGCACAGTATCTTGACCTGATCTCGGTATTCTTCGAGACAGGTTCTTCGAATCTTCCAAAGACGATGGTAGCTCTATATTTTTCGTTTCTGGCAATGGGTAACACAACAACCCACCTATAATAGCCATAACTCCAAAAATAACCCCAGAAATAGTTTCAGGCAGAGCATTGACAGGTGGTGCAATAATCTGACCCACTCTTGATAACACTGATAAAAAACCTAACACAGAATTCCTTATAGAAGTTGGAAATAACTCCACACCATACAAAAATACAATTATAAATGACATAAAGAAAAAACAGTTGCAAATACAGGCAATTACTACACGCGGCCAAATAGAACTAGCAGGTATAGCGACAACCGTTATCATGAATATCCCTGATAGGAAGTTAGTTGTCATTAAAAACGATCGTCTTCCTAATATTGTTAACAAAAATGCAGCAGTTATAGTTCCTGGTATGAGCAGTGCTCCTGATATGGCAACGTTCAGATGAATGTTCCCACTCATTCTGCCAATGTACTGGGACACGCCGTAGTAGCCCATGCCACACACGAAGTATATGACGGACATGCATCCGAGATTTAAGGTAAGCCTCCTGTGGCGGAAAATTTGCCAGAAACTCAGTTTTGTGTGCTTTAGTCTTTCGTTCTCTGAAAAGAATTCCTCCATTTCTGTTTTCATTGTATCAGTTGGATGTCGGTTACTGAAACAAAATATCAGGAGCCACATTATTATGTATGTTAGGGTTGAAGACCACGGAGAGCTCTACCAGAAGAAGCTGGTGGACCGAGACCTGCCGGGGTCGCGGTGCATGCAATAGCGAATCCCGTGACCCCGCCCTTAGGTCAGAAGTTGGTTTGTTGGTTAGTTGGTTTTTAGCCGGTAAGAGTTCGGAAGACCCCCTCGCCTTCCCCGGGCGAGGAACATCAATGAAAACCATAAAAAAAGGGTTGACCAAAAACGCTCAATGAGCAAAAAATTGAGAATTGTGGATGATCTTACTAGAGAGTTCTGCGCGTTCTGGTCAATTTTTTAGCTCAATAAGCGTTTTTGTCTTTGTCACGGTAGTTATGATGGAGAATTACAAGTACAAACTGGCAAATAACAGGTACCAAATCCCTACAATAAAACACCAAAACTCATACTAACAACGCCGCAATCTTCTGCATAACGACCGTAGCCCTTTCAGAATTACCATTTTCAATCAACCACTTCGGGGATTCCAAGATCAGCCACCACAACGTCACACACAAGAACGTTGGTATCGACAGGGCCAGTTGGAAGGTATCACAATGTCTTATGTAATATGACACCCCTGCTAATGACATATGGCTCACGTTTATAGGAACGTGGAACAGGGCTGTCACCATCTCCCTATACCTGACCCCGCAATATTCCACAAGGAGGACGTAGCCAGTCACGATAGATCCTCCAACCCCTATGCCTTCGATGCACCGCATGAAGATGAAGGATGAAACTGTTGGCATCAAGACTACCAGGCATCCTGCCGCGGCAATGGTGAAACAGCTTATTGAAAACATGAAGAGGCGGCCATACCTGGAAATGATATAAAAAAAATAATTACAAGTGGATTAAAATGACAGTGAACTGACTGTAGTATAGGCTATAATAATGACTACTCTAGATTAATGAAGCAGGTCATCACAGAACCAGCCCTCTCGTAGCGATGACAATGCTATCCATCACAGGTAGGATCTGAACATCTGGATTACGTCATTAGTCGATCAGACGCTCTGAACCTTTTTAGTTAGTGATGGATTATATTCTGAAGCTCACTGGTCTCAGAAAACCCTTTAGCGTTATTCATCATCAACATCATTATAATTTCAGCTCTTATCTACCCACAGCTGAGTATGGCCGGTCCTCTAAAATTCTCTCTACTATAAATTTTATACCAGTTCATATCATAGTTCAGTTTATAGTGATTTTCAGTTCACAACGTGCTTAACGTAATTAATTGGAAACGTGCGTCAACATTCATTAATATTTTAAAATGAATTTTTAGTGACAAGCCCGTTGTCGAGAGGGATATCGATGATAATTAAATGAAGGTCTGGTTGATTAAAAGGGAATGAGAAATTTGCTAAATTGGCATGTGCTAAACTGTAACAAAATGGGTTTTTCTTCTTCTTCTATTCGTGTGGTTAGTGACTAACCTGGTGTCAGAGCTTACACCACCCATGGGCCTCTGGCTTGGCTTCACATGCCGTCGAGAAATATCTCTCAGGCATGCCGTGTCCTCACGATGTTTTCCTTCACCGTTTTTAAACAAGTGATAATTATGGGTTTATCTTTTACGTGAAACCGTAAAATATGATCTGGCTATTGATGTATTGTAACATAATTCATTTTGGTTTACACTGATCATTTTATGAACAAATTATTTAATCATTGCAGTACTGATCAGGAACAGGAACATAACAACGCACAACAACACAACAATATCGCTTTGGTACATGTCAGATTTTGTGCCCACAACCTGGTTCATTTAATCTTCATCTCAAAAATCAACCCATTAATTCCAATGTTAAACATGGGGCCTCTTCTCAAATTGAGAAGGGCAAAGGCCTTAGTGCACCACGCTGGCCTGGTTTGGTTTTGAGGACTACACACTACACACACCATCGAGAACATATTTTTTTTAGCCTACTGATGCATGTTTCTTCACGATGTCTACTTCGCCGTCTATTATTACAGTCTTATAATTCAACTTATTGAATTATAAAACTTAATTCAACTTATTATAGCAGTGATAGTCTAGTAGTGTGACTATAGGACTGCCAAGTCACAGGTCTCGAGTTCACTTGCTTAAAAACGGTGAAGGAAAACATCTTGAGAAAACCGGATGCCTGAAAGATATTTCTCAACGGCATGTGAAGCCAAGTCAGAGGCCCATAGGCGGCATAAACTCTGACACCAGGTTAGTCACTAACCACACGAAAAGAAGAAGATTCAACTTCTTTTTAACCGACTTCCAAAAAGGAGGAGGTTACTATGTTCGTCTGTATGTATTCTTTTTCTTTTTTTTTGTGTATGTTCATCGATATTTTCGCCAATTGTGAACCGATTTTGATGATTCTTTTTTTAATGGATAGGGTATACTCCGAAGTTGGTCCCATTTAAATTTGGTGAAGATCTGATGAAGAACTTTGGAGATAGACAATGGAACTCCTCAATGACGAACAGTACGCATATTGTGATGATGTGATTATGTTACGGGCAGCGTCTTAGTAGGTCAAACCAAGTTTTAATTAAGGCCACTAAAATGAAAAAAAAAAATACAAAAATTTTAAACCGACTTCAAAAAAGAATAAAATAATTACCATATAAAATTAACAGTTTCAGAAGTCGGTGCCTTCAATTTGGTTCAGCGTGGATCAGCACCGACCTCTGAAACTGTTAATTTTATATGGTAATTATTTTATTCTTTTTTGAAGTCGGTTTAAATTTATTGTAAAAAATGTTTTTATTAACTATTTACCTGTCAGCCATGAATCCAAATAACAATGCTCCAAGCAACGTTCCAACATACAGCATGCTTTGAGAGAAACTCACAAGCCATTTTTTATCACAAATTACCCCAAATTTTGTTTGCATCGTCTCCGTAAACACACTTCTATTCCACTCGGGTTCTTCACAAGGACACTGGTCCCCAAAACTTGAGAAGTTACCAGCCTTCTTGCAAGTAAACTCCATCGGTGGAGACAAGAATATCAAACTTAGAACATGCCAGAATATTGGCAGCTTTGTCAGAAAGAGAAAGAAGAAGAAATAATAATGGTAGCAGGTTATACGATCAAAGTATTTTTCGATTGGATTTCTTGTTGGAGACATAATTTTGGTTGATTTCGTTTCGATGGTTCACATTAATCGAGTTGGTTCTGGAAGCTTGTTTCATATCATGTTCATGTCGGATTGATTTTCATAATTTTTCGTCCAAAAATATTTATCATTAAGTTGGCAAATTATAAAGTATAATAGTATTCTTACATGATACATAATATAATTATTGAACATAACTTTTTCTCAAATCATGTTTTCAGAATTAAAGGTATTTATTAAAAAAAACTTTTCATTCGAGGATAAATAAAACGAGAAGTAATATTTAAGTATCATAATTGGCTCGTTACTGCTTACGATAATATAAATTAGTGAAACATTTCAACAAAAATATTTTTTAGAAGTTTTTTTGGATGTTGCTAACAAGCGAAGTTTTCTTGTGTTGCCTAATCAATGGCTAATCTCCTAGTGTTATATGTGTATACAGGTGTTAATGAATTCATGTAATTCCTTCAATTCTTGTAATTCCTCTTACTACCTCCAGTTTAAAAAAAAAACATTTTGTTCTTAACGTGAGTCAGTTTAGCGCCCCGAGCTAACTGAATGCGCGGAGCGATATCGCGGTAGTCGTGCCCGCCAGCTGTGTTGCCGGGCGTCCATTAATTTATGTATTGCATCAAAAAAAATATCACATAATTTTTTAATTTGACCCTTGTTAGTTTTTTTTGGATACAATCACCACCATCGCAAGACAAAAACTATTATTAGTATTTTTGTTTTTATAATCAAGCAAAATCCTGTGCAGGGTTAATCTATACCAGTAATAGATCATGTCACCTCTTTGCTTCAATAACGTGACAAGTCCGAACGATCCTCATTGTTTTATTTGATAATTAAAACCACCGTGTTTGATTTAATTTTTTCATATATCGTGGTATCTTTTACTCTTAATAATGAAACTACGTTTTTTGAAACATTCAATCGGACACGGCGCGTTAATTATCAAATAAAACAAATAAGAATCGGTCAGACTTGTCACTTTATTGAAGCAAAGAGGCGTAGTGGTTTTGAGGAATTACACAAACTCGTTTACACCCTGTATATGCCTCGGTCACCACTTTCCATCTGGTGGGTCGTCAACATATATTTGCCAACTTACTACATAAAAAAATATATTGAAAAACACATTGCCAATAAAACTTCCTCTCATGCAACAATAACAAAACTAATAACCAAAATAAGGTCAATATCGACTGCTACGAGAGGATCAGCAGCAATCCTTACGTGCCCAAATCGCTAACATTTTGCTAACAGCTAAAATATACGTTCGCAAGATAGTATTCAGGGCATTAACTGGTTTACCAAGATTGTTTTGCGGTTCAAAAAGCAAAGTTTGAGATTTGTTTTAGAAGTCGTAAAGGTGCGATTAGATTTTGGTGACGGCAAAGTTAAGTTTGTGAGGAGATTCGGGGATCTGCCGAGGTAGATTATAACTAGATGTGTCAACAGTTTTATTTTGACTTCGTCACGTTTGGCTCTGGTCTCACCTGATGGTAAGCGCAGACAGGGTCTTAGATGGAGCACACGAATCCAAGAAACAGAGATATAGAGGGATTACCCTATACCTCTCTGGCTCTCACATACACACGGCGAAACGCAGTAAACTGCTTGGCTTGACTTTAATGTGAGGGTGGTAGCTAGTCAGGCGGACTGTATAGATCCTACCACCAAGCGTGATGGGTTTTGTTGAATCTTACAACAGGTGTCTATTCCCAGCGTGCGATAAAGAAGTTTTATATTCTAACCCGTCTCCACACGGGGTGAAAACTGATTTCTTGCTTTTGTGTAATTTACTAGATGCAAAATAAATCCCAAAGAAATGTATAGTTTTCTTGTTCGCTGTCGTGTCATGCTATGTTATAATTACTTTGTTTCTGTATCTGTGACTAATAATTTATATTTAAACGATTTTAATTAGCTTTACTTCCTATATTTGTTTGCTTGATTCAAATCTTGCGACAGATTTTTCTACTACTTCTGCTAAACCGATTCTCCTGAAAATTCGCACACAAGTTCAATTCCCATGAAAATACAACATTATAATAATTTAAACCTTCAATCTTCAAATCCTAATGCTGCAGGGGTGTTGCAAGATAAAACCGTTTAACTTAACAGTATTTTTTAGGGATTATAATATTTATTATTCTGGTTCATGTTAATCTTCTTTATTTTCTCTCACAGTTACACAATAAAAAAACTTAACATAACATCACGCCTATATTCCCCGAAGAGTTGGGCAGAGAAGTATAGTAACACCCCCATTTCGGCGTTATGTTTTAGTTCCATGTAATAAGAGGCGAGCCTATTGCCATCAACTGGGCACAACTCCGAACTACGAGCTGCTACTGAGGAATTTCACACGAAAAAACTCAATAACACTGCCTCACGATCAGCAGTCACGCTTTTCACTAATAGACTAACGGGGCAGTTAAAAAGAAACTTATTGCAATTAAATACGGTACATCGCGTTTTTATAATTATGTTTTTCTTCGTACTTTCCAAACGCAGTACAGGTTTCAGTGTTGTTTTTCATAGCTTTTGGTGTCGATGGAGTCACATCCAGCCCAGCTATATCAATGAATGGAAGACGTCGAAGTAACGCCTTTGATAATGTATGACGCGAGGGCTGCCGTAGTCAGAATTGATTGATTCGATTTTAAGTGCCGCATATATGAAACCATTTTTTTATTCATTCATAAGCTGTGTTTCAGCAGACGTGGGTATTGACGTAGTTAGGCCTGATATGTTAAGGGTTATACTTTCATTAGAATATTTAAGTTCTTGTTCTGTCTAGCCTTTTCCCAACTATGTTGGCGTCAGCTTCCAATATAACGAGATACGGCTGAATATCAGTATTTTACAATAGCTGTGATAGCCTAGTGGTGTGACTGTCGGACTGCCAAGTCATAGGTCTCATATTCGAACCCAAGGCATGCACCTCTGACTTTTCGGATTCATGTGCGTATTGTATAATTATCACTTGCTTAAAAGCGGTGAAGGAAAACATCGTGAGGAAATCGGCATGCCTGAGAGATATTTCTCGACGGCATGTGAAGCCAAGTCAGAGGTCCATGGGCGGCATAAACTCTGAAACCAGTTTAGTCACTAACCACACAAAAATAAGAAGACAAGAAATATTTTACACGGAGCGACTGCCATTAGTCCTCCGCAACCCGATAGGCAATGCCGATATCCTAAGGCTAGACCGGTTGTCGGAGTTTCGGGCTTCTGACTTCCCGTAACGACTTTCGTCGGTATTCGTATGACACCCGGGACCGACTGTTTAACGTGCTCTCCAAGGCACGGAGGGGTATCGATGTGTAACGAACGGTCAACCATACACAGACTGACCGCGGCAAGCGCAGCCTTTCTTCGCAAATCGTATGATTCGTGTGGTTGTCAATTAGGCACAAGCTCCTCATTAGGATTTTTAAGTACCTACCTCAACTTTTTTCTTTGTGTCCATTTTGCTTGAAGGAACTCTTGCGCTCCTGTCATGAGTGCCAGCTAGTCGTGATCAATCCTGTATGGTATGATCTTCTTTTCACATGGTTAGTGACTAACCTGGTGTCAGTCTTTATGCTGCCCATTTATACCGCTCTGACTTGACTTCACATACCGTCGACAAATATTTTTCAGGCATACCGGTTTCCTCACGATGTCTTTCTTCACCGTTTTTAAGCAAGTGATAATTATACAATACGCACATGAATCCGAAAAGTGACCGGTGTGTGCCTAGGGTTCGAACTCAAGACCTTTGACTTGGCAGTCCGGCGGGCACACAACAGCAGTGATAGCCTAGTTGTGTGACCGCCGTGGTATGATGCGATCATAGATTTATGTAAAGAAATTATTTACATAATAAAAAAGGGCTCTACCTGTTGCAGTCCATTGCTACTCTCAAGTGCCATACAAATGCTTTCTAAAACTGAACAGTGACACTCACTTTTTAACCGACTTCCAAAAAAGGAGGAGGTTCTCAATTCGTCTGTATGGTTTTTTTTTTTAAGTTTTTGTTATCTCATAACTCCGCCATTTATAAACCGATTTAGATATTTTTTTTTTTATTTGAAAGGATATACTTCCAGATTGGTCCCATTTAAATTTGGTGAAGATCTGATGAAGAACTTCGGAGATAGACAATAGAACTCCTCAATGACGGACAGTACGCATAATGTGATGATGTGATTATGTTACGAGCAGCGTCTTTAGTAGGTCCAACCATATTTTAATTAAGGCCACTAAAACGAAAAAAATAATAAAATATTTAAAAAAAAACGACTTCAAAAAAACGATGAAAAGAATAAAATGATTACCATATTATAAAATTAACAGTTTTAGAAGTCGGTGCTAATCCATGCTGAACCAAATTGAAGGCACCTACTTCTGAAACTGTTAATTTTGTAATATGGTAATTATTTTATTCTTTTCATCGTTTTTTTGAAGTCGGGTTTTTTTTTATTGAAGTAGATATTATAATAACGGTATTCAGCTAAATTCCCCTTGGGATTACCCCTCTGACTCTCCCATACATACGATGGAACACAGTAAACTTTGCTTGACTTTAATGTGAGGGTGGTAGGTAGCCAGGCGGACCGTATAGACCCTACCACCAAGCGTGATGGGTTTTGTTGAATCTTACAACACGCGTCTACTCCCAGCGTGATGCGAGGATGTTTTATATTCTAACCCGTCCCCATAAGGGACCTTTACGAATTAATCGACTAACAAAAAATGTTACATCCTCATGACTTTAAGTAACATAACATCACGCCTGTATTCCCCGAAGGATTGGGCAGAGGTGTATACTAACACCCTCATTTCAACGTTATGTTTAAGTCCCATGTAATAGGGAGCGAGTCTATTGCCATCAACCGGGCACAAATCCAAACTCCAAGCTGCTACGTAGGAATTCCACATCAAAAAACCCAAAAACACTTTTGCCTGACCTGGGGATTGAACCCAGAACCTCACGATAACTCGCCTTGCTAATGTTTTGAAAATGCATTTACAGCACATTTGAAGCACGTTTAATACCAATAAATCATTTGAATCTAACTCGCTGCAAGTTCACGTTATTAATCATCTCGGTGGCTTAATGTTGGATATGACATGAGAACATCATCTTGCTCCGCTTAGTGTATATATATCTATAATAATGTTATAGGTATCAACACCCCATCAGACGTAAATCTCTTTAGTGTTGATGGGTATTGCGTTGTTTAAGAACTTAAAATTAGACTCTGGCCACGCTAACTCTGCAGAGGAATTATGGAAAGAAAGAAATAAATTTATTTGGCACGAAAGCAGTCAGACACACGGACAAAAAATTCATAAGAGACAAAACAAAAGAAAAAATAAATAAAGTAGCTGTGTGTCTAGCGGCTGCGTCAAATAGGTTCAGTTCAGCATAAATGTCAGACCACTAGTGCCTGACGCTGGATTTCAACTGAACCCATTGTGACGTAACTGATATAAACCAGTTCCAAATAGATAAATAGCGTGCTTAAACAAATAAAAAAATAATAAATATAAATACTGTCGACCTTTGATTACGGATGTCTCAATGGTCATGCCACCACTATTATGTCAAAACTGCAAACAATTACTGTAAAAATCTTTGCAGTGTCGTCATTGTTCCAATCGGACTTGGCTTTACCATATCCATACCTACTTACCTAGCCCGGCAGGCCCAACTCTGATTGGAATAGTTCCTCTGCAGAGTTAGCGTGGCCAGACTCTACCTATATAATCCAAGGGTGGCCACCCAGCCGATCATGGCAAGGCAAAGAAAAATATAAGTTTAATATAAGTTGAATGAAGAGGTACTGATTATGTAATTGGTAGATCGCACAGAGCCTATTCAGTAAACAGTAGATCTTGGGTCGAATCAAGCTGGCCACCCTTGATATAATCGAACATAATTATATACTTGTCAGCGGGAAGACAATTAAGAATACAATCTAAACCTAATTTTGCATTTCAGAATTGTTCAGAATTACTAAGAATAAGCATAATTAGCCTATTACTGTCCCACTGCTGGGCGCTTGTCTCTTCTCAGAATGAGAAGGTTTTAAACCTTAGTTCATCACGCTGGCCTGATACGGGTTAGCAGATTACAGACTCCATCGAGTACTATTTGGGGCCCTATCAGGTGTGGAGGTTGCCTCGATGATTTCCTTCGCCGTTAAAAATTTGCGATAATCAAATTATGATCTACACATGGATAATTCGAAAAGTCATGACGCTGGGTTTGAACTCAGACCAGGATTGAGTTTGAACCCAGCATGGATGACAAGCATTTACCCTATAGGCTGTTAATGACAATCAGGATTTCTTGAATATTCATACAAACATTTCCGTCTTGATATTAAAGTAATTTGAAATTGCTGTACCTATACTTACTGGAGGGTCTCGTGGCTAATGTGGCTAATTAAAAACCACGCGGATCATATGATTTGCGAGGTTAAGCTGCGCTTGCCGCGGTCAGTCCTTGGATGGGTGACCGTCCCGTGTTTCGGAGAGTAAGTTAAACCGTCGGTCCCGGGTGTCATACGAATACCCATGACAGTTATTACGAATAGTCGGAAGCCCGAAAATCTCACAACCGGTCGAAATATAGGATATTGGCATGCACAGTTACTTGGTTGAGGAGGTCGGGTGGCAGTCGCTCCGTGTAAAATACTAGTATTCAGCTGCATCTGGTTAGATTGGAAGCTGACCCCAACATAGTTGGGAAAAGGCTAGGCTTAACGACGTACCTATACTTACCATCTCCTTACGAAAGAAATACAGTACCCTATTTTAAGTTAGGCGCCACTTAACTGCGAGTCTTACGTGTAGACAGTTATTCCACTTAACTGGGACTGTTGGAGTGATAACATTAAATACTATTAAAATTTTGTATCGGGTGTAACGAAGCCGAGAGCCACGTATTCTTGCTATCATTACGAAGATTTTTTGGTATTGGGCCATACCTGGGAACTGACTGGTTATGGAGATATTAAAGGTCAAAGTCACCATATTTATAGCAAACTTCGTGAGGAAACCCGCATACCTACATGGCATTCAAATTCTCTATGTTGTGTGTGTGGGTGTAGTCTAGTAGTAATTTGACAATATATTTAAAAACATATAAGTGCTGCCTGTAACACAGTTTTCAGGCTTTCATTCTCATCTATACTAATTTTATAAAGAGGAAAGATTTGTATTTTTGTATGTAACGAATAAACTTAAAAACTACTGGACTGATTTCAAAAATTCTTTTGCCGTTAGTAAGCTACATTATCACTGAGTAACATAAGCTATATTTATTACTGGAATAAAACTTCTTACGCGGGCGGAGCCGTGAGGACACAGCTAGTCTGTAACGTTGGCGGGGGCACTACCATACCCCCTGATATTAATGCTGAATGTCTCAGAACCTTCCAGTGAATGTTTAACATTCGTCTGGGGATATATAAAATTCACTTTGAGTGCACCCATTCCAAGCGTGGCCATTTTGTTACGACGTTTTAATATTAGATCAAAGTACGGTTCAATAATTAGAAGTTCCAAGTTTTAATATTTAAATGTAGATTCCATGTTCCATTTTGTTGAGGAAACATGTTTATAAACAAGTTTCGGTACATTTTCCGATGAATCTGTGCATCTTATTTAAATGTTATTGTTAACTACAATTAGACCTTTGGCTACAATCGGTAAAGGATTTTTTTCTCTGTAATCTCATAACATCACGCCTCTATTCCCCGAAGGGTTGGACAGAGGTGTATAGTAACACCCTCATTTCACCATTATGTTTAAGTCTCATGTAATAAATAGGTGGCGAGCTTATTGCCATCAACCGGGCACAAATCCAAACTCCGGGCTGCTGAGGAATTCCACACGGAAAAACCCAATAACACTTTGCCCGACCTGGGGATCGAACCCAGTACCTCACGATCAGCAGTTGCGCTTCCCACCACTAGACGAACGAGGCAGTTCGTAATCGTCTCCTACGAAAATTGGGTGTGATTCAGTAGGTGCATAATTTCCTATGAATTAGAGTAAAAAGAAATTGGTTTCTATGGTAGTTCGCTGTTTAATTTTAACCCAAAGTCTCAAAACTCTGTTTTCCAAAACATCCCTACTCCTACAATCGTTTAACAGTTTAAACTTTTCAAATCCCTGTGAGTTTGAGGTATAATATTTTTGTATTCCATTTCAATCAGCCAGTCAAAAAACTGAGCTAAAAATTTAAAAACTTGATTCCCAATTTAGTTAGGCTTTCACTTTTTAGATGAAACTATGTATATTTCAAGCAAACAAAGCCAGCGAATTCTGAATATTAGCGAATTGTTCGTCCATCCGCCCGTACGTCCGGCCGTCCAATCAAATTGAATTTGTATGTGAAATTAGACTTCTACATCAGGTGTAAAAATGTCAGTCACAGTCCTTCGTGTGTTCATAGTTAGAGAGCTGGCCATATGATTTACTGACAGGTATGGTCACCGTCTGCTGAGCCTTAAATACGATAGTAGGTAGTGCCCCAAGTCGCCCTGTAACGGTCCGCGAATTTCTACGTGGTATCTTCCCCCCCGGGGGGGTTTTGAAAACCGACTGGTCTGCAAACCATCTGCTTCTTTGTATTTTCGATTTGTGTGATCCTGAATAGTCATCCTGCAAATTTTGGGCCCAGCAAGTGCTTCCGGGCCTGTCACATCATACTTTATACACGTTTGGTGCAGTGGCTGAGCGATTGGCTTCTGCACTATGGGTCGTGGGTTCGATTCCCACACGAAACAAATATTTGTATGGCCTACAGATAGTTGTTCCGGGTCTGGGCGTTTGTGCATGTGAAAATTTGCGTCTGTAAACGCACCCACGATACAGGGGAAATCCTAGTGTGGGGCAACGTTTTTTTTTAAAACAAAACAAAACTTTTATACTTCACGTAAGGCGAAAATCGAAATTTTCGGTTTTTTCGGCAAATCTCCAGATTGTGACCACTTGCTGAGCCCAAAATTTAGAGGATGACTATTCAGAATCACACAAATCGAAAATACAAAGAAGCAGATGGTTTGCAGATCCGTCGGTTGTCAAAACCCCCTCGGGGGGGAAGATACCACGTAGAAATTTACGGACCGTTACAGGGCGATTTGGGGCACTACCTACTACGAAAAAAATAAAAAACATTTTAACAAAAATAAAACTGACTTCAATAAAACGATGAAAAGAATAAAATAATTACCATATTATAAAAATAACAGTTTTAGAAGTCGGTGCTAATCCACGCTGAACCAAATTGAAGGCACCGACTTCTGAAACTGTTAATTTTATAATATGGTAATTATTTTATTCTTTTCATCGTTTTATTGAAGTCGGTTTTATTTTTGTTAAAATGTTTTTTATTTTTTTCGTTTTAGTGACCTTAATTAAAATATGGTTGGACCTACTAAAGACGCTGCTCGTAACATAATCACATCATCACATTATGCGTACTGTTCGTCATTGAGGAGTTCTATTGTTTATCTCCGAAGTTCTTCATCAGATCTTCACCAAATTTAAATGGGACCAATCTGAAAGTATATCCTTTCAAATATTTTTTTTTTATCTAAATCGGTTTATAAATTGCGGAGTTATGAGATAACAAACATTAAAAAAAAAAAAAAACATACAGACGAATTGAGAACCTCCTCTTTTTTTGGAAGTCGGTTAAAAATACAAAGAAGCAGATGGTTTGCAGAACCGGTCGGTTGTCAAAACCCCCCCGGGGGGGAAGATACCACGTAGAAATTCGCGGACCGTTACAGGGCGATTTGGGGCACTACCTACTATCGTATTTAAGGCTCAGCAGACGGTGACCATATCTGTCAGTAAATTATATGGCCAGCTCTCTAACTATAATATGTCGTATGAAATATGCATGCAGGGAATTAAAATCGATTAATATGGATAGTCGAAAAATATTTCATGTTATTGGTTGGCATAGAGCTCGTTAGAGCGGCTTGTGGCTAATTACCAACCACGGGGATCATACGATTTGCGAGGTTAAGCTGCGCTTGCCGCGGTCAGCCCGTGGATGGGTGACCGTTCGTTACACACGACCCCTCCGTGCCTCGACGAGCACTTTAAATAGTCTGGAGTGTCAGAATACCTATGAAAGTCGTTCCGCGAAGTCAGGAGCCCAAAAGTCTGACAACTGGTTTAACCTTAGGATATCGGTATTGCCCAGTTACCTACTGGGTTGCGGGGGTCTGATGGCAGTCGCTTCGTGTAAAATACTGGTATCCAGTTGCATCTGGTTAGGCTGGAAGCTGACTCCAATATAGTTGGGAAAAAGCTAGGCAGACTAAAATATGGTTCGCATAGAATCTGGGGATGTTTCGGAGTTATGTACCTATAGCTTTAAGTCTTGGATTTACTGAGGGACAATTGGAGCAACATGCTGCGAGACTTGACGCGGGACATCTACGTGAATGTCCCGGGGACACTGTCGCGGAACAATTCGCTCGCACACATCTGTACCCGATCTCGAAACGGAGGCTTGCAACATGTCCCGCGTCACGTTGCGGGACAGTGTGCAACATTGGAGCGTCACGTTGACACAATGTTTCGCGTCATGTTGAGGAATATTTTGTGCCCTAGTGAAGGCTTTAGTCACGTGAATTTTATCGGGGCTGCCCGACTAGTATCGGGGTCAACTGGGGCTCAAAGTCAAGAACGCTTGGGGAATCAACAGAACATCCTCGACTGTGATCAAAATTGTAGTTATATGAGACCTTGAAAAAATTAAGCTTTCGTTGGTGTATGTAGTCCGCCAACCCACATCACGCCAGCGTGGTGGACTAAGGCTTGAACACTTCTCAGAAATGAGGCCCGTGCCCAGCAGTGGGACAGTAAAATGTTATCGGTAGCCGGTAACACTGGACAATGTTGATAAAGGAGGGTAGTCGTCAAGATGAATCAACGTACTCGACGTTATAAATACATTGATCATTCAAGGAAGCAGAGATTGGTTGGATGCCCTTCAGGTTTCGCCAATAACTGCCCGGTTACGTAGAAACGGTCCGCAAGACCATCTACAAGCAGTCGAATAGAAAAAAAAAAACGGAGCAAAGTATTCTTTTGCGAACAGCCGAAGAAGTCTGACCTTTTTTATCTGATTAGCTTGTACTTATTTTCTGATCTTGTGTAAATTGTGTAAATTATTATATTGTGAACTAGCTTCTGTAACAAACCACTAACCCAAATATCAGTTTTCTTAGTGGTGGAGTCTCTGTTGGTTTTATTTTACTTTATTTACCATGCTCGCAATCCTGACATAACGATGTTAGCTATAACTGTAATGATAGATTCACCCCTACAAGATTCTGTTATTTATCTCTCACAGTAATGGGAATGATTATGTATACCGCATTAATACCGCCCGATACAAATTTCCACCTATAAAAAACTTAACCTAATTACCTTCATCCTCAAATACCTTCAACACTAGCTGATAACACAAGATTAACGTCACCGACGAAGATGTTAGCCTGCGCACACACGAGCCAACTGTATCAGGAGCGTGCAAGTGATTTATGCACTGTGAACAGAGAGCGGCTCGATAAGAGCCGACGTGCAAGCCACCGGCGTAATTTAAGCTCGTGTGGACCCGGCTTTGCGATATTCGTCAGTCGAATTTATAGCGTATGTGAGAAATTGGTGTTCTATTTTTAGCGTTCCTTTTATGAAATTTTAAAATTTTCGTTTTATGGTGAGTTGGAAAATTTAGTGTGTGCCAGTTTCGTTAACTTTTTTAATAAGTGATTTGATCTCTTGTGCACCAGTACGTGTAGCATGACCTCCGTATGCAAGGGTTTTGTCGACTGAAGAACAGACACAATGACTTATTGCTTATTGCCATTGTATTGTGCTAGCAGTGGTGTGACCGTCGAACTGCCAAGTCATAAGTCTCGAGTTCGAACCCAAGGCACATACCTCAGACTTTTTCATGTGCGTATTGTATAATTATCACCTCGTTAAAAACATCGTGATTAAACCGGCATTCCTAAGAGAGATATTTCTCGACGGCATGTGAAGCCAAGTCAGAGGCCCATGGGCGGCATAAACTCTGAAAATAGCAGCACGTCCCATCAGAAAATCAAGCAGAATTAGTGGAACAAAGATGTAATGTTTGCAGCCCGAATTTAGCATGTCTATGTCAAAATATCTAAGAGGTGTATAATGCACCTACGTTTCGCCAGTTATGTTTAAGTTCTTTTTCTTCACACATTATTTGCAAATAATATGACAAGAACGTAGCGATACTTTAGTATAAGTAACAAAAAAAGAAGAAATTGTGATAGTATGGATATAAACGATTTTTCACTTTAAAGGTGTTATAACTCCGAAAATACTAACAATTGACATTAGTTATGTTAGTACCAAATGTTTCGCTTAAAAATACCTTTCTTATGACCTATCACTCATTGTTAGAGGAGGAGTAGACCAACTTCTAAACATTTCGCCCATTCTCCTATAAGCGGCTGATCTTTTTAAGTGTAGTCGTAATAAATGGATTCCTCTGTATTATTCATTCGGTTCATTTGGATCATAAGGTTTGATAATATTCAAACTTATTCAAGAATTTGGACTCCAAATCTAACAGATATTATGTCAATATGCTCTGACAGTCTATATATAACAATTTAGAGGTTATCGCTGACCCACCAGATTTTAAAAAATATGATTATTTACCGAGAAGTTTAAAACAACTTTCATTGACATATGAATTTATATTTCTCTAAAATTCTATTCTTCATAAAAACTCAACAAACAAAAAACACGTTTCTATATCGACAAAATATCGTTCACCAGAATACTCCCCAAGCCGATTTATTTTAAGTAACCCTTTTATACGGGAATTATGTTCATTAAATAATGTTTTTTATATGTTTCTATTTTCATTTAGAGCATATGGCTCTACCCTCATTGTTGGTTAGATTTGTGGTAACCCCTTCAGGAAGTAGAAAAAGTAAGTCAAAGGTTTTTAGTTCCTGACAGTGATTGTTTAAAAATGTCGTCTAATTAATTTGTGAAGACATTATTGTAATTGTTTTTTAGTAGGAGTATACAATACATACAACAGAATCGTGTAGGGGTGAATCTATCATTACAGTTATAGCTAATATCGGCATGTCAGGATTGGGAGCATGGTAAATAAAGCAAATGAAACCTATATAGAGTCTCCACCACTGAGAGTACTTTTAATTGGGTTAGTGATTAGTTACAGAAGCTAGTTCACAATAGGTATATCACAACGTAATAATTTACACAAGATCAATTTATCATGACATACTTTCACTTATCCTAATGATCGTTACGTATAATATTAATTCTGCATAAATGTATAGGCATAATTTATTTAAAAAAAAAAAAAGTTTTTTTTTATCTTGTGTAAATCCTTATGGAATTCTCTAGCGAGGGAGTCTGCCGGACTTTTACCGGCTTAAAACCCACGGTGTTCCTCCTTTTAACCTATGGCCGGGGTCACGGGATTCACTATTGCCTGCACCGACACTAACCTTTTTTTTATCGTTGGTAAATCCTCTTGGATGTCTCTTGCCCGGGGAAGGCGAGAGGTCTGCCGGTCTCTTACCGGCTAAAAACCAACCAACCAAAAACTATTATGTCAAATTAGTATTATGCCATTTAAAGTTATGCCTAACCCAATATGCCAAAGTAGATTAGGAATTAAAAAATTATGCGAATCAAAGGGATCTTATGAAACACACTCGATATAAATGCCCTGTTCCTATAAACAAAATCGAATCGTTTTGCTTACCAATGGCAGCATTTCTTGTTGCTAAATTGGATATATGAATAGACTCGTAAGCTAATTTTATCTGGGATAGCTATTTCTATATAGGAGGGTCTACTATGCAAAGACATGAAGTCTTCGCTTCATTATTGGTAAAGATACAAGAGTCTCAATTTTAACCAATAACGCTCATTAAATTATAGCAATCGGCCAATTATATCAGTCTATTAATGGCCAGCTGCTGGGCACGGGCCTCTTCTCAGAATGAGAAGGTTTAAGGCCTTAGCATACCATACATGCCTGGTGCGAATTGGCGGACTACACACCATCGAGAACTTTTTTCAAGCTCTAATATTTTCAGATTTCCACACGATGTCCTTCATTATTAATGCAAGTGATAATTAAATTCGGATCCGCACATGAATTTGGACGAGCTGTGGGCAAAACTCATCACTGAGTGGAGCCCACACAAAGACAGACGACGTTTCGGCAGTCCCAGAAGGAGATGGCGGGACGAACTAGACACTTATTGGAAGGACTGGCCGCAGAAAACCCTAAACCGAGAGGAGTGGAAGGTGGGTAGGGAGGCCTTTGCCTTGCAGTGGGATGATCATGGCTGAATAATAATAATAACATGAATTTGAAAAGTCAGAGGTGCAGTCTGGTATCAAACTCTGACCCCTACATGGAAAGCAAGCGTCCAACCACTAGGCTATCACTGAACCGTAACTCACAATTTGCAATACAATTTTGAACTAAAACAACATTCATCGCGTGATTCAAAGTTGTCGAGAAGACGTCGTTGAAAGAAATGTAGCAATGGATATTTGTTGACCTGTCAAAATCAAAGCTATTGATTCTAACACAACATAACATCACGCCCGTATTCCCCGAAGGGTTGAGCAGAGGTGTATAGTAACATCCTCATTTCGCCGTTATGTTTGTCCCATGTAATAGGGGGCGAGCCTATTGCCATCAACCGGGCACAAAATGACAACTGAGAACTCCACACGGGAAAACCCAATAACACTTTGCCTGATCTGAGGATCGAACCCAGGACCTCATGATCTGCAGTCGCGCTTGCCATTACAAGACCAACGAGACGGTTTTTATCATTGACTATTTTTGACTATTAATTCAACTAGCCTCTTCTTTATCTTTACATAGTATAAAACAAAGTCGCTCCCGCTGTCTGTCTGTCCCTATGTATGCTTAGATCTTTAAAACTACGAAACGGATCTTGATGCCGTTTTTTTAGTAGATAGAGTGCTTCAAGAGGAAGGTTTATATGCCCCACATTAGTATCTAAATTGCACACGTGCGAAGCCGGGGCGTGTCGCTAGTATAATATAAAATAAAGCCGCTTCCGCTGTCTGTACGCTTAGATTTTTAAAAAGACGCAACGGATTTTAATGCAATTTTCAGCAATAGATAGAGTGATTCAAGAGAAAGGTTTATATGCCCCACATTAGTGCACACATTGCACCCGTGCGAAGCCGGATCGGGTCGTCGAAATCTCTCTATAAGACAACTTAATTTATAATCAAACAATCTTGTTCCTAGAATCGGATTTTAATTAAAAGGGAATATTCTATTCTCAAACACTTACCGCTATCATTATTATCTAAGGTCGTCGTTATTCTTACACGTGTACGGAAACTGAGCTGTCGTTAAAACCTTAGAAGCCATATTGAAGTAACAATTGTGGGGCTCGTGGCTAAACAACAATCGCGCGGATCATACGATTTGCGAAGTCAAACTGTGCTTGCCGCGGTCAGTCCGTGGATACCCATCCATACACCCATATTCTAAGATGTTCCTCCAAAACTTACTCGACTCGACTCCACCTCGACTTGACATAAACGTCCTCGACTCGAGATTTTCCTCAGTCAAGTTAAGGAATCATCTGTCAAACTCAAGGTACCTCGGAACCTACCTTAAGGAAGGAAGTGTCGAAGTTCATATCTAATAAAAATTAATTTTGAAGACTGTCGAATATGCTTATGATAATCCTTACAATTTTTTATCGCGGCGTTATTTCCGCGATGTAGATAATTTAAATTATGACGTAATGACTCCGTCGAGGAACCTCAAAGTTCACTCGAAATTGCGACTAAAAATACAATTTTGAAGGTGGTTTCGAGGCCGTTCGAATCGAGTATGAGTCGAGTAAGTTTTGGAGGAACGTCTTATAATATGGGTGATAGACTCGATCGATGTAAATAGTTATATGCCCGTTTTTGCAATAAAAATGCTACCACTGGTAAGCAAAACGATTCGTTTTTGTTTATAGAACTCGGGCGTAAGTAATTGAGTTGTAATCCCTTTTTTCTGTTTAAGCTATTCATTAATTTCAACGAGTGACGAAAAGCATTGTAGGAAACTTTTATTTTTATGATTTACTAAAATCAAAGAGGGGCTCGTCGTTAATTAACAACCGCGCGGATCATACGATTAGTGAAGTAAAGCTGCACTTGCCGCAGTCAGTGTGTGGATGGGTGACCATTCGTTACACATCGGGACTCCTCCGTGCCTCGGAGAGCACGTTAAATACTCGGTCTTGGTTGTCATACAAATACCTATGACAGACGTTACTGGTAGTCAGAAGCACGAAAGTCTGACAACTGGTCTAACCTTAGGATATCGGCATTGCAGAGACCTGTTGGCAGTCGCTCCGTGTAAAATACTGGTATTCAGCCGCATCTGGTTAGACTGGAAGCTGACCCCAACATAGTTGGAAAAAGGCTAGGCAGATTGAAGTTGTAACAACTGTAATATTAATTTTATTCGGTGTGAAGACGGGCTAGAATATACAATTTCTTAACTGCACGCTGGGAATAGACGCGTGTTGTAAGATTCAACAAAACCCAGTACGTTTGGTGGTAGGATCTATGCGGTCCGCCTGGCTAGCTACAGAAGCTACCACTCAAGCCCAAGCAGTTTACTGTGTTCCGTCATGTGTATGTGAGAGCCAGAGCGGTATAGGGAAATGCCTCTATATCTTTGTTGCTTAGATTCATGTTCTCCACCTTAGACCCTGTCCATGCTTACCATAAAGTGTCAACAGAGCCAAACGAGAAAAAGCAAAAGAATAAAAAAAAGAAAACCATTGTAAGGAATAAAACAGCATTGTGTATTGTAGTATAGTCTTAAAGAACGTTAGCTGATCATATTTCCTTAATATAGGGGATATCGGACTATCGTGTGAAACATGAGAATGCAGTCCATATCATAAGCGACAGGCGACAAACAAGTTGACTATTACAACCAGATAGGTATTATCTATATCGGTGTAAGAGCAGTGATAGCCTAGTGGTGTGAGCGTTGGACTGCCCAGTCATAGGTCTCGAGTTCGAACCCAAGGCACCTCTGACTTTTCGGATTCATGTGCGTATTGTATAATTACCACTTGCTTAATAACGGTGAAGGAAAACATCGTGAGGAAACCGGCATGCCTGAGAGATATTTCTCGACGGCATGTGAAGTCAAATCAGAGGCCCATGGGTGGCATAAACTCTGTCACCAGGTTAGTCACTAACCACACGAAAAAAAGAAAAGAAAATATCGGTGAATTTTTAAACAGTTTTAATTAGCCTCATTTAGTATATTTATTATGTTGTTAGATTCAAATCTTGCAACAGATTTTTCAATTACTTCTACTTAACTTATTCTCCTAAATTCAATTCCTGTGACAATACAACATTATAATAATTTCAACCTTCAGTCCTCAAATCCTGATGCTGCAGGAGTACTGCAAGTTAAAACCGTTTAACTTAAAATGTTTTTTAAAGGTATTACTAAGGTGCTACGACCGTTATATCGTGTATTTTTGTTTTTAAACTCCTGGGCGCTTATTACAAAAAGTGGTTTAAACCAAGACTAAGGTAAACCCAGATTTATAATACCTATACCCATCACTTGCTAACGTCATATAACAAAAAGAGATGGAACTATTTTAAAACCGAGATTTTTCTTAGTCCATCTTTCGTAATAAGAGAGATTTTGTTTTTTAAAGCGTGCAAAATAAAGAAACATTGACAAAAGTCATTACAAAAAAATGAAGATGTTGCGGGACGCTTGGCAGATGTAAAAAATAGAAACAAATTTTATAAAAAATAACTGGTCTAATCAAACTGAAGAGAGCCGACGAGTTACGAAGGTCTGCCGTCGCGAGCGTCGCCACGCAAACAGTTGCTCTCACATCCATACCGCCACATGAGATGTTTCACATCAGAAACCTTTTGAACGATAACAATGTTCGAACACTTGCGATCGAGCAACCAACATTATTCGCAAAGTGAAACTTACAGCCTATAAAGAACGCTAATCGCTACAATAAAGCAGCCCGCTACCTCTTACAGTTGCACCACACCCTATCTGTATTGAATGTGCACGGAAGTACAGAGCACAAAGCACTCACCGCTGCGGACAATAGCCACCTACGGTGTGACCGCGTCCCACACACCACTAGTAAGGCTAGCTCTGTTATTCATATCAATGACGTTATTAACTCTTAGAGTTAGATTAGTGTCGCAAGGTTTTGTATTGACTAGTGGTGGCAAGCGCGACTGCTGATCTTGAGGTCCTAGGTTCGATCCCCAGGTCGGACAAAGTGTTATTGGGTTTTTCCGTGTGGATTTCCTCAGTAGCAGCCCGGAGTTTGGAATTGTGCTCGGTTGATGGCAATAGGCTCGCCCCCTATTACATGGGACTTAAATATAACTGGCGAAATGAGGGTGTTGCTATACACCTCTGCCCAACCCTTCGAAGAATACAGGCGTGATGTTATGTTATGTAGCCCATTACTGTCCCACTGGTGGGCACGGGCCTCTTCTCAGAATAAGAAGGGTTCAGGCCTCAGTCCACCACGCTGGCCTGGTGTGGGTGGATTACACTCACCGTCGAGAACTTTATGGAGCCCTCTCAGATGTGCAGGTTTCCTCACGGTATTTATCCTTCACCGTTAACGCAAGTGATAATCAAATTCTAATCCGCACATGAAATCAAAAAGCCAGAGGTACGGGCCGGGATCGAATTCAGACTCTCCTGCATGCAAGCAAGCGTTTAACCACTAGGCTATCACTGCTCATACTTCTCTGCTCTTTTTCTGCTCCTGCCCTTCCGACATACTTCCCAAAAACAAAAAACATCACACAACATGTAATTACACTTTTTTCACGCACATTTTGACAATAAAAATAGGTAAATCTGTTCCACTGACGTCGGCAGCTGTTCTTGCAAACATATTTTTAACCAAATGAAATTCAGTTTCAATTATTCTCAACCAGCCATGAATTGAAGATCTCTCTGTATATTGGTAATTTTTTGGTACGCCATTTTTATTTGGCATCGGAAGAGTTTGCATTTTTAAACTATTTTTTTTTTATAACATAACATCACGTCTATATTCCCCGAAGGGTTGGGCAGAGGTGTATAGTAACAACCTCATTTCGCCGTTATGTTTAAATCCCATGAAATAGAGGGCGAGCCTATTGCCATCAACCGGGCACGAATCCGAACTCCGGGCTGCTACTGAGCAATTCCACATGCAATAACGCTTTGCTCGACCTGCGGATCGAACCCAGGACCTCACGATCAGCAGCCGCGCTTGCCACCACTAGACCAACGAGGCAGTTTTTTATATACCTATTCCAATAATTTTATTCGTGGATATAATGAAACAGGCAAGGGGTGATATGGATATGTATATTGATAATTTTACCGTAATTTGTCTGAAATAAATAAATTGAATTGAATTGCGGCTTTAAAGATGATGTAGTGACAAAAATTGAAAGGGGTATGCTTAGGTGGTTTGGTCACGTAGAGAGAAAGAGTGAACGGCGATTAACAAAAGGGATTTAAAAGGCGGATGTCAAAGAAAATGCCGGTAGAGGACGCCCTAGAAGGTCATACATCGATGTTATTGGTGATGTTCTTCACAAAGTACGAGATGTACGAATGTGAATGAAGCGAAAAGAGTATGTAAGGTACGTAGCATGTGGCGTTCTATAGTTTCTGCCATGGGAAAACGGCGTGAATTTATGTATGTCTTCTTCTTCTTCTTCCTGCCCTTATCCCTCACTAGGTGGGGTCGGCACAACAAGTATTTCATAAATCCATGTTGTTAGAGGTTTTGGCTTATTGTTTTATGACCGGCCGCCTGCCTGACATCAACCCTCCTTGGGAATACTCGTTGCGCCCGTCGCGCGATTGACCAAATGTGCTTCCTGATATTATACACTGGGTCTCAAAATGATATGCATGTCCAATCTTATTGCCAACAACTAAGTAGACTATGTTCTTCTTGGTGGAGTATACTTGCAGTTCCTTGACCTACTCATTCGGTTTTGCTAGGGAATTTATGTATGTATGAATTGAATTGAATTCGTTAAAATTAAGGCTCTTGTTTCTTTTCTAATAATAGAACAAAGACCACATAGCATTGCATAGTAGATCTTTTCATATGTTATTAGACAATCATAGGCAAAATATGCTTACGAGTCTATTTTTATGTCAATAAAAATGCTACCGTTGCATTGATAAGCAAAACGATTCGTCGTTAGTCATAGGAACTGGGTAATAGGGCATAGCCTAAGCTACTCATTGCCTATATGATGTTTTGGTTTGTTTGCTATAGTATGTAGGTATAGATATACCGCTTCCTTCCTTCCTTTCATGTGGTTAGTGACTGGTGTCAGAGTTTATACCGCCCATGGGCCTCTGATTTGGCTTCACATGCCGTCGAGAAACATCTCTCAGGCATGCCGGTTTCCTCACGGTGTTTTCCTTCACCGTTTTTAAGCAAGTGATAATTATACAATACGCACATGAATCCAAAAAGTCACAGGTGCATGCCTTGGATTCGAACTCGAGACCTATGACTTGGCAGTCCGACGGTCACACCACTAGGCTATCACTACTACAAAATATACTGCTCTGACCCCATTTAAAGGTCGCACCATTTAAATAATTTAAACAGTAGATATTAATAAAAATAAAATACATTTTTGTTCTCAACCACTCGTAACAATTTGTGGGTTTAACAAGTTTACATGGCAGCTGTCAACTGAAAAGTAATTGTATTATTTCGTTTCATTAAAAAAAATAGTGAAATTGTTTTGTTTTCAGGTTTTTTTTATTATTACGTTTCGTTAAAAAGGCATTTTTTTTAGATGATTTCATGTGTAGTACCTTTTCATGTATTGTCCTGTAAAATAAGCATTCTAAAGAAAGAAAAGGTACTTGTATTAAAACTTTCATAACTCAGAGATAAATAATCGTATCCGAAATGTTAAAAATGGAAATTGTAGGAGAAGACCTATACTATACGATGATTTTATCTAATAGACGCAAAAAAACGAGATACGGCATAACCTCAAAAACACGTAAAAATGCCTGTTTTTGAACATTGAGGTTAGGATAACCCAACATCCTGACGTGGTAGATAGATAGATAGATATTCTTTATTGCACACTAAAAGAAATAAAACAAGGAATACACATAATTAACAGTACAAATGGCGGTCTTATCGCTTAAAGCAATTTCTTCCAGACAACCATTGGATGGAAAGAATTGTTAAGAAAAATATAAAGGGCAGTTTGCAGCGTACAAATATGCAACCCACTAAAAATCGGGAATCAACTAAATAATAGGTATAAATACATACTATAACACAAATAATTATATAAAATAACATTATAATTACAATACATATTTTAAATATATATATACACACACACACTCAAATAGGGTACATACATAATTAATTATACATACAGATAACTTACCTATATAAACCACTATAGAGCAAGATAATGTTCTTTAACCATTCTTTTGAAAGAAACCAACGACTGAGCACGCCTTACAGGTATAGGTAGTGCATTCCACAAGCGTATGGCCTGAACAGTGAAGGAATGGTCAAAGAATCTTGTGGAATGCATAGGCATCTTCAGTTTCAAGTTCTCCGATGATCTCAAGGATTGTGAATGTGAATCACGCATGAACTCAAAACGCTCTTTAAGATAAGAAGGGGTAGCGGGATTGAACAGAATACTGATAGGTGATAGGCTAATTCTGACGGCAAATTCGGTTTTCGGAAAATTATTTCGGAAACAGGTATTTACATGAAATCATCAAAACCTTGCAGGTCTGAGTAATCATAATATGCGTTACAATAGGTAGGAGACATAATGTATTGTGAACTCTCAAATACTTACTCAATTTGTGGAGTTCTTACTACAAACTAAATTATGGGTATAAACTGCCTCGTTGGTCTAGTGGTTGCAAGCGTGACTGCTGATCGTGAGGTCCTGGGTTTGATCCCCAGGTCGGGCATTGTTATTGGGTTTTTTCGTGTGGAATTCCTCAGTAGCAGTTTGGAGTTTGGATTTATGCCCGGTTGATGGCAATAGGCTTGCGGGGTATTGGGGCATTCTTCGAAAAATATTAACAAAAATTGAGAACGTCATTAGTATCATCCCAAAGTTAAGAATGCAGATGTTTAATACTATAATAATATGATAATGAAAACTCAAACTATACCGCTGCCGTCAAGCAATAAGCCAAGAATAAAAACAATCTGACAATACCATAACGTTAACAACCCGGGACAAGAATGATTTGTTAAAATAATGTTAAAAAAATTCGAATATTCACCCTATTACATGGGATTTAATAACGGTGAAATGAGGGTGTTACTATACACCTCTGGTCCTCTGCTCAACCCTTCGGGGAATACAGGCGTGATGTTATGTATAAAAGCGTACATTGTATCTTCAAAAATAAACAAAAAAATAAATTAATGTCCAACCCACAATCGAAATTGAATTTCATTTATTTTCTATATAAATAAAATAAAGATCTGTCAGAATGTTTGGAGAGAATTTACATTTTTACGTGTTCCTGTATTTTTGTTTAAATTGAAAGGTTTGTGTTTATTTAACGTAAAACCGTTTTGATTTTATTTGTTTCCTCTCTCTGTCTGTTGCCGGGGTCTACAGACCTTTAAGGTAACGCTTGATTCCATTATTTAGACCTTAAAATACTGGTAGTTGGTCTAGTAGTGGCAAGCGAGACTGCTGATCGTGAGTTCCTGGGTTACCCAGGTCAGGCAAAGTGTTTTAGGGTTTTTCCGTGTCGAATTCCTCAGTAGCAGCCCGGAGTTCGAATTTGTGCACGGTTGATGCCAATACGCTCGGCCCCTATTACATGGGACTTAAACATAACGACAAATTTAGGGTTTTACATACACCTCTGCCAACCCTTCGGGCAATTAACAGGCGTGATGTTATGTTATGTAAAAGGACTGGGTTTCTCTTTGGTTTCCTAAGAAACCGGTGTTATCATCTAGCGATTTTAAATCTTTGATGATGTGATGTGAGGTGGGAATGTGATGATGCTGGCAGACAACGAGCATCAGTCAAACTGCTAAATTCATGTCAGTTAAATTGCTTTACACCACAGGAAAAACCAGGTATTTTTTTCATTTTTGTGTGGCTTTCCATTTAGCACACCAGTTTTAATAGCACCAATAGTTATAGCTATAAGAATACTATTCGAATTGGTGCTATTCAAATTGGTGCGCTAAATGTAACGAATGACCTTTCGAAGACTATCTTACCGCCTAAAGTACGAGCATTAATTCACTGGAGTAAACTGACAGGTGCTGATGTATTGCAACAATGCACTACTGTCAAACGACAATAGTAGGACCTGTCAATTTACTCCAGTGAATTAATAATCCTACTATAGGTTAGGATATCCAACCCCTCAATATCCGCATCTTTTCTTAGTGTACCTATTGGGTATAACGGAGGATGCACTTAGGGCTTGTACACAAAACTGGGATGCGACGTCGCATCGTAGAAATATACGAGCTCACACGACGCATCACAAGAACTTACGAATTGATTCGCGTAATTGATTTTTCCTGTATCTTCTTATCAGTAACAGCAGTTCGCAAATCTTTTTACGCAATTTTATTCTACCTAGTATAAAATAAGTTCAATACGGTTGACGATCGTCGAGGGATTGGTCATCCGAACCTTGGAAGGAAGACGCCTTGCCGCACGAAATCGCATCGCAGCAATTTGCGTCGCAGTCTTCTGCGTTGCAAATTTGTATCGCGCCGCTTCGCAGTTTTGTGTACAAGCTCTTACTGAAAATTTAACCAGTGAATTCAGCCCATCATTATATAATTTCATAATCTTTTTTGATGTAACATATTATATATTATAATATAATAATATGTATTGTATTCTAGTAGAATACACCGTATTTTGCAATAATAAAATGGCTTTTTAAGGCTGCCCGCCCACGTCAGACGTTTTGTAGGACCGATAATCGGGCCGATTTTTGTAATGTCTGTTATTTCTGACCGCCTTTTTGTAGGACGTGTGCGTACAAAAAGTTCGTTCTATTTTACTCCAACAAAAAATCGGTCACCGATTATCGGACGTGGGCGGGCAGCCTTATCGAAAATTTCAAAAAAGTTATAGTATTCTGATCACAGGTTCTCAGTTTAAAATAACGGGCTGAATTCACTGTTAAAATTTTCAGTAACCTGTCCTTTCCAAGCAGTTTATTTATTTTTAAAACATTAATTGAAATGATATGTGTGTCAGAAGCACGAAAGTCTCAGAGGAACCTTAGGATATCGGTATTGCCCAGTAACTGGGTTTCGGAGGTCTGATGGCAGTCCCGCCGTGTAAAATACTAGAAAGAAGAAAGAAAGAAAAAACATTTATTTGTCACAGATACACTTTAACACAAAACATGATAGTATATAAATAATATTAAAATAAAAGACAACTGTGACAAAAAGGTGACCACTCAGCATAATGCTGTGCTATGGCGTGGGCCACAGACACAGCGCTGATTTTCAGCGATCACCTAAAACACGTGCGGACATTCAGCTAGTTACAAAACAAACAAATTATAATATAAATAAAATAAAATAAAACAACAAAAAAAAAGAAATTTAACATACAAATATATATATATATATAAAATATATAAAACACCATACACACACACGCATCATCTTTATTGTAGGTAGGTATTTTAAACACCTACCGACAAAACCTAAAAAGTTAACTGTATGCGCCCCGTTTCGTCTCTTTTCCGCACCGACGTGTATTCAGCCGCATCTGGTTAGACTGTCAGCTGACCACAACTTTGGGAAAAGGCTAGGTTGAACAATAAGTTTTCTGCACACCATTCCATATAGCACCTGCCTATACCTACCTAATACCGGTCAATGACACGTGTCCAGTGGTAGATTATCCAATATCAATCGGTATTACAAATGTCGCATGAGCGCACATAATCCCAACATTGTAAGCTAAGCTTAAATCTCACACGCTATTGTGTACACAATACATGATTATTGAGTTCAGCTGTTTGTCTACACGTCGTTGAAGTGGAACAATTTAGCGCTAATTAAGTACGTATTAATTCTATGATGAGGATATCACTTGACTCTCCACATACATACATAAACTCACGACTTTTCCCATGGGGGCAGGCAGAAACTATAGAACGCTACATGCTACGACCCTCACATACTCCTTTCACTTCATACATCTTGTCATACACGCACGCCGGTTGAGAGTACTACGCACCAGCGCACCAGTACTTTGTGAAGAACATCACCAATAACATTGATATATGTCTTTCTAGGGCGTCCTCTACCGTAGTTTCCATTGAAATCCGCCTTTTCCTTTTGTTAATCGCCGTTCACTCATTCTCTTAACATGACCAAACCACCTAAGCATACTCCTTTCATATAGAGGCACTTGCAGGCAAACTGAGTTCAGCTGCATTTGCCGTTAGGAAAATTAGGCAGATGACTGATGTAGCTACGGCTAGGTTGGTGTACTTTGCATACTTTCACAGTATTATGCCTCATGGCATATTACTGTGGGGCTCGGCTGCTGATGTAGGTACTATTTTTATATTACAAAAAAGGGCAGTCCGAGCTATTTATAATCTAGGCTGCCGTGAACTATTTAAGGAAATAAATATACTTACCCTACCATCTTTGTATATATTTAATAACATTATGTTCATTCGAAAGAATATTGCCCAGTATAACAAGAAAAGTGACGTCCACAACATAAATACTCGCAATTAACACAAGCTAACGGTACCTGGTTTTAGACTAAGAAAAACCAGCAAGTCTTTTATGGGGAACAGTGTTAGGTTCTACAATAAAATACCATCTGGTAAATATTACTGATTTACCAGATATAAAATTTAAACCACTTATCAAGCGCATTTTAATGTCTAAAGCTTATTACAGTATAAATCAGTATATTGAAGATAAAGATGCCTGGCGTATAACTGAAACTCCATCCTGCACATTGCGACCTTCTGGCCCTGCCTAACCTGGCTTGTATTATATTATTTTTATTATCTTTTGTGCCTATGACATTATTTTTAATGTTTACTTCTGGTATTCTTCTTTTTTATTGACTTAAAATAACCTGTACATTACTTTATCAATTTTAATATTTTTTACTAATTATTCAAATTTATCAATTTGCATTTTAATTATTATTTAATACTCTGGCAAAATAGGTTTTTGTATTATAATTATTATTTTAATAATATCGCTTTACAATATTTCATTCCAAACTGTAAAGTATGAGCATCATGCAGCTATTAGTGATACGCTTATAATCATATCATATTACTGCCTATTGTCTGGTAGTAAGAGTCTGTCATGCTCACTTAAATGTCTTGCTGATGGTGGCGTTGTTTATCCGGTCGTTGGATTCCCTACAATATGGTTGAGCTGACCGATGCGGATGTGCACGTCATGCTCGTGAACGGGTGCCGTCTATCGGGACTGGACAGCCCTTAACTGCTATGGCAATCCTAGGAGGCATATTTTTCTATTTGTTACTCTTATGTGAGTTTATTTGTTACATTAACCTGCATTATTCTCATTCTATTTCTCACACTACTGTAATGGAATTGTAATGAACTACTATTTTGAAAAGAGTATTCATGGAGTTTCTTGCCGGCTCTTCTTCATAGAACCTACCTTTTGGAACCGTGCACCTAGTCGTGACGTTTTAAAAGTGCCTGAAATCTGGTCTATTTGAAAATAAAAACTTTGAGTTTGACTTTGACTTCATGTGTCACTACATCATCTTTTAAACCGCAACTTTGTCTAATCTCATCATTCCTCAATCTATCATTCAAAATTGACTATCTACTCTCTCCAATATAAATTCCATCATGTTTACTTATAGCAGTGATAGATAACCTAGCGGTATGATCGTCGGTCTGCCAAGTCACAAGTCCCAAGTTCGAACCCAAGGTACGAACTTCGGACTTTTCAGATTCATGTGTGTATTGTATAATTATCACTTGCTTAAAAACGGTGAAGGAAAACTTCGTGCGGAAACCGGCAGGCCTAAAAGATATTTCTCGACGGCATGTGAAGCCAAGTCAGAGGCCCATGGGCGGCATAAACTCTGACACCGGGTTAGTCACTAACCACACGAAAATAATCTATCCCAATCAAAAATCTTTAAATTGATCCACATGTTAGACGTTACTTTTTTTACTACACTTTTTTAATCTACACTATTCCAATATTGATTGGGATCGATTATTATTTTTAGTTGTAAACGAAACTGCTGGTTTGCGTGACATCGTTTAGCTTGGGGTCAAATAAATCCCTGTCAATAGCCATACAAAACTCACTAGCCCAGATTTACTAAAAAATACGTCAATGTTGCAGACTGGGTCTTTAACTGTCCGAAAGCAGCATCAGCCAATCAACGGCGCAAAATACGGCCTAAATAAGGCACGTAATACAAGGACTTGAACTGCCTCATTGGTCTAGTGGTGGCAAGTGCGACTGCTGATCGTGTGGTCCTGGGTCCGATCCCCAGGTCATGCAAAGTGTTATTGGGTTTTTCTGTATGAAATTCTTCAGTAGCAGCCCGGAGTTTGGATTTGTGTCCGGTTGATGGCAATAGGTTCGTCCTCTTTTACAAGTGACTTAAGCATAACGGTGAAATGAGGGTGTTACCATACACCTCTGCCCAACCCTTCGGAGAGTACAGGCGTGATGTTATATTTTGTATACAAGGACCACAATTCATTTCACAGCGGGCAAAAGAGGTATTTACATACACAAACACATGCCTTACATAGACACACATTAAAAATACATCACAGAATCGCAATCCTAAACAATCAACTACAACAGTTTCCCATCCAGCTAATAATACTGACAAACACACACACACACACATACACACACACATTAGCCCCAATTCTGTTGAGCATCGACTAAACATCACCAAAAAATTTGCTATCTTTTACTTCCAGTTACAACAAGAAAGAGATGGAAGAATATTAGAGCTGTCAAGTTAGGTTGAACTAAAATTTCTTAACAGATTTAGACGACACCTCAGCAATTGCCACCTAGCAGTCGCTTTCTTTGGACAGGGTTGATTGGGAGTGTCATTGATTCCTCTGTTGTAGGAATCCGTCCTGGTGGAATTGTGTAGCGGTTCCCTGAAGTCGTTTTTTTGTGTGTATTTTTTTATATTTAATGTTATTTTTAAGTAATAAAATCGGACGTACGTATGAGGCGTGCATAGTCGCGTAAAGTGAATAAATGCAACGAAAAAAATTTTAATAAAAAAAAGCAATTGCCGCCTAAAACATAGTGATGTTTAACAAGTAAACTAGTTTGACAGCTCTAAAAATGTTCCGTCTCTTTCTTTTTCTGCCTGTTAATAAAAGATAGCAATATTTTTAGTTAAGTTTAGTTAGAGCAGAATCGGCACCATTTTTTTCATATTCCATACACAATGCTCATTAATCACACACACACATAAAAACATCGATCTCTAATCCACACACATATTCAAACGTCAGGAATGACACCAGTCTGAATACATTTAATCTTCAGAACGGCAGTGGGGCGCAATATCGTCATGATGAGCATCACACAATGGACCCTCGATCTCTACTGGATATTAAGTTTCCGTTGATATCACAATGTAATGCCTAGCTAGTCTAGCATAGGCTATACGTGTATGAATTAGTTCGGTCTATTCATGTCGGGTATTATTCATTGTTATCTTCATCCCGGTGTTCCGTTACATGGTGGGTAGAATATCAAGATTGGAAATGTTATACCTACGTAAGATCTACGTATAAAGGGGTGAATAGAGGTGTAGCTTACTAACATACAAGGTTATTCGAAAAAGGGGTACTGAGCCGCGGGCCACTTAATGTATCACTAATGATTGTCTTACCGAAAGGGATAAAAGTTCAAAATTCGATAAAAAAATATCCATGCAAAATGGTTTTTAAATTTAGTTTTTTCAAAAATTCTTCATCCCTGCTTTAGTTACGAATTCAGAAAATGAAATTTCTAATCCGTGACCCCAATATGACCTAAAATGTAAACACAGCTGATCGTAGTTGAGGATAGATAGAAGTTAGCATATTTTTTATGAAATATTTGAACAGCTATTTCTCTTAAACTAATGACTTTTGGGGAAATTTGTACAAGAAAAGTTATCCATTATTATGGGTACTTTAACACCCTTTCGGCTTAGTACCCCCTTTGCGACTAACCTTGTATAAGATCAGTAACGGTTGATCTAGGATTTCAATTTTCATTTTTTTAATTATTTTTTTTACGAAATGCATCTCAAAGTTCACGGAGGGAGGGGTGTCATACAGCCACTCACTTAAAACTTTTTTAAAGTAGGTTTCCTATGCATACAATATTTTTACGTAGTAAAAATACACATTTATAATTTCTACCAAATCATTTTTTTGAGAAATCATAAATCACTTATGTCTGCACAGTTCATCTCCTGTTTTGAAAGTGCAAAGGAAGCTAAGGAGGATATGCAGTTCCTTATATAAAATGCAAATACATATCTTATAGAAAATTGAAATATCGTTGCCGGGATGCGGATATTTTGTACCATCTGGAGAGACTGGGGACAGTGACTATCTATGGGGAGATAAATATTGTAGGAGACATCTTTATTATTAGCAACGAGAACGAGTTTCTATGGCCTATCCTTACTAATCTTATCTATCTTAATATACAAGGTTAGTCGGAAAGGGTGTACTAAGCCGAAAGGGTGTTAAAGTACCCATAATAATGGATAACTTTTGTTCTATAATTTTCCCCAAAAGTCAATAGTTCAAGAGAAATAGCTGTTCAAAGATTTCATAAAAAATACGCTAAATTCTATCTATCCTCAGCTATGATCATCTGTGTTTACATTTTACGTCATATTTGGGGTTACGGATTAGAAACTCCATTTTCTGAATTCATAAATAAAGCAGGGGTGAAGGTTTTTTTTAATTTTAACACTTTCTTTATAAAAATCTTCAGTGAAAAATTAAGTGGCCCGTGGCTTAGTACCCCCTTTCCGACTAACCTTGTATAGTTCTTCTGTACGTGTGTTTGTCACCTAACTCCTCCTAAACTACTGAACCGATTTGGATGAAATTTTGTGTGTATATTTCAATGGGTTTCTGGATGGTTTGAAAATATAATTGGACCCGGTCGGTGCCGCTGCTTTTTCGGGCAGGACGACGTCTGCCGGGTTCGCTAGTACATATACATATTTAGTCAATAACTTCCTTTTGGACGTAGGCATCCACTAAGAAAGGATTTTTGGAAATTCCACCCCTCAGGAGGTAAAATGGGGGATGGAAGTTTGTATGAAAATCCGTCATTTTTGAAGATAGTGTATTGAACATGAATAATTAAATTAATAACACAAATAAAAAATACGTGTTGTATTCTCATTTCGGGTTAAAAATGGTATTGTAATTTGTATGCACAAGTCTGAAATTCACGTGGACAAAGTCGCTGGCAAAGTGCTAGTAATTTAAAAACATTCATATCTTTGTAGTAATATTATAAATGCGGAAGTAACTCTATCTGTCTGTTTGTAACCTCATCACGACTAAACTTTAAACGATTTTAATGAAACCTGGTACAGAGATAGTCTGGAACCCGGTAAAGGACATATGCTACTTTTATCCACGTGGCGACAATCTCCACATGGGTGAAGCAGTGGGTGACCTCTACTAGATAATAATTGTTACAGATCCGAGTGTGTCCGATTTGTGTCTGTAAACGCACCCACGACGATAAAGGAAAAAAAATAAAGCACCTGGTAAACGACCGTGTTTGACGTTTGCACAAACGCAGACATTCAAGGTTGCTTGACAAACACGCGACAAATTAGCTGTCAATCAAATTTTCTATCAAACATAACATCACGCCTGTATTCCCCAAAGGGATGGCAGTGGTGTATAGTAACACCTTCATTTCGCCGTTATGTTTAAGTGCCATGTAATAGCGCGCGAGCCTTTTGCCATCAACCGGGCACAAATCCAAACTCCGGGCTGCAACTGAGGGTTTCCTCACGGAAAAATCCAATAAAACACTTTGACCGGTCCTGGGTTCTATCAAACACGTAGGTAGTAATTTTTGACTAGCACGTAAAACTTTACTATTTATTTGACCGTTTACCGGGCGTTTACGTGTGTCTAGTCACTTTTATAGACAAGATTTGATTTAATAAAACCTTTACAAAAATATCTAGAAGGTCTAGAAAACATTTTTGCACGGCCACATTTACCGAGCTAAGTAGAATGATTTTCATAATGTAAGCAAAATATTACTTGGTGTAGGGTTTTCATACATTATGTCTAGAATATTATTTCTTTGGCTATCAATCATATTTGAGAAAACATAGCGTTCACATGTCAGTATTACGAACATGTTCGGTTACTTAGGCATCTACGTATAAAGAAATTCTGTATACGTATCGTCACCGGAAAGCCAATACTACTTAAGCGCCATTTTGGTTTTTTTTTCTGCGTCGATTAGTTGGAATTTCGTAAGATAATATAATAAAATACGAAATACCAACTAATCGACGCAGAAAAAAAAATCCAATCCAACGATCCAATACATAACTAATTTTAGCCAAAATGGCGCTTAAGTAGTTATTGGCTTTCCGGTGACGGTATAAAGAAATTCCGTGTTCTTAACGTGAGGCATTTTAGCGCCCTGAGAATTGCGCCGCGCGATCGCTCGCCGCGCGGTCATTTAAATTGGTGCGCTAAAATACCTCACGTTAAGAACACATGTTTACTTCATGCAATTTTTTTTATTGAGTCCAAAAGTATCCCGTACTTGGTTAATCTAATGTCAGCAGTACATCACGAGGTTTGAAGGAATTACATGATTTCGTTTACACCCTGTATATAAAAGGAAATACTGACTGACTGATCTATCAACGCATAGCCTAAACCGCTGAAGTTAGAAATTTGAATAACGCAGACATTCACTAAAGGAAGGATTTTTCAAAATTTCTTCCCTATGGGGGTGAAAAAAATCACGCGAGCGAAGCGGGCAGAAGCTAGTGCTTCAATATAGTATTTAGAGCGCTACATATTATACCTATGGATTGATGTAGAAACGCAAATTCACATAAAAAATGTTGCAATCTCCTAACAGCCAGTTCACACAGAAACTGTTTACAGGATCCGGTTTTGCGGATCCGGTTTTATTTTGGTGATGGCACCTGTAATTGTATTGACGAGTTCACATACACGCCAGTATTTCGAATCCAGTAAAAAATAGTAGCCCGACATTTTCAAACATAAACTGGATGCCGGAACAGTATAAAAAACGGAAGAACAAGAAGAAGATACAAGAAGATGTATGGAAAAGTATGGGTGCCTTCTAGGATTTCTTTGCCGGGTTCCCGATTTCAGGAATACCCGGGAAAACTATCGACCCGTTTTAGCGGATCCGTCAAAATTGATCCGCTGTGTTAACGCGGCTCCGTTTTCTTCGGACCGTTTTAACGGATCTGTCGGTACAGATGTGAACAACACATTCAGTACTGACGGATCCGTTAAGTACGGAAGTAACTTCTAAATAATGAATTAAAAGTCCTCCTCGGAATTTAAAAGAAGGCGTCAAAAAGAAGGCGGGCTAAAGCTGGTATGTTATATCTATACTAATATTATTAAGCTGAAGAGTTTGTTTGTTTGTTAGAATGCACTAATCTCAGGAACTACTGGTATTGAAAAATTATTTTAGTGTTGGATAGTCCATTTATCGAGAAAGGTTATAGGCTATATAATATCACGCTACGTCCAATAGGGGCGGAGCATAAATGAAAAATGTTGCAAAAACGGGATAAAAGTCCACCCGTGCGAAGCCGGGACGGGCCGCTAGTGATTAGATAAGTCGGTAGAGCCAAAAGCACTGACGTTTTATCTATAAATATTATTCAGACACCTTTTCATCAATCTTAGTGATGTTTTTTTACTTACTCGGTTATTTTTTTATCAGGTAGGACGGTAACGTAAGCGGCTAATCACACCATAGTTGGTAGTACCTAGTAGAAATCTTCATGAAAGAGTTGGTTCTGGCAATTACTACCACTATACTAATTTATGATGATGTAGTGACAAACATTTAAAGGAGTATGCTTAGGTGGTTTGGTCATGTTGAGAGAATGAGTCAATGGCGATTAACAAAAGAAATTTATAAGGCGGATGTCAGTGGAGACGAGCAGGGGACGCCCTAGAAGGACATGCATCAATGTAAGTTTTATTTATTTATTTATTTAGGTTTACCAACTATTGGTACAGTCATGCATAGTTTACATAATAGCTTAAAAGTAAATCTTACTGCACAATCATTACAGGTAAACACAATGTAGCAAGTGTTCTTTTTTTTGGATGCAATATCTACTTTTAATCTTATTACTAATCTAATCTTACACAATTTTATTCAGAATGACATTTTAGTTCCATAATGATAATAACCTGCTTTGTAGGCAAAAAACATTGGCATTTATTTTACATGTCGAACAAAACTATTTATGGAGTTGGAATAAATATCAAGTAGGTCGCTATATTATGGGTGATGTTCTTCACACAGGACAGGTGTGAGTACTATTAACCGGCGTGCGTGTATGACAAGATGTATGAATGTGGATGAAGCGAAAGGAGTATGTAAGGATCGTAGCGTGTGGCGTTCTATAGTTTCTGCCTACCCCCATGGGAAAAGGCGTGAGTTTATGTATACACGCTTAAATTTTGATCGTTTTAATCCCTTGGACTGGTGGTTTAACTTACAAAATACTATTCATCAAAAGCTTGCACAGCATTGTAACTCTTAAAACAAAGAAAATAGCAAGTGATAACATAATACTCGCAAAATGCATGAAACCAGCAGTAGCGCCACGAGTTAGTTACCTACGTCGGCGTCGGTCGTTGCGTACCTAACTACCTAACTCCGCCCGATCAAGTTAAGGTTATTGACTCGCGCTCAGCTGAGATTCACGTAAACAAATTAAATGATTCCAAATTTTCCTTTATACTTTTACGGGCTTAGGACCGTCATAATTGCTTTGTGCCTAGGTTTCGGGCCATGCCTAATACTATTAAAAGAATTATGCTTAAAGCGGTAGGTACATGTAAAAATAAATCCCTACAGGCCTGCTAGTTATGGCGTATTTAATAACGTGGAATCAAAATTATTTACAATGATTTAAAAAAGAAAAAAAGTTCTAATTACTTACACGATTTAAAAAAAGTTCTGTTACATACCTAAATCACCTTTGATTTATTTAACACTAAGCGACACGTAATAATTGTTCATAAAAACGTGTACCTAATCAAATGATTAAAAAAGAATTCTGTTATAAACCTAATAATTAATCACCCCTGAATCATCACTGGCTAATACTTCACGATAGCTTAATAATTGTTCAAAGTGCAAACCATTCCTTTCGAGACATAATTTTGCACGTTTAATTAAATTGTCTTTTAATTTCAATATGTAAAGTCTCTCTGTCACTTTATAAAACATCGAACGCGTTTACTATCGCACTTTTCATTTGTACACGAGTTTGATGCTCGTTTCTGTACAAAAGATGGCTTCACAAATAAAAATCCAGCGGGGTAAGGTCCGGGCTCCTTGCTGGCCAAACAACTGGACCAACCCGTCCAATCCAGTGATCTCCAAACACGGAAATCAGGTGATTACGTACATTATGCTCGCTTCGCTGTAGACACCGAGCCGCCTGCGCATCAAAACCCGCGATTGCGTAAAATTGCACCATGGCAAGGAACTCCAGGTTGGAGTACGCGTAATTACGAGACGTCATTACTTTCGCGCGACAAGGATAATCTTAACAACAACACACCGATGACGTCTTAGATAAACTGAATTATTTACATGACGTGGTCATGTACTCCTGTGCTGCCCTTGGCGCGCGGGGTGCGCGGGGCGCGCGCCTATTGCATTGCCAATCAAATAGGGTTTGGGGGCGGGGTTTGGTCTAGGATTGGCTAATTTTTGTGAGTCCACGTTGACTGTGCGTACGCGTCATTGTTGCTAGAACCGAATGGTGCCTACTAATGGTTCGCATAATTTATTCACTCATGCGAAAATTAATTCGAGTTTTTTAAAAAAAAGTACTTTATTTTTTAATTTTATCTTTACAAATCGATAGTGTTTCATGCACCGGATCGACCCTCCACGGGATTAAAACGATCAAAATTTAACCGTGTATATATATATATATCGGTGTCTACAGCGAAGCGAGCATAATGTACGTAATCACCTGATTTCCGTGTTTGGAGATCACTGGATTGGACGGGTTGGTCCAGTTGTTTGGCCAGCAAGGAGCCCGGACCTTACCCCGCTGGATTTTTATTTGTGAAGCCATCTTTTGTACAGAAACGAGCATCAAACTCGTGTACAAATGAAAAGTGCGATAGTAAACGCGTTCGATGTTTTATAAAGTGACAGAGAGACTTTACATATTGAAATTAAAAGACAATTTAATTAAACGTGCAAAATTACGTCTCGAAAGGAATGGTTTGCACTTTGAACAATTATTAAGCTATCGTGAAGTATTAGCCAGTGATGATTCAGGGGTGATTAATTATTAGGTTTATAACAGAATTCTTTTTTAATCATTTGATTAGGTACACGTTTTTATGAACAATTATTACGTGTCGCTTAGTGTTAAATAAATCAAAGGTGATTTAGGTATGTAACAGAACTTTTTTTAAATCGTGTAAGTAATTAGAACTTTTTTCTTTTTTAAATCATTGTAAATAATTTTGATTCCACATTATTAAATACGCCATAACTAGCAGGCCTGTAGGGATTTATTTTTACATGTTGTACCTACCGCTTTTAGCATAATTCTTTTAATAGTATTAGGTATGGCCTGAAACCTAGGCACAAAGCAATTATGACGGTCCTAAGCCCGTAAAAGTATAAAGGGAAATTTGAAATCATTTAATTTGTTTACGTGAATATCAGCTGAGCGCGAGTCAATAACCTTAACTTGATCGGGCGGAGTTAGGTAGTTAGGTACGCAACGACCGACGCCGACGTAGGTAACTAACTCGTGGCGCTACTGCTGGTTTCATGCATTTTGCGAGTATTATGTTATCACTTGCTATTTTCTTTGTTTTAAGAGTTACAATGCTGTGCAAGCTTTTGATGAATAGTATTTTGTAAGTTAAACCACCAGTCCAAGGGATTAAAACGATCAAAATTTAAGCGTGTATACAAGGTTAGTCGGAAAGGGGGTACGAAGCCGCGGGCCACGTAAAGTATCACTGATGGCTATTTGAAATCAAGTGTTAAAATTTCAAAATTCGACAATTTTTATTTGCATGCAAAACGATTTTTATTTTAGATTTTTCAAAAAAAAATCGTACTTGCTTTAGTTATGAATTCAGAAAATTAATTTTCTAATCCGTGATCTCAAATATGACTTAAATTGTAAAAACAGCTGATCATAGCTATGGATAGTTAGATTTTAGCATATTTTTTACGGAATCTTTGAAAAGCTATTTCTCTTAAAGTATCGAGTTTTGGGGAAAGTTGTAGAACAAAAGTTATCCATTATTATGGGTACTTTAACACCCTTTCGGCTTAGTACCCCCTTTCCGACTAACCTTGTATATAATGTATGCCAATTTCTGCAGCCAAGCAGCATTGCTGTATAGCGGTGAAGTTACAGGCTTATGAGACTTTCAACTTTATCTTTAACATTGGCAACGCATCAACAATCTTCTTAGTGTTGTTGGTGTAACAACAACACTAAGAATCACTTTTCTTCAAGCGGGCTGTCGGCTTATTTACTAAAAGAAAACAGTGAGTAAACGAATTTTTATTTTACATACATACATAAACTCACGCCTTTTCCCCATGGGGGTAGGCAGAAACTATGGAACGCCAAATGCTACGATCCTTACATACTCCTTTCGCTTCGTCCACATTCATACATCTTGTCATACACGCACGCAAAGTACAGGTGTGTAGTGCGATTTTTTTATTACATTTAAAATACATTATCTTACAACTCACCTTTTTTCTCACTCTAAAACCATTAAACCGGTAAACCAATAATTGCCCACACAAAACTTCCTGCATAAAACTTTCCCAATATCGGCTTTACGAATTACAGGGGGAGCAACAAATTGTAAGTAGCAACAAAAAAAGCTAACTGTACAGTAAGTTGCAAACAAGAGTGTTAAGTTGCCGCTGTGTGGCGCGACAATAAAATAGCTGTGACAGTTTAGCACTTACCGTGGGGCCACGAAACAAGCGGTGTGAACGCTTGGTTAAGTTCCGAGTCATTGTGCCGTCAAGCTATGGTGGATGATATCGAGGTTTATGGGTCAGTTTCCACTGAATAAAAAACTGTATCAGTATTGCCTGTAAGTACATTTTTTTTTTTTTTTTGTAAAATATTGCCAATTTGTTTGTTATTTACTTTTCTTAAAACCTTAATAATAAGAATTAAAATCTAGGAAGAAGACATAGCCCCAACGACGAGTTGCATAGCCCCAAATACACAATATTATGTGAGAACAACGATTGAGAAGAATAATATATGGAGAGGTGCGAGGTAAAACCCAATAAGTACCAAAAAGTTACTATCGAGAAAATTGACCCCGCCCCGATCATGGTGTTTGACAAGCCGATCCTCTGGGAGGAGCAAGCCAAATATCTAGAGGTCACTCTCGATCGTCGTCTATCTTTCGCTGAGCACATAAGGACGGTGCGCTCGCGCGCCGCCTTCGCTCTCGGTAGGCTTCATTCCGTGCTGAATGCCCGCAGCAAATTGTCACTTCGGTGCAAATTGCGTATCTACATCGCCTGCATTCGGCCTATTATGACATACGCGTGCCCCGTGTTCGCGCACACTAAGCCCCACCGCCTCCATAGGATGCAGACCCTTCAAAACCGATTTCTCAGAGGCGCCACGGGTGCACCGTGGTGCTTCACGAATGAACGACTCCATGTCGACCTTAAGATCCCCACAGTCAAACAGATCATTAAACGCCTTACCAAGCGTTTCTTAGACTCAGCCGAAACTCACCCCAACCCCCTCGTAGTATCGGCCGCCCGATACACCCCCTCTAGAATTTCTAAGATTAGACGCCCTAGGCATACCCTCCTCTAACCCGATGACCCCATCACCCTCCTTCAAGAGAGTAGTAGGGAAACCAGTACACGTCGTAAATACAGACACAAATACAAACCGCGTTTCCGGCCTCGCCGTCGAGGCCCTCCGCGACCCCCTCGTAACATCACCGACCGACCCTTGCTCGCCACGCCAGCCCGCGAAGCTGAGCCTGTAACGGTAATAAACCAGCCCCCAAAATAATTTAACCCAGCCCGATATTGATTGCCCACCCCTCAGTGACCCACTAAGCCGAGGCCCGTACCCCACAGGGGGTGCCCTTAGTGCCGCGTCACTTAATAGGCCGTCCGTGGTTTGTAAGCCCTGGCTGGGGGCCATAAAGTAATTTTTGGCCACCACAGGATAGTCCGGTTAAGTAGTTACAAAGCCCTCGCGAGCTTTAAACTACGAGTGGTCATAACAAAAAAAAAAACAAAAAAAAAAACGAGAAAATTGAGTTTGAAATTTTGATATCGTGAAAGTAAGTGTCATATTATTTTAAATGAGATGCACATACTTAATAATTTAACTAAAATGTTTTTTATTATTTACTTGGTCGCGTTTGGCCTTAGTCCCACCTGATGGTAAGCGCAGACAGGGTCTAAGATGGAGCACACAAATTTAAGGAACAGAGATATAGAGGGATTCCTCTAATACCCTTCTGGCTCTCACATACATACCACGGAATACAGTAAACTGCTTGCTATAATATTATTTTTTATTATTTAAAGAACTTTAATGTTACTTATTTGCTACCAGCAAATCTATACTAATATTATAAAGAGGAAAGATTTGTATTTTTGTATTTTAATATTTTTGTATGTAACGAATAAACTTAAAAACTACTAACTAGACCGATTTCAAAAATTATTTTGCCGTTAGAAAGCTACATCATCACTGAGTAACATAGGCTACGGGCGGAGCCGTGAGGACACAGCTAGTAAGTTATATTATTAAACAATTGAAAAAAGCTAGGTAATTATCTAACGTTGACATTGACATTAACCTTGACAACACTCATGTCGGAATAATAATACGTACTCATATGCATGACGTCATCACCACCGCGAGAAGTGATAAGACTATAAATAACTCATTAATAATACACACATGTCGCTGAGGGGTTAAGTTAGTTTTTATTAGTTTAATATTATGTAGTTGATAAATTGTAATATAATGAAATGTCAGGTTGGCAATCTGCGACTTACTAGCACAATTAAAGAAAAATATAAAACATTTCGTATAAATTATATTTGTGTATAAAAACCATTAACAATTAATCGATTTTAGTCGCCTTTAATCGACTTTTGCGTCGTAATACTTATGTAAAAAAAAATGCCGTACCCAAAGGTACCGATGGCATCAATTTCTATGTTCACATATTATATACAACAGAACTTTGCCGCACGTACGCGATAAGCGAGTGACGTGTCATGAGTGTCATCATAGGTGACGTCATTTTAAAAAAAGCGCGGCGCTTGGTCTTTCCTCAAATGACGCGTCCTTGTCCATCGCTCCTATGGTATCATGATGATATTATTATATACAGACTTCGCACAGTTTGTCAGCTGTATCGATAAACAAAGATGAACCAGCCGGTCGGGGCGGCCGTAGAATTTAACGACTAGCGTACGACGACGTGAGGATTGCTTGATCTATACCATTCCCCTGAATTTAATGCCCGCAGAATCTCTTTGAAATGAATATCTTTGTGGTTTACGCCTGTGATCTCAACTATTATGTACCGATACCAAAAGCAGCCGGCGCTCTTGGCGGGATCCCTCAGGGTCCGATACTTACGTTGGAACATTCGCTTCTTCCAGGATGGTTCAGCCCCAATCGGACTGAACCATCCCAGAGGTAAGTTATCGACGCAACACTTGTATGAACCTAAAATTGAACGCGATATGAGTGCTTTGAGATCGGTGGTTAAAGCATAGGGATACCTAGGTAAAGGAAAGTAAAAAATATGAATTCCACACGCAACTATACTACAGCAGTCGATGAGTACAGACCGCATCTACCCTATGGAATGTCAACGCGAAATTCTTCAACAGACACCGCGAAAGAAGCGATTACTGCGCCGCCAGCACAGAGCTGTTACGATGAAGATTTCTTGTGGGTGCTCCCGATCGACGTGATATACACACGTACTGAGAGTCCAGTCTTGACCACTGTAACAACCCCACGAACGAGAAAACAACGACAGCGACAGTCGAAACTTGATAGATAAATTAACTGAGTTGGATTGCTGCTTTGATGTTGCTGGCGTGTAGTGGGAAACGTCGTCTTTGGCTGAATACACACACAGACAACGGCTCTTCAGTGCGACGTTAGCCTTGCCAATGCAATACCACAACATGAGGTAAGCAACGCGCCCCCTCATAGCACCTGTGACAATTACACGATCATAGCACACAAAGACTACAATAGTATACAGGACAGCCGACGGCACGGCGCCGGCGTCCGTGCGGACCCCACACACGGACTAAGCAATCGCTTGATCGTGAACATCCATACCATATCATCGGTCACCTATCACGTAAAAATAACTACCGTATGTAGTTCTAAGATACGATTCCAATTACGATTTAAGTTCCGATCCGATGGCAAAAAGCCATTTAGTTAGTACGACGCGACGCCTCACAGAATCTAATAATAATATGTAAACAGTCGCTTTTTCAATATGGCTGCTATATATGAACCAGTAGAATAAAAGCCGATCACAAAGATCGTTAGTTAAAGGAATGAGGTACCTAGGTAAGCGAAAATTAAATATAGTTATGAATAAAAAAATCCGATTCAGACGTTTTTAGAATTTCTGTCTGATATTATTATATCAATATAACACACAGTTTGTTTGCTGTGTCTATGAACAAAGGTGAACCAGTTGGTCGGGGCGGCCGTAGGATTTAACGGTAAGTGCACGACGACGCGAGGATTTGCACCATTCCCCTGAATGCAATGCCCGCAGAATCTCTTTGAAATTAATACTTTTATAATTTACGCCTGTGATCTCAACTATTATGTGCCTATACCAAAAAGTTGCCGGTGCTCTTGGCAGAACCCATCAGGGTCTGATACGTTAGAACATACGCTCCTCTCGGGATGGTGTGACCGCAATCGGACTGAATCAACCCAGAGGTAGAGCTATTCATGACTAGGGACGACGCAACACTTGTATGAACCAAAAATTGAACGCTAGATGAGTGCTTCGAGATCGGCAGTTAAAGCATAGGGATACCTAGGTAAAGGAAAATGAAAAATATGAATTCCACACGCAACTATACTACAGCAGTCGATGAGTACAGACCGCATCTACCCTATGGAATGTCAACGCGCAATTCTTCAACAGACACCGCGAAAGAAGCGATTACTGCGCCGCCAGTACACAGTTGCTACGATGAAGATTTCTTGTGGGTGCTCCCGATTGACGTGATATACACACGTACTGAGAGTCCAGTCACGAACACTGTAACAACCCCACGAACGAGAAAACAACGACAGCGACAGTCGAAACTTGATAGATAGATTAACTGAGTTGGATTGCTGCTTTGATGTTGCTGGCGTGTAGTGGGAAACGTCGTCTTTGGCTGAATACACACACAGACAACGGCTCTTCAGCGCGACATTAGCCTTGCCAATGCAATACCACGACATGTGGTAAGCAACGCGCCCCCTCATCGCACCTGAGACAATTGCATGGTCATAGCGCATGCCGTCGGCTTCCGCCGACGGCAAAGACTACAATAGTATAAAGGACAGCCGACAACTTGGCACGGCGTCCGTGCGGACCCCAAGCACGGACTAAGCAATCGCTTTATCGTAAATATCCATACTAGATAAATCATTCGTCACTTTTCTCGTAAAAATAACTACCGTATGTAGTTCTTAGATACGATTCCGATTACGATTTGTTTGTAATTATGTTCCGATCCGATGCCAAAAAGCTATTTAGTTAGTATGACGCGACGCCGCACCGCCTCTCAGAACCTAATAATATGTGGAACATTTGCTCTTCTCGGTATGGTTCGCCTACGTATAAACCAGTGCAATAAAAGCCAATCTCGAAGATCATTAGTTAAAGGAATGAGGTACCTAGGTAAAGGAAAACATTTTTTTTCTTAATATGCTGAGTTTTCAGAATTTCTGTCTGTTCGAGTATTTGAGCTTCACGTCAATAATACTGGACAGATTTAATTTAAATTTGGCAAAAATGTGCGTTAATGAGTGGATCAGGTTATAGGGTTAAAATTATAATGCTATTCCATATTTCTGGTGAGCAGCAGAACATTACTTGTACATTAAGGTTATGTTCTAAAACAGATATTTAAGAAATGTTACAATTTTACAGATATGTGACTGGTACTCGACTGTTTCCTACCCCTGCTTAAACCTAGTACAATCCAATTTTCACGCTGACGAAGAGGAAATTTCTAATAATATTTACCTACATTATATATTTTATTCCAAATAGTGACAGGCGTAATCTGTCGGCTTTTCATAAACAAATTGAAAAGAAAGAAAAAGTATTTATTTTCCGCACACGCGGACGCACACGAAAAAAATATCATTTAATGGGTTTTACCTCGCAGCCCCCAATATGTAGTTATTTTTTTCTATTATCCATTATATCTTAGTATATAATTATACTATTAGCGACCCACCCCGGCTTCGCACGGGTGCAATGTAGATACTAATGTAGGGCATATAAACCTTCCTCTTGAATCTATCTATTGCTGAAAACTGCATTAAAATCTGTTGCGCAGTTTAAAAGATCTAAGCGTACAGACAGCGGGAGCGACTTTGTTTTATACTACACTGGCCTGCAAAAATAAGTATCACACTTTTAAAATTGCAATAACTTTTTAAGTACACAAGATATATTTTCGAAACAAAAAGGACTCAAAAAAGAGTTTAACTTTGTTACTATAGTTTCAAAGAAAGCTGATAAAAATTGCTATAAAACGTTTTTTATTTTAAATCTCTAACTTCTATAGTTTACATAAAAATTGAAATTTTAGAAGTGTGATACTTATTTTTGCAGGCCAGTGTATGTAAAGATTAAGCTTTGCAGTTCCAATAAACTAGTGCGATTTGGTTCGCTAGGTTCCGATTATTCCAAGAAAGAAAAAATCTCAAAAAGTCCGTCTTCTGAACTAAAAATTCATCAGTCAAGAACCGCTAGTTCTCTAGCCGCCCAAAGGTTGCGTAGGTAATGAAAAAAGTAGTATCGTTACGGACCGCGGCGCGGGCGCGGCTAACGACCATTCCGTTGTTATTTCACACTTCTACTCTTAGCTTACTTCTGTTACATACTATGCTACTGTTTGGGTAACAAGAAGGTATTTAGAGGGTCAAAGGTCATTGTTACGTAGGGAAAAGTTTTCCGTGACTTATTGAACTTCTGTATCCTTAGCAATGATAGCCTAGCGGTGGGACGCTTGCCTTACGTGTAGGAGGGTATGTGTTCACACCTTTCAATTTTCGAATTCATGTGTGGATCTTTGGTTATCACTTGCGTTAACAGTGAAAGAAAACATCGTGAGAAAGTTCTCGATGGTGTGTGTAGTCCGTCAACCCGCATCAGGCCAGCGTGCTAGGCTAATTCATAAACCATTCTCATTATGGGAATTAGCAGTGATAGCCTAGTGGTGTGACCGTCGGACTGCCAAGTCATACGTCCCGAGTTTGAACCCAAGGCACGACGCACCTCTGACTTTTCGAATTCATGTGCGTATTGTATAATTATCATTTGCTTAAAAACGGTGAAGGAAAACATCGTGAGGAAACCGGCATGCCTGAGAGATATTTCTCGACGGCATGTGAAGCCAAGGCAGAGGCCCATGGGTGGCATAAACTCTGACACCAGGTTAGTCACGAACCACACGAAAAGAAGATTGTGAGAAGAGGGCGGTGTCCAGAAGTGGGAAAGTATATGAGCTGATTATGCTATAATATGCTACACATGACTACTACACTCGGAAGCAATGAATCCGGGTCACCAACATAAACCTCAATATCTCGAAAAACATTGTTTAACAGTTTAACATTGTTTTGTTTATGTTGGTGATACGGATTCATTGCTCACGCGTGTATTACGCACATAGTTTTATTAAACTGCCTTGTTGGTCTAGTGGTTGCTAGCGCGGCTGCTGAGCATGAGGTCCTGGGTTCAATCCCCAGGTCAGGCAAAGTGTTATTGGGTTTTTCCATTAGGAATTTCTCAGTAGCAGTTAAGAAATTTGTGCCCGGTTAATTGCAATAGGCTCGCCCCCTGTTACATGGGACTTAAACATTACTGGCGAAACGAGGGTGTACTAAAAACACCTCTGCAGAACCCTTTGGAGAATACAAGGCGTGATGTTATGTTATGTTTTTATTTATTTTCAATTTTATATCATCATGTATTACCTGGTCTACAAGCTAAACTGTATAACTTTGGCACGTTTGGTGCAGTGACATGATGACGTGATGTTTGGTGCAGTGACACGATGTGACGTTATGAAATTTATCATGTTTTGTTCCGATTTTGTTTATTGTTTTTTTTTTAAATAGAAATATCATGATCTGCTTCAAACTGTCAACTTTAGGGGCTTATACTATAGGAATTCACTTGATTTGAACCACACCAGCTTGAAATGTGATTTAATTTATGGTATTCTGTCGTTGACGACACGTTTGGTGCAGTGGCTGAGCGATCGGCTTCGGCGCTACGGGCCGTGGGTTCGATTCCCGCACGAAACAAATATTTGTACGGCCTACAGATTATTGTTCCGGGTCTGGATGTTTGTGCGTGTGAAGATTTGTGTCTGTAAACGCACCCACGATACAGGACAAATCCTAATAAGGGTCAACGTTTTTTTGAAAAAAGAAAAAAATCTTTTAATTATTTTGTTATTTTGTGACGACGGACTTTGTAATGATTTTATGAACCATGTTCTCATGGAAGTGATTGATACAGGGTGTAAACGAAATCATGTAATTCCTTCAAACCTCGTAATGTACTGCTGACTTAGAAACGTGCACGGGATACTTTAGAATTCAATAAAAAAAGAACACAAAAATTAAACATGCATTCTTAATGTCTCGTTGCAGCGCGGACATTTAACTCGGGGCGCTAAAATGCCTCACGTTAAGAACACATATTTATTTCTTGTTTTTTTTTTAATTTAATCCATAAAAATCCCATTCAAGGTTAATCTATGTCAGCAGTACATCACGAGGTTTGAAGGAATTACATGATTTCGTTTACACCCTGTATATTTTATCTATACTAATATTATAAAGCTGAAGAGTTTGTTTGTTTGTTTGAATGCGCTAATCTCAGGAACTACTGGTTGGAATTGGAAAATTATTTTTGTGTCGGATAGTCCATTTATCGAGGAAGGTTATAGGCTATAGAACATTACGCTACGACCAATAGGAGAGGAGCATAAATAAAGATGTTGCAAAAACGGGAAAAATTACCACCCGTGCGAAGCCGGGACGGGCCGCTAGTATGAGATTATATGTCTTTAAGCCTAACAAGCTAGCCACCCTCCAAAGCAGTGTGTAACCAACGCGTAGATTTTTTCCCGAAGTTAAACTTACAAGGAACGTTAGGCACAAATAATGTGTGCCCGTTTCCAAACCATTGAATATTTTATTTCGTTATTTAGACACTAACGGTTCTCTTCTCTTTATTGCTTCGGTGATACATTGCAACCGTTTATTGGTATGTTAGTTCGACGTTTATCGAATATTTCTGGCTCATATTTTTCTTTGATAGCTTTAGATTGGAAGAAGTTGGGGCAATATCTGTTGGTATTTGAAGACCTTAATAACGGATCCTCCTGTACTATGGATAGTGCGTTCGATTTTTGTGGAGGAATGTTATTGTTTCTCTATCTCTATCTCACTCCACCTCAGAGCGTAGATTGCCAACCTTAGACACTAAACATAACATCACGCCCGTACTCCCTGAAGGATTGGGTAGAGGTGTATAGTAACACCCTCATTTTACTGTTATGTTTAAGTCCCATGTACTCTTAGCAGGGGGCGAGCCTATTGTAATAACATTCTATCCGACCTGGGAATCGAACCCAGGACCTCACGATCAGCAGTCGCGCTTGCCACCGCTAGACCAACGAGACAGTTTCACACTAATCACCTTAGACACTAAGTTGGAAAATATGCCTGTAACGTGCCTGTAATTTCACCGATACCCATAACGTTCAAATCGGAACACAGCACTGCTGCTTGGCGTCAGAAATAGTTATGATGGTAGTACTTCCTCGGTAAAGCTCTTTTACAAGTACCTACTACTACTACTACTACTACTACTACTACTAACATTTATTCATTAAATTACATATCTGATTACATTTTTAATAAATCTATAAAAAATATTTAACAAATCATTTAAAATATTAAAAAAATAGTAGCCCACCGGCATCGGGAACAGGGTCCAAGCTACCGGTGGTCAGGGCCTCAGAGAGAGGAACTTCCTGACAATACGTGCCGTGTCTAGAAGTAGGTACCGCTTTCTGTATCAGGCCCTTGATCCAGTCACCCAACGACAGCCTCATCAGATGTTGGTCGAAGCTATTGGCTAAACTACTACCAACATTATAAATTGAGAAGTGACGGAACAAAAAATGATAATCACACTTAAAAAAAAGTTTTTTTTTACTATAAAAAAAAGAAACGCCCACACTAGGATATCTCCTGTATCGTGGGTGCGTTTACAAAACACAAACATCCAAACCCGGAACAACTATCTGTAGGCCATACAAATATTTGTTCCGTGCGGGAATCGAACGCACGACCCGTAGCGTAGAAGCCGATCGCTCAGCCACTGCACCAAACGTGTCGTCAACAACAGAATACCATAAATTAAATCACATACCAAGCTGGTGTGGTTCAAATCAAGTGAATTCCTCTAGTATAGCCCCTAAAGTTGACAGTTTGAAGCAGATCATGATATTTCTGCTTAAAAAAAAACAATAAACAAAATCGGCACAAAACATTTCGAAATTTCATACAGTAGTGGTACTAGACTTTTTCAAAATGATATTTCCAAACTGTTTGGTACAAATCATGTTGTTTTTATCGGATTGGATCAAAACATGATATTTCCATTTATTTAATAAGAATAACTACATAATAACTACATATGAAAAAAAAGTATGTTAAGTTTTTCCCATCATTTATTTATTACTTAGCACTCGTATTTTTTAAAATTTTACAAAGACAAATAAGTTACAAGGTTTTGAGATTTTATGAAAAATTGGACATAATGTCCTTGGAATTATCACTTTTTGTTCCGTCACTCCTCAATTATGTTTTCAAATTAATCTGCTTGAAATAAACCAAAAATGATTTATCATTCAATCCACTCCGAATATTTAGATATCCAATACCATTTAGTTGACCACAAAGCGCGTCCGATACGTGGTTCCATGTATATTATATAATATTTTGTTCCTAAAATGATTCGAAAGCTTTAATAGTCCGTAATTACTAACCCATATGATAATAATATGCTTTGTTTATAATACGGGTTGCGTCGGTCTATTAAATAACTTTTGGTTTGAATATGATATATGTAATGGGTAATGCGGCAACATATCGCTGAATTTGGAAGGTATTTATTACGGTTTTATGGAAATACAACGACGCTGACTTGTCTATTTGTATATTTGAGCTAATCAGGAAATATCTCAGGTAGTTAGGTACAGTGGGATGGGATTACTTTGATAAGAATTTCGTTTCGTAATAAAATTCGAATTATATGAATTCTGAACGCATTCCTCCGATTATTTTTTTACAGTTAGCTGCATTGACCGTCACTGTCAGCGCGTGATTAGTCGCAGTGGGTGGATCCTTACCGGTTGATGAAAAATTATTAAAAATATGTCAGTAATAGTTTTGTGTAATTATTTATTCCTTATTGGAGATGCTTCCGAATTCTTTAGAAAAAAACGGAGGTATCATAAGTAGTAATCATAGTTTAACATTTATCATCAAATTTTTTTTTGTTCTCAAATATTTTATAATTTTATTCAAGAAATAGAAAAAATAAACAAAACCGATATTTTCATTTTTATTTCTTTGCTCTCATATTTCAAGAGAAAAATACATTTCAATTTTGAAATTGATCCAACTTACCCTATTCCACCAGTACTGAGAGAGTTTGGTGTTGTTTTTCTTCCTTCTAGCCTTTTCTAAAACTATGTTGGGATCAGATTCCGGTCTAACCAGACGCGGCTCAATACAAGCATTTTACACAGAGCGACTACCATCAGACCTTGGCCACCCAGTTGCTGGGCAATGCCGATATCCTAAGGTTAGTCCAGTTGTCAGACTTACAGGCTTCTGTCTGACTACCCGTAACGAGTCATAGGTATTCTTATGACACCCGGGACCGACTGTTTAACGTGCTCTCCGAGGCACGGAGGGGTCTCGATGTGTAACGAACGGTCACCCATCCACGGACTGACCGCGACAAGCGCAGCTTAACCTCGCAAATCGTATGATCGGCGCGGTTGTTAATTAGCCACGACCCGCTTGTGTTATTACATTAAAAATTACATTACATAATGGTGCAAGAAAACTCACGCGGGGGGCGGGGGGACGACTCCACATTGATTGCACCAACCTTTTGAATCATTGTTTCCCCGACTTTATCATAAACAAAAAGTCAGTTCCTATTATTTTAAATTCAGAAACAATCTGTTGATACGGCGCGGCGATCCAACCGGTTATTTAAAATGAATATAACATTATAATTATTATTTATTAAATAATTAATGTATTGCATTCCGAAAATATTATTGTTACTAGTCCTTCAAAATCTCACAGCGCTTTATAATGAAATAATGTTTCATTTTTCCTCTTAGCCTTTTCCCAATTATCTTGGGGTCAGCTTCCAGTCTAACCAGATGCGGCTGAATACCAGTATTTTACACGGAGCGACTGCCATCAGACCTCCGCAACCCAGTAACTGGGCAATGCCGATATCCTAAGGTTAAACCGTTTGTCAGACTTTCGGGCTTCTGACTACCCGTAACGACTGTCATAGGTATTCGTATGACACCCGGGACCGACGGCTTAACGTGCTCTCCGAGGCACGGAGGGGTCTCGATGTGTTAACAAATGGTCACCCATCCACGGACTGACCGCAGCAAGCGCAGCTTAACCTCGCAAATCTTACGATCAATAATGTTTCATATAAAACGAATATTTTTAATTGTGTAAAATAAAATGCTAGCACACTGTCAATGCTACCCACCATTTCTCTTTACTTTCTTTTGAGATAAAAAAGATATAAAGAATAATTGAAAAAGACTAGCTTCAGCGTTTTTCAATATAATTAAAAAATTGAGAAAATAAAAATTTACTAGGCTGTATGGTTTTAAGACCTTTGCTTGTCTACATTGGCGAATACTAAAACAACAAAAATCTCTTCGCTGTCATTTTCTTACAGTTCTATCCACAACTGTCACCGATTTTGCCGAAATGTGTGTAAAAATTTACTAATTGTGCATATAAACACGTAATTAGTTAATTTTTAATGATTGTCACTGTTCTCATATGGCGATCTTTACCTCCAAATATCTCAGCAACGTGACACTTTAGAGCACCATATTGCAGACATTTTTTGTTTATTTAAGTGTCCTCTACCCATATATACCAGTGTCTGAATTCGCCAAAACTTTGAAAAATAATTAAAATGGCGGCCTTGTGACTATGCCAGCTTCTATAGCAAAATGTTCGAACCTTTACACTTGGTCCTTTCGTTCGCGATAACCAAGACCAATGCGTCGTCTCTGCTGGTTTTCTGTGTACACCAAAACCTGGAATATTTGCAATAGTGATGTGAAGTTTTGTGTGTGATCGTAAGGCTGTTCTGATGTTCTGCTGGTTTATGAAGGCCGGGTTCCAACATTATGGCTTACAGGTTAGTACTCTTTTACATATCGTCACCGGAAAGTTATATATATTGTTGGATTTGATTTAAAAAATCCAATCCAACGATATATACAAGGTTAGTCGGAAAGGGGGTACTAAGCCGAAAGGGTGTTAAAGTACCCATAATAATGGATAACTTTTGTTCTACAACTTTCCCCAAAAGTCATTACTTTAAGAGAAATAGCTGTTCAAAGATTTTATAAAAAATTCGCTAAATTCTATCTATCCTCAGCTATGATCAGCTGTGTTTACATTTTAGGTCATATTTGGGGTCACGGATTACAAACTCCATTTTCTGAATTCGTAACTAAAACAGGGATGAAGATTTTTTGGAAAAACTAAAATAAAAATCATTTTGCATGAAAAAAATTATTTCCGAATTTTTAAATTGAAACGCTTTCTTTAAAATAGTCATCAGTGATACATTAAGTGGCCCGCGGCTTAGTAGCCCCTTTCCGACTAACCTTGTATAACTCATTTTGGCCAAAAATGGCGCTTAAGTAGTATTGGCTTTCCGGTGACGATATGATCCAGGTCGCTATACTGTGTCTAAGTTGTTTACAAAAACTATAGAATCTAAAAGAATTACAGTTCTACCGCATTAAGCCCAGCGCAGACGACAGACAGTCGTCAGCGTACTTTTTTGTTCATGAAAATAAACACTTGAACTGCCTCGTTGTTCTAGTGGTGGCAAGCGCGACTGCTGATCGTGAGGTTCTGGGTTCAATCCCTAGGTAGAGCAAAAGTGTTATTGGATTTTTCCGTGTGGAATTCCTTAGTAGCGGCCTGGACTTTGGATTTATGCCCGATTGATGACAATAGGCTCGCCCCCCTATTACATGGGACTTAAACATAATGACGAGATGAGGGTGCTACTTTCATCTCTGCCCAACCCTTCGGGGAATACAGCCGTGATGTTATGTTGTTATAGCTTTAATGTTTTAACTAAACTACGCCTACCTACTACTTGTTACCCGTTTATTGTAGGGATCTATTATTATGAATCGGGGGACATATTACTATATTCTATTTACAAAATTGAGGCAAAAATCTGTATAGTTATTTTTGTGATGTGTACAGTTATTTTAGTTCGTTAGCCGGGTTCGTTTACGTTGAAGTTTACCCAATATAATTCATGCAGATTTTTGATTTGTTTAGATAGTCGCATGAGTCCGTGGCGAGCTGCAAAAATGCACGAATATTAAAATATATTTTTAGCATGTTATGGTTACAAATTGTCATAAACACACATTGTTTGTTTGTAGCGAAACAAAAACAGCAAATTAATATTATTATTTTGATTAGACTGCCTTGTTGGTTTTGTAGTCACAAGCACCACTGATGAGCACGGGGTCCTGGGTTCGATCCCCAGGTCGGGCAAAGTGTTATTGAGTTTTTCCAATAGGAATATCTCAGTAGCAGCCGGGAGTCTGGATTTGGGCCCGGTTAATGGCAATAGACTCGCCCCCTATTACATGGGACTTAAACATTACTGGTGAAACGAGGGTGTATTAAAAACACCTCTGCCTAACCCTGCGGGGAATACAAGGCGTGATGTTATGTTATTTTGATTCATTATTCCTTTATACATTTAGTATTCATACTTCATTACATTTTTAAATATTTCTATAAATAAATTGAAAACATTTCAAAATATTATGTAAAATAGTAGCCCACCGGCATCATCGTGAACAGTGTCCAAGCTACCGATTTGCCTCATTATATTATTACCGCATTGATTACAGATACATAAAGTTTAGCAACAGTACAACTTTTTTATGGTTTTACTCTTTTTGCCGACAATATTTAAGCTTTATACTTATGATGTATGTCACAAAAGAAAGACAAAAAGATTATAGCACCCCACAAAAATAAAATATATAAACACATACATACATAAACTCACGCCTTTTTCTCATGGGGGTAGGCAGAAACTATAGAACGCCACATGCTACGATCCTTACATACTCCTTCCGCTTCGTCCACATTCATACATCTTGTCATACCCGCACGCCGGTTGAGAGTACACGCACCTGTCCTTTGTAAAGAACATTATATATGAATACTTAAAAATAAACAAAGTTGTGCAGTATAGCGAAAGGTGCGGGTTTAGCACAATGTTGATCCGTAAGCAGCATAGCTACACCACGGGTCAACGCTGATTTTCAACCCGCCCCTTAGTCTCATTACTTCGAATTTTACAAGAGTCGATTTAGCATGAGGATAAGGAAAACAGCACGTCATGGTCGTGAATGGGTGCCGTCTTTCGGGACTGGTCAGCCCTTAACTGCTATGGCAATCCTAGAAGGCATATTTTTCTATTTGTTACTCTTATGTGAGTTTATTTGTTACACTAACCTGCATTATTCTCATTCTATTTCTCACACTACTGTAATGGAATTACTATTACTATTTTGAAAAGAGTATTCATGGAGTTTCTTGCCGGCTCTTCTCGATAGAACCTACCTTTTGGAACCGTGCACCTAGTTTTGACGTTTTAAAAGTGCCTGAAATCTGGTCTATTTGAAATAAAAAACTTTGACTTTGACTTTGAGCAGGATGCAATAAATGGTAGAAATGAAGAGACCGAAAGAAAACGAGCGTGCAAAAAAAAATTACAGCATCAAATGTGACAACAATGCCGCGGGGTGGCGCGCCTGTCGCCCTAAGCAACCTTCCTGGTCGCCCATCGTCACACATTAAACAATATAATTTTATGCATCACCTTCACCTAGCATGCCCTACAACTCTAAGTAGCCAATGCCTACCACGTCAACAACGTCCAAGAATGTCAACTAATTGTTTACAATGTGATAGCATGTCATGCCACCCGTGTGACACGGCCATCAACGCAACATTTTTCACGGGCCAGTCGACGTGACGGGTACCTCGTGAAATAGAGTGAGCGTGACAATCGAGAGGTGTCTTCTTTTACTTTTATAGTTCACCGTGATAAAGTTTGAAAGTTTGAATGGAAATTATCTTCTTGTCGTATGGTTAGTGACTAACCTGGTATCAGAGTTTATGCCGCCCATGGGCCTCTGTCTTGGTTTCATATGCCGTCAAGAAATATCTCTCAGGCATGCATGTCGGTTTCCTCACGATGTTACCCTTCACCGATTTTAAGCAAGTGATAATTATACAATACGCACATGAATTTGAAAAGTCAGAGGTGCGTGCCTTGGTTTCAAACTCAAGAAGTCGAGACCTATGACTTGGCAGTCCGACGGTCACACCACTAGGATATTACTGCTGTTATTCTTACTTACGTCAAGTCTAAACTTTTTTTTGTATATCCTGTGGAATGTCGCTCTGCTGAGCAAAGGCCTCCCCTTTTGCCTTACAAACCTCTCTATTTTGTGCCGTTTTTAACCATTCTAGCCCCGCAAACACGTCTAGATCGTCACGCCACCTACGCCGCGGCCGACCTCGACGACGATGTCCTTCTTCAGGCGTCCAGTGAGTGACGATCTTTGCCCACCTCTCCGGGTGCATTCGAGCGACATGACCGGCCCACTCCCACGCAAGCCTGGCTGTATTTTCTCCAACATCTGCTACTTGCGTTATAGAGTGCAGTGTGGTGTTTCTAACACGATCGGTTAGTTTAACACCGAGGATACTACGCTCCATTGTTCGTTGGTAAATCATGAGTTTGGACTTTTAAAAAACGTCTAAACTATTATCAAAATATCCAACCTAGTACCTACTCAGTTTTACCAAAGTAGCAAGTAAAAAGCCTGTGTATACATACGTGCGCGAACCAACAGTTGTTAGTCTAGTTCCCGCTTAACACAAAGATGGGAACGACGAGAATGCACTTTAGCGATGTTTCCTCTTGCGCCTTATTCTGAATGCACGTGAAATTATGTTGCTTACGTTGGTAATATATTTTCCTTGTAATGTGTTTGAGCTTACTAGACTAGTGTTAAAAGCCTACGTGTTACAAAAAATACTTGAAAAAAATTGAAGAATTCACTCTGGTATGTTTTATGATTAACCTATATTTTGGTGCAGTGGTTGAGCGATTGGTTTCTGCGCTACGGGTCGTGGATTCGATTCCCGCACGGAACAAATATTTGTATGGCCTACAGATAGTTGTTCCGGGTCTGGGCGTTTATGTATGTGTTTTTTTTTTATTTGCTACTACGCCTGCGTTTGGCCGCCATCCCGCCTGATGTTAAGCGATGATGCGGTCTACGATGGAGCACGCTTGCCCAGAAGAAACTGATTCATTCGTGACTTGAAGGCACCCAGATTGTATTTTTGTCTGTAAACGCACCCACGATAAAGAAAAAATCCTAGTGTGGGGCTTCGTTAAAAAAAAAAGATTAAGGGGCTCGTGGCTAAATACCAACCATGCAAATCATACGATTTTCGAGGTTAAGCTGCGCTTGCCGCGGTCAGTCTGTGGATGGGTGACCGTTCGTTACACACGACCCCTTCGTGCCTCGGATAGCACATTAAACAGTCGGTCCCGGGTGTCATACGAATACCTATGACAGTGGTTATAGGAAGTCAGAAGCCCGAAAGTATGACAACTGGTCTAACCTTAGGATATCGGTATTGCTCAGCCACTGGGTTGCGGAGTACTGATGGTAGTCGCTTTGTGTAAAATTCTGATATTCAGCCGCATCTGGTTAGACTGGAAGCTGACCCCAACATGAAGGTTAGGCAGAACAATGTTTTATGATTAAACCTGATTATCTGTTGTAATCCTATGCTGCACATTCGCTACCGCCCGCAATGCTCAGAAACGATTTGCCAATCACTTTCCACCATTCCTTTAATGGGTGCATTCAGAAACAAGTGGTTCTTGATTGATTATATTTAAAAAGTTAGAAATATTAAAATTAAAGTGGAACTATTATTTTGTTGTGAAAACCACTATTTTGAAGTGTGCTTTTGAACATTTTTAGATGTTATTTTCATTAATTTTAAAGCGCTTTAAAGTACATCCCAAATATAATAGTACATTACTGCCGCAGTCTGTAATGACTGCGTTACTGGCAGCGCTCGTGACGGCCGAAAGCGCAGCGTAGCGTAGCTCCAGGCCAACTCAGCGCGGCCAGCATTGTAGCCCTTGATTGACAAGCTGGAATAAAGGCATCGACCTTCGGTCTCGGCCTTTATAGCGCGGACAGCAACGGCTGCAATGATGACCAAGCTTGAAGGCCGAGAGCGTAGCTAAACTAAGCTCGAGGCCATCATAGCGTGGCCAGCAGCGCAGCCATTGCAGACCAAGGCTTGTATAGTGCTTTACTCAAACAATGCGAGTAATCTACATAAAACCAGCTCAGTGCAGTGAGAATTTATTCAAAGTAACAATTTGTTTCATCCCTTTCTTTTGTTTTCTTTTTAATTAGGCAATGATGATTGTAGGTACTGCCTGTATATACAGCCAAATTGTGAATAAAATCTTTTTGCACCAGACTATTTTAGAAACAAAACTCGACAGTAATGGATTTTCAAAGGAAATTGGTGATGGCTAAAACTCACCAGCAATGAAATTCCATATAAACTTGCTGGCGCCTATTCAAATAGCGCGGAATGGTTGAAGAAGGTTGTCAAAATAATGACCACATTACAAGTATTTTTGAGTAAAATAGAATAATACAAATTCACAAGATAATGCAAGGTAACAGAATAGGGCCGCAGCAGACGGCTCCATTCCGTGAAAAGTTGATGGAAAGTGTAATAGGAACACTTAGGTCTCAAGTCGGAATGATGTGATGTATGTAACGGATATTATTGCACACCTACTGGCGTCGTGGCGGTACCTCTGTCTTGTACTAAGTTGAACCTTTGAGTAAAACTTCGAAGGTATTGTTTTCTTTATCTTTTATAGATTTTGTAGACTGACTGCCTCGTTGGTCTAGTGGTGACATTCGCGACTGCTGATCGTGTGGTCCTGGGTTCGATCGCCAGGTCGGTCAAAGTGTTATTGGGTTTTTCCATTCGAAATTTCCCAGTAGCAGCCCGGAGTCTGGATTTGTGCCCGGTTACTGGCAATAGGCTCGCCCCCTATTACATGGAACTTAAACATAACTGGCTAAACGAGGGTGTTACTAAAATACCTCTGCCTAACCCTTCGGGGAATACAAGGCGTGATGTTATGTATTGTTTTCTTTATCTTTTATAGATTTTATCTTTCTTAGCTTACATAGATTATAATAAAGAGATATAGCAGTGATAGCCTAGCAGTGTGACTATCGGACTGCCAAGTCGTAGGTCTAGAGTTCGAACTCAAGGCTCTGACTTTTCGGATTCATGTGCGTATTGTATAATAATCACTTGCTTAAAAACGGTGAAGGAAAACATCGTGGGGAAACCGGCATGCCTGACAGATATTTCTCGACGGCATGTGAAGCCAAGTCTGAGGCCCATGGGCGGCATAAACTCTGACACCAGGTTTGTCACTGACAACACGAAAAGAAGAAGAAGATGAGATCATATTAGTATATTATATGGCTAGTAAGGGGGTGACTACGCAGATGACGGCTAATAGAGATGTATAGAAGGAGACATTTTGCGCCGACCACAAATAAGTTGAAATACAAGAGAATGATGACATAGATTTTGCCTTTCTTAGCTTGGATAGATATAAAGAGATTATACGAGTATATCATTGCCCTATTTATAATTGGTAATATTAAAAGCAGTGATATCCTAGTGGTTAGATGTTTACCTTCCATGTCGGTCAGTCTGGGTTCAAATCAGTACTACCTCTTACTTTTCAATTATTTATTTTTTTGATTATCACTTGCTTTAACTATAAAAAAAACTATAGGTTTCCTTAAGAGGAAACGCGGGCTCCAAAATATTAATAACTTGAATAGGTTTTTGCGATCTGTTTCCGTCTCACCCCTCCCGCAAACCTACCCAATTGAGCGCGAAAGAGAGACCTGTATCTCGGACTGATTTCTCCTATGCAATATTAGCGAAATCGTGCTTACGTATTTCCCTGTTTCCTTTTTCAAATCAGGACCGAGTTTAATATTTATTTCTGTAATAATTTAAGAAAGACTTTGGGTATGTCTGTATGTTTTTCTTTTATATTTGTAAAATTTGTTTGCCAGATATTTGAAAACGGTGGTAAAACCGGTCGATTTTTGTAAAATTTAAATGTTTCTAGTTATTTTAATAATTCGTTTAATGACAAAAACAAAACATAGAGACGTAGTGGTGGTAGATATGTATCATCTGGTAAAAAATATTTGCTCTAGTGAAATTATCCAAGGAGGAAACTGAGGAATACGTTTGTATGGACTAAATGCCGACCGCATTTCCTCTTAACAATTGATACCTATAGAGAAACTCCTGCTTTCCAATTTTATATTTTGATCCCTCTTAAAATCCCCCAAAAAAAATATACGCACATCTCCAACCTTGAAATCATTCCAATATTTTTCCGAAACCCCTCAACCGAGTTTGTTTTCAATATGAAAAGCTGTACGTGTTTGTTCAACATTGTCGTGTGTTCGTTCGTGTATTGATGGCAAATATTTGTGTACAGTTAACCGTGTGTTTGATAGCTCTGTGTTTGAACAACAAATAGGCATCTGAACTAGATAACTCCTGTCTATGGAGCTATCTTCGAAGCTGGTATGTTTCTACACTGTTTGTTGATAAATAAAGAAAAGCTTTGAAGTGGTAATGCTTCTGTAGCTTTCGATTTAATTCTATGTGAAAAATGTTACTCTGATAAAATAACACACTATAAGGTAGTAGGCACCTTACACTTGCAGTATAAGTTACCGTGCGTTCACACAGCGAATCCGTTGGTACTGGATGTGTTGTTCACATCTGTATCGACGGATCAGTTAACAAATGGCAGCTGCGTCGCATCTGGCAGACAGGATACGATAAAAATAACGGGTCCAGTATTTTTACTGGATTCGGAATACTGTCGTGTATGATGTCCGAAGTCACGGCATAATGCTGAGCAACGCCCTAAATTACGCACCATGCGACGCGCAAATTCAACATGAACGTTTTATTTGTTAGTAGATTTATGATGCCTAGGTAACCCGTGCACCATAGACTATAAATAGTAGACATAGATTGTGTGGATTGCTGTTTTTTTTTTGGGTTACCAGGTTATTATATCGTCAGTGGAAAGGTAAAAGACCCTCATTTCGCAGTTATGTTTAGTCCCGTACGGGACGAGCCTATTGCCAATTGCCATCAACCGGGCACAAATCAAAACTCCGGGCTGCTACTGAGGAATTCTACACGAAAAAACCCAATAACACTTTCGATCGAACTCAGAACCTCACGATCAGCAGTCGCGCTTGCCACCACTAGACCAACGAGGCAAAATTATGATAAAATAATTCTTTTAACATAGCCGCTAACATAAATCATGTCATTATCTTATCAAAACAGATAAAGCCTTTTCCTTACCATAAAAATACATACACATATGGCCGATTCCTATAATTTACGTAGCGTTATTAGTTAAAATTGAGACTGTTGTATCTTTACCAATAATGAAGCAAATACCTCATTTTGTACACAAGCTTTGCATAGTAGTCCCTCCCATATGGAAGTAGTTATCACAGGTAAAATTAGTTTACGAGTCTATTTATATGCCCAGTTTTGAAATAAAGAATGATACCATTGGTAAGCAAAACGATTCGTTTATGTTTATAGGAAGCAGGCATTAGGGTTTCTTTAAATTAACTGGCGAAGTTTCACAAGGTTACTAGATATCATTAATAGAACATCTTTACATAGTAGGCATAAAACAAAGTCGCTTCCGCTGTCTGTACGCTTACATCTTTTAAATTACGCACCGGATTTTAATGCAGTTTTCATCAATATATAGAGTGATTGAAGAGGAAGGTTTAAATGTCCCACATTAGTATCTACATTGCACCCGTGTGAAGCCAGGGCGGGTCGCTAGTATACAAATAAAACAATAACTAATTGAAGTTTAGGTATTTTTTAGGTATGGTTAATGAAAGCTCCCAAAAAAATAAAATTGCAATTTTCAAAAACAAAAGATGATTCTACCACTCGTTACAAATTAAAATGATCAGATAATATTTCACAATTCAGCGTGAAACGTAATGGTTGAACGTGGTGATAAACGGGGGTCGAATGTTCACAAAATATGCCGAGTGGCCGTAGCAAATGGATTCGGATGCGCTTCTAAAACCTATGATTAAAGAAATTACTAGAAGAGACATTGATGTGAAACATCTAATGTGAGGAAAGGAAGCTAGGAAAGTTGTATAGCATATTGTGAGGAAAGTTTTGAGTATGAATGTGGATGGTTATAAGAGTAGAGAAAGACCAAAGAAGCGATGGATGGATAGTGTGAAAGATGATATGGCTAGCAAGAATATTATTTCCTGACTAAAAAGAATTATGTGTATATATCTACATTACAATGTAGTTTAAAATTTAAAGCTTTATAGATACTTCTAGTAGGTCTACATCTTTGAGTACACTGCACGCGATAAATTTATCACCACTCATAATAGCCGTTTTAAAAGTTAAAAGCCGTTAACACAAAATCCGTTGTAAATTAATAGTTTCAAATTGCAATTATGATCTGTATTGTTGTTATCTTTTGTACAGGTATAAAATAGTCATATAACTTTTATATAAATGCGGTTATAAAATTGTGGTATTGAAATTTCTTTTTTTGTCAAAAAATAAGTAAACTTCAAAAGAAAATATTAACAATTTTATCATGTTCTTCTCCAGTTTTAGAAGTCTATGATCGGGGTTCTGTGGATCAGGTTTTTTTTTATACTAGGCCTGCGTTTGATCTCTCGATGGAGCACGCTTGCCCAGAAGAAACCGATTCACTCGTGACTTGAAGACACCCAGATTGTAACTGTCGGGGAACACCCACTCGGGCAGCGCATTCCAGTTTGGCGGTTTTCACAATGAAAGTGGAATCAAAACGCTTCGTTCGGGTTTTTGGTATATCAACCATGAACCGATGGCGCTTTTTCGTGCTTCTGGCCGTCCGATAGAAAAAAGGGCAGGGGGGTATTAGATCATGCAGATCTGAGGCACACTGCGAAATGTGTCCGATAAAAAACCAATAGACTAGCAACTTTGCGCCGATGCTCAAGACTTTGGAGCTTGGTCCGAACAAGGGAATCGTTGCTGATGAGCTTCTTGGCACGCTTCTCAATGAACTCCAAGTTGCAACCATGTTATCAATTTAGAAGCATAGCATGTTACAACCTCGTGACAAAATTAAACATAACATCTCTTGTATTCCCCGAAGGTTTCAGCAGAGGTGTTTTAGTTTACCCTCGTTTCGCCTGTTATGTTGTAGTCTCATGTAATAGGGGGCGAGTATATTGCCACTAACCGGAATAAATCCAGACTCCAGGATGCTTCTGAGAAATTCGTAATGGAAAACTCTAATAGCACTTTGCCCGACCTGGGGATTGAACCCAGGACCCCATTTTTTTAAAAAAAATATTTCTCTTTGGAAAATCCTCATGGATGTCCCTCGCCCGGGGAAGGCGAGGGGGTCTGCCGGACTCTTACCGGCTAAAAACCAACGGTGTTCCTTCTCCTGACCGTACGGCCGGGGTCGCGGGATTCGCAAAAGCATGCACCGCAACCCCGGCAGGTCCCGGTCCGCCAACCCATGGCGGACCTCTCCTCTGTGGGGCCTTGCCCCACGTCCTCCTGAGAAGCGCGCACGGAACACGGCGCGCCGCCTTCTCGGGCCTGTTACTGGTCGGGCGGCGAGTCCCCAAACCCGCCGCCCGCAGGCGACACACTAGGGTGGCTGGAGGTACTAGGGTGGCTGGAGGACCCCATGCTCAGTAGTCGCGTTTGCGACCACTAGACCAACAAGGCAATCTCATAAAAAAATTATGGGCGATAATAGCTATTTTCCTATATTAACCGCCTTGTTGGTCTAGTGGTGGCAAGGCAACTGCTGATCTGAGTTCTAGGGTTCGATCCCCAGGTCGGACAAAATGTTATTGGATTTTCCGTGTGGAATTTCTCAGTAGCAGCCCAGTTTGGATTTTGGCCCGGTGTATGGCAACAGACTCGCCCCCTATTACACGTGACATAAACATAACGGCGAAATGAGGGTGTTACTATACACGTCTGCTTAATCCTTCGAGGAATACAGGCGTGATGTTATGTTATGTTATGTTATAATAGCTATTTGCACCATGATATTCAGGCGGCATATCGTAATATACCTTATACAGTCATAAACGGTGGTATTACAAACAAAAACTACGAAGAGTAACAAGAATCTAATAGAAATAATCTTGTAACCAAAAACTTACGACCAAGTATATTATAGTATGAACAAAATATTTTACCAGCAATAAATCTTAAGTTGACTTCAGACAACGCTCGCACATACGTAGAGGGGATAAAAGAATCACATTTAATAAATCGTATGAGAAGATGTTTAGTATAAAGTCGGTCCATGACATGTGCGATGATACGAGTTTGAGTAAAGTATGACCACCCGACGCTTCAATGTAGTTTTTAATTTGTTGTCCTACAATTTAAATGACGATAACAATAGAACTATTTCTCTCTTTTATGCCCAAATTTTCATTCAGTTGATATAGTAATAAGTATTGTCAAAGGACGTGAAATATCTTCGTCTTTGCGTTTGGCCACTCGATGACTCGACGCTTCAATCTGGTGTGTTTATTTGTTGTCCTACAATTTAAATGACAATAAAAACAAAACTTTTCCTCTTTTTCTTGGCCAAATTTTCACGTGTAAATTGTCAGAGGACACTTCTTGGAAAATTTCTTCTTCTCTGCTTGCTAATGGCTTAACTCCGGATACTACAATCAAAATAGGAAGTCATACCCATGCACTTGCTAACTAGGTATTTCCTTATAGCTCAAGAACATAGTCTATATTCTGTCTACATTTCACTTCCACACAAGCAGAATAAAGCCACTCGAGTACACACTTGTGACGTTTGCCTATGTTTGATACCGACTTTGCCAATATTATTTTTGTTGCAGCTAAAAAATTTAATACGAATAAATTCAATTTTATTCCTCAGAGGATGAACACTTTTGATTTCAAAAAACTTTCAATATTATTCGTCTGCTACTGGGATTATTATAAAAAAGAAAGTTATTTCAAAAGTAAAATGATATCTCAAGTATTTTTTGGTAAAGTGGTTTTTAGTATTTCTATTGATTTGAGAATTAAATATTAAAAAGTTTTACTTTGATTTTTTTCAAATACTTCTACGTTTTTGACGTTTCACATAATTTACTTTTGCTACAACAACTATAAATAAAGATTAAATGGATGTTCCTGTACCTACCAGCTTGGTTATACAATTTTACGCACATCATCATAAATTTATTAGCTGAAGAATTTGAGCCGCATCTGGTTAGACTGGAATCTGATCCAAACATAGTTGGGAAAATGCTAGGCAGAACATTAGCACAATTCTAATTGTTGATAGGTCACACCTTTAACTAAAGACAACTATGCGTCTGTAATATTTTTATATTATAACTTTTTGAGACACATTCACATTTATGGTTGTTTTCAGTCTACTTACGTGCATTTTTCGGGATTGTTCGACTAGTTTCAGTCCTGAATGAAGCCCTTGAACACGAAGCGACGTTTGACTGGCGACCTCGCCTTAAAACTAGTCAGGCAATCCCAAAGAAATACACGTGGGTAAACTGTAAACAATCATAAATACTGCCACATATACAAGTGGTGATTATGTTAGCAGTGATAGCCTAGCGGTTAAACGATTGCCTTCTATGCAGGATGGTCTGAGTTCGATCCGGGCCCGTACCTCTGACTTTTCGAATCTACGTGCGGATAAAAATTAGATAATCACTTGCGATAACGGTGAAGGAAAAACATTGTAAAGAAACCTGCATACCTGAGAGGGCTCCCTAAATTTATCGATGGTGTGTGTAGTCTGCCAACCCGCACCAGGCTAGCGTGGTGGACTATCGTTGGAAATCCTCATGGATGTCCCTCGCCCGGGGAAGGTGAGGGGGTCTGCCGGACTCTTACCGGCTAAAAACCAACGATGTTCCTTCTCCTGACCGTTCGGCCGGGGTCGCGGGATTCGCAAAAGCATGCACCACAACCCCGGCAGGTCCCGGTCCGTGGTGGACTAAGGCTTAAACCCTTCTCATTCTGGGAAGAGGCCCATGCCCAGCATTGGGACAATAATGGGTTAATTATGTTATGTAAACTTTGTCATATTTGTATTACCATTTTAATCTTTTATACCATTGGTTTATGAGAAAATCCAATCAGCAACGGACATTTTCATGGATTACGATGTACCCAATTCCATGAGTCTCGTGCTTTTTCACTCTCTTGGCAATTCTAAACAGTAAATCTGTATTCTTTAGCACTGTTATTAGTTCCGGTACAGAAAACAGACTCAGATTATCTGTCAAGTGGAAGAAATACAAGACGCTAGGCTACAATACTCATTTGGCACGATCTCGCTCTACCAAAAGGAATAAAGTGGGGTGAGTCAGTGTTAAAAGTTCCCCACTTTTGAAACGTGGTGCTGCGTTTGCTTACATACATATTTGACGTGGCGCGGCGTTGTGCTCAATCAGCAGATTATTTTATGAAAATTTTTGAGGATTTTTTATACCTGACGATTTTTTTTGTTATCCAATGTTAAAATAGGCCAGTAAATTATTGCGGGTTGTAAATCACGGTGTATATTTTATGTATATTTGTAGATGTAGATTAGAAATGATTATATCCTACTTCGATGTTAGGATTAATAAACTTCTGCCGAGGTTGCGGTGCATGCAATATCATATTTATGCCTATTATACATAATTTTAATGAGTTTTTGGCTGAAGGTTTTTGACATTCTAGATAATTTAATGTAATTATAATAATAGTAATAGTTTTTTGAATTTTATTATTGTATTAATATTTGTATGCCATTGATCAAGGCAAACATGATGATCTGTATTGTTACTTTTAACATCTTGCATGCTGACAATTGTTTTGTATGTAGGTACACTCATGTTTGAACAAATGAAAATTATCTTATCTTAAAAATGCCGTAACCCTGGTCTTAGGTTAGAAGGAGGGACACCGTTGGTTTTTAGCCGGTAATAGTCCGGCAGACCCCCTTTCCTCCCCCGGGCGAGGGACAAATATGAGGATTTTCCCATGATAAAAAAAATAATTACAAAACTTGTGTTACGGGTGATAGGGGCATTTTTTTATGATACCCACAGTGCTTATTTGACCTTAATTTTAAGTTTACGTAATACCTTCCAGCAAATGCTGAGTTGGTGACCTTTTTGGCATGGTCATCCTCGACAGCTTATTATTTCAATGAATTACTAAGGTAACTAAGTAACGAGGTTAACTGCCTCGTTGATCTAGTGGTGGCAAGCATGACTGCTGATCGTGAGGTCCTGGGTTCGCTCCCCAGGTCGGACAAAGTGATATTTGGCTTTTCTGTGTGGAATTCCTCAGTAGCAGCCCGGAGTTTGGATTAGTGCCCGGTCGATGGCAGTAGGCTCGCCCCCTATTACATGGGACTTAAACATAACGGCTAAATGAGGGTGTTATTGTACACCTCTGCCTAACCCTGCCCAATACAGGCGTGATGTTATGTTTATTACTAAGGTTATTAAAATGTGTATGATTTATTCTTTTTTATTGTATATACTGTCATTGTGACCCGGGCTGAATTTGTTTTATTTCTTTTCTAGCGGCCCGTCCCGGCTTCGCACGGGCGGACATTTTTCCCGTTTTTGCAATATTTTTCATTTATGCTCCGCTCCTATTGGTCGTAGCGTGATGTTATATAACCTATAACCTTCCTCAATAAATGGACTAACCAAAACAAAAATATTTTTTTCAATTCTAAGCAGTACTTCCTAAGATTAGCGCGTTCAAACAAACAAACAAACTCTTCAGCTTTATAATATTAGTATAAACTAGCGGCCCGTCCCGGCTTCGCACTGGTGGACATTTTTCCCGTTTTAGCAAAATTTTTCATTTATGCTCCGCTCCTATTGGTCGTAGCGTGATGTTATATGACCTTCCTCGATAAATGGACTATCCAACATAAAAAAAAACAATTCCAACCAGTAGTTCCTGAGATTAACGCGGTCAAACAAACAAACCAACTCTTCAGCTTTATATTCCACATAATAGTCATTGTGTCCTGGGCTGAATTTGTTTAATTTTTTTCAAAAACTATAGTTTCACCACGCATCAATTCTTTATACATTCTATATACATCGGTAGAAAATCAAACAAAATAATTCGTCATGTACCACCCACGGACCACCCCTTATGACGCACACGAACCTACTCAAACATTATATCTTAATCCATCACTTTAACATATTAAGTTTTCTCAAAGTCCAAACAGTTTTTGGATCAAATCTTTCACATATTTTTAAAGGAATCTTGCTCTGACTTTTATAACTGTATATCTTGTCTGTTTCAAGGCATGATAGATGATGTGCTTGCTAGATATAATTGGAAAAGTTTAGAAATCTAGAAAAAGAACACAATCTAGACCAGAGCTGATAAAGCGAGTATATGAGATAGAATTCTAAATCGAAAACCTTTGATAAAAATTATTTATTATTAGGCAATCAGTAGCAAGCCGAAAATCTATGTTTTTCATCCATGTGGCTGGCGCCTTGCCATATGATGGCACTCAAAAGGCCGGTGGCACCGGGGACACAAAAGTAACTACAGTCCGCGGGCGAGGTAGTCAACGCCTGCGATATGAGAGTGGCAGGAGGGGGGTGCGCGCGGTTGACAAGATAAAGCAAACTGACAGAGCGCGTCTATTGTTTTGCACCCCCTCTCGCCGCTCACATACCGCAGGCGGTGACTCGCACGCATACTATAGTAACGGCACTGATGGCAAGTTCGTGGTTTAACGTGTATGGACTTTTCCTGACCTCCACGACTAACATACATACATAATACTCACGCGGTATTCCCAGAAGAAATAAGCAGAGATGTTTTATAACAGCAGCCTGTACATTCGCGTTTCGCCTCTTCTATTAGGTCCCATGTAATAGGTGGCGAACCTATTGCCATTTTTTGAGCACAATTATGGCGTCAGGTTCGTTGGCTTTTACGACTCATTTGCGTGGCGATGGAGGTGAATTATATTCTTAATCCACCCTCCCACGGACTCCTTCGTGGCTTCTAGGATGATTATTCCAGTCTGGCATTTTAGTTTAGGTACCTAGTTGATGCAGAAATGTTCATACATATTTGTGTCCTTTATCTCTTACGACAATTAAGAAAAGAATCTCTGTAGTAAGAGGGCGAATAATCTAGATAGAAGATATTTATATATATATATATATATGTATATATATATATTATGTATGTGTTATATGTATAGGATTTTATATAGTAAATTATTCATTTATAAGTATGGAGAATTTTAATTATTTTGTACTTGTGTACACATTTAAAGTTTTATTTACGCCTGGAGTTCTTTTATTTTTTTTCACCTCAAATTTTTCTTATTTTATTCTTGAACAATAATTTGCACCTGCCATGTTATCTCTTCACCACCTTTGGTTGACTGGTAGAGAATGCCTAAGGCATTAAGTCCGCCTTTGTACTTTTTTTGTTGCATAAAGTTTAAATAAATAAATATTTAAGGTATTCGTTACCCAAACCACAGGTCAACTTAGCTATATCACTTGCTCCTAAAATCTCACTTTCAAGTACACTCACCCAACTCAACGCAGCACGAAATGCGAGCACTGCGTTTACATACTATTTCCTCTGCTTTGCCGCCTTTACGCTCACCGGAGACTCAACAATTTCACATTTAGAATGGTAGAGTTTAGTTTTACGTGCAGACTTGTTATAATAAAACTTTATTGGATTGTACGTGCTCTATCTTACATCGGTCGGTTTAGAACTCTATATTGTGTGTATAAGATTGTAAGCGTAGAGTTTATTTTTTATATGTCTAGGTTAGCTTATAAAGTTTTGGGATTGAAGAAATCTTACTTACACGCTGATTCAATTTCGATACAAGTGGGTTTGATCAGAATTTGACTAGGTATCACTTGCGTGCTTTTGCGAATCCCGCGATCCCAGCCGTACGGTCAGGAGAAGGAACACCGTTGGTTTTTAGCCGGTAAGAGTCCGGCAGACCCCCTCGCCTTCCCCGGGCGAGGGATATCCATGAGGATTTTCCAACGAGAAAAAAAAAACAGGTATCACTTGCGTCGAGTGTAAACTCGACAAACGGAAGGGCTCCAACAAAAAAAATCTATGGTGTATAGACCATCACCCTGCACCAGAACAGCGTGGTGGACTAAGGCGCCGTCCTACTTGGCTATCGCTCGCGCGATGATGCGATGCGATTTCAATGTGCGATGAAATGTTTCCATTTCATTTAAAAATGTCTACGTATGTTCGCGCGACCGCACGAAAATGTTCATCGGACGCACGCATCATCGCACGAGCGATGGCCAGTTAGGACCGTGCCTAATGCCTTCACATTCTGAGAAAATGCTCGTACCCAACAGTAAGATAGAATGAGCTAACTCCGTTTTATTTCTTCCTATGACTAACTTTTGTATCTTTCGCGGACGAGAATTACGAACTGTGTTATTGTGTTGCTAGGTTGTATAGCAGAGCTAGGTTGTCGCCAAGTGCGATAAGACCACCTATTGTACAGTATTATATTAAATTTGATTTGTATCGTCTCCTTTATAACTGGTGTAAGGAGTAATCTATCTATCTCCATATTTGTCTGAAACTTTATACAATATAACATAACATCACGCCTGTATTCCCCGAAAGGGTGGGCAGAAGTGTATAGTAACACCCTCATGTCAACATTATATTTAAGTCCCATCTAATAGGGGGCGAGCTTATTGCAATCAACCGGGTACAACTACAAACTCCGGGCTGCTACTGAAGAATTACACACAGAAAAACCCAATAATATCCGACCTGGGGATTGAACCCAGAATCTCAAGATCTGCAGTCGCGCTTGCCACTACTAGACCAACAAGGCAGTTTATACAACACTAGCGGCGCGTCCCGGCTTCGCACGGGTGGACATTTTTCCCGTTATTGCAACATTTTTCATTTATGCTCGGCTCCTATTGGTCGTAGCGTGATGTTATATAGCCTATAACCTTCCTCGATTAATGGACTATCCAACACAAAAATATTTTTTCAATTCCAACCAGTAGTTCCTGAGATTAGCGCGTTCAAACAAACACACAAACTCTTCAGCTTTATAATTTATAGTATAGATTACTACATTTTCATCACATCTAAAATATGCAAAAAATTTCATAAATGTAACTAAAGCAAAAAGATCGTTACGAATACCAGTAGCTTCATATGACAAGGAAAATATCGAATCATTCGTTCCTCGATCAGCATTACGTACATTCAATATTCTCGGAGATATTGAGGTCAGAAATGTATTATTCATCGGGTAAGGTCACCCGTGACGGGAGGCAAAAAATACAAGAAAACACAATACGAGCTTGACTGGCAGATGCGTCGGCATATGATACGTTTGGCAGTCGATGCCTCATCCGCCATATTCGGCATTTTTGTACTTTATTTTGTTTGGATGTATTGTTCTTTAATATTTGTATGGGTACATCATGTGTATGATGTAAAGGTAAACCGCACGTGGGTCACTAACGAGGTGTTCTGAGTAGGTGAAAAAAAAAACTAAAAAAAAACTGAGGAATTCATCAACACTTTGCCCGACCTGGGGATCGAACTCAGGACCCCACGATCAGCAGTAGCGCTGGCCACTACAAGACCAACGATGCAATTTAAATACAATGTTGAATAAACAATTTTCTATTGACACAATTATCATGAAAAAATTTACCATATATTCTTTATACACGTTTTTATTTTCTATGTTGCCAATATCAAAAATATAGTTCCCTCCTCAGCTGAGGCTAAGCCCCCAGGTGGTGTATCACTGCAACGCCGCGGCACTATGTTTAGCTTTTGAGAAATATTCTCAAAGTTCACCAACACGACAGCTTCACTATGTAACTCGCGACTGCAACTGCTGTGAAAATATTTTTCATTGAAAAGAAGTTTGAAATTAATGAAGCCGTTGATTTGATTACTGGTGATTTTGAAAGATAATTAATTACCGTAAACGTCCACTGTCAAGTATAGTTCTACTAGACCACTGCAACAAATGGTAATGCCATACTGACAACGTTCGACAAACAGGTTGGAGATCGCAGAAAACTAACAACTCCGATCAAACTACACTTTTTAGAAGACCCACCTATTAAATAAAACATTTCACTAGCATAAAGATCTCATACCAAACCCTTTTATGCAAAAAAAACACACGAGACTTCTACGCGATTCTGTGCAAAATTCTTAAAAAGACACAAATGAACTCACCACGCGAACACAACGAGCAACTAGTCGCAAAGCGGTTGCAAGCGGTCGCCACCTTCACAAACCACTCCTTTACAGTTGTGAATTTTATTCAAAACGCGCTTAACCGACTTCGCAAACAGCCGCAGGGTTCAGGGCAAATTTACAAACTGTTCGCCTGACTCTAGTTCTACCTGGCGCTGCTCTACAATTGTGTGGAACTGTGAAACTTTAGACAATGCTATCTAAAGTGTATCGGTGAGTGTAGAGCTTTTTGTGATGTGTGGGAAAAAGTTTCTGTTAGAATAGAATTGGTTGGAGTTGAGGGGTTCGCTAAGAATAGGTCGAATGTACCTGTTTGTACCGAAGTAAGTACTTCATGAATTAAATTACGTGATTATATAGTTGAAGGTACGTATCTTCGCAAGAGTAGAGAAGAGAATTCCTCTCCTTTCTATCTTTCTTCTAAATAGACATGTTTAAAATCAAATTATGGCAATTACCATAGAGTCCTAATGACAAGCAATAAAAGTGACCATTTTTTCCAATTTCCCAAGGAGAGTTGATGTGAGGCAGGCGGCCGGTCATAAAACAATAAGCCAAAACCTCTAACAACATGGATTTATGAAATACATGTTTTGCCGACACCACCTAGTGTGGGATAAGGGCAGGAAAAAGAAGAAGAATAAAAGTGACAATTTTTTTGTAGCATGGTACATGCGCAAATTTACTTCCAGTACGCCAAAACTTTGCCAAGTTACGTGCCGACGACTATACTTGGTGATCAGCTTAAAGCAAGTTGTTTTGAGGTTTGGGTTCCATTATAAGAGCCTTCACGAGTGGTGATACAAGTGATGTGTGACGGTCAAGTACGTCCGGCGCACCCTGGGCAGTCAGCTCCACTACCAACCTTGCGGACTGGGTAATCTCTTCACCACGGCATGAGCTGTTCTCGTATAGTTCTTACCGATACTTCTTCTTCTTTTCGTGTGTTTAGTGACTATCCTGGTGTCAGAGTTTATGCTGCCTTATGGGCTGCGTTTATGGGCCTTGACTTGGCATCACATGCTGTCGAGAAATATATCTCTGGTATGCCGGTTTCCTCACGATGTTTTCCTTAACCGTTTTTAAGCAAATGATAATTATACAATACGGTCATGATCTGAAAAGACAGAGGTGCGTGCCTTGGGTTCGAACTGGGGACCCACGGCCGATACTAGATAACACAAAGAAGAATGAGATTTTAGTTTCAACGCCTATGATCTTGATAACTGCGAACCTTACGTAGACATGGCTGGAGTTATGCTTAGGTTACTTGAAACCTTACAGAGATTGGTTGCTTTTAAATAATTATGCTTTTCTAATTAAATTGACCGCGGTTTTTGCGTTGAAGTTGTTTTATTATTTAATTTTGTATCTGTCTCGTTGGTCTACTAGTGGCAAGCGCGACTGCTGATTGTGAGGTTCGACCCCCGGGTAGGGCAGTGTTATTGGGTTTTCCATTAGGAATTTCTCAGTAGCAGCCTGGAGTCCGGATTTGTGCCCGGTTAATGGCAATAGGCTCGCCACCATGGGACTTAAACATAACTGGCGAAACGAGGGTGTTTTAAAACACCAACTGCCGAACCCTTCGGGGAATGTAAGACGTGGTGTTATTATGTACTTTTAGACGCTGGTAAAATAATCTGATGACATAATTACGAACAGAAAATCCACCATCCATTTCTACTAATTTTCCGCGCTCAACCGTCGCATTTGATCCATACAATTAACACAATGACGTAATTACATAACATTGTCGTGATCGAGACGTATGGCACAGCGGTAATAGCCCCCACTACACAGCGATTAGTGATGTACACGGGCTAATCGACTAATTGGTCGGATCACTATTAAGTATATTGATGTGGTATTGAGAATAGTAATACTTAAATCGATAGTTTTTTGTTTTAAAGTAATGTCACAAAATAGATAGGTACAGAAGTCAATCTACATACAAGTGCGCTCGAGCAACGCACACATAGGCACTGCTCACGGACACGATATCTCGGACTGTTTGGGACTAGAGTGCGAGTGAGTGCGAGCGCGAGTGCCATGCGCTTGAGAGAGATAGATATATAGATAGAGCGACCGCCGAGCGTAGGTATGAAAAGTGAAGTACATACATGTGATTGACTTATGTACCTATCTGTTTTGTGGTAATGTGTTGTAATATGGTTGTTTTTTTTATGTGGAACATCTAATGCGGCGGTCCGGGTGTGTGAGCGGCTGTTACTTGGCGACGCTCGCGACACAATGACGGCAGACCTTCGTAACTCGTCGACTCTCTTCGGTTTGATTCGGATAGTTTTCTTTTTTACAAAATGAATTTCGTTGTTCCACATTTGCTAGGCGTCAGGGATGGCTTCATTTTTTTTTACTGCCTCCATACAGTTTTCTATAGTGTGTGTAGTCTGCCAATCCGCACCAGGCCAGCGTGATGGACTAAGGTCTAAGCCCTTCTCATTCTGAGAAGAGGTCCATGCCCAGCAGTGGGACAGTAATGGGTTGATTATGTTTAGGGATCTTTAAATCTTGGGTGATATTGATGAAGTCATTAGACCGAGAGTTCCTAGAAATCAAATTCTTCTTTCAACATTTGCCATCCTGATTTTCAGTGCAGTAGCAATAAATACAGTTTATTTTGTATAATAAATTTAATTTGGTTTTCTATGAAAACAATGTAAATATAAATAAAGTATAGAAATATATCTGAATTTTGAATTAAATAACCGTAACTTCAAAATAAACATGACAAAGAAACAAGGCAATATCAATGCATTTCAGATCCCACGGAAGCTATTTAAAGCCTCTTCGTTTATATTCGTCTATTTTCGCGTTAGTTCGTGCGTATTGCAGTCACGGCTGGTATTTCAACCGATCGACTTGCAGCCTTATTTTGGTTAGAAATTCCTTTAAGGTAATTTTCTACTGCTTAATACGTTTTTGTTCTTCTCTTCAGTTTTTAAAGTCTTTTTTCTTCCTAATTCTCTGTTTTGCTTCTTTTTCTTTTTAAAGCGTGATGTATTAAATGTGTGGTAAATTATGGTTTGGTATTTGGTGCCATTTTTTCTGGTCCTCTGATCCAGTCTTAAGCGGTTCACTATTGATTCGCATAAAATTAAATGGCATAATTTATCATGGCATACTTTCACTTATCCTAATGAACGTTACGCATAATATTATAATAATTCTGCATACATGTATAGGCATAATTTTTATAAGCATAATATGCTACAAAATTACACCAAAAAAATATGCCTATTTAAATAGTATGCCAAAAAATATTATGCCATTGCAATGCCAAAATGTATGCCTAATTCGTTATGCCAATATAGATTAATACTTAAAAAAATATACGAATCAAAGGAATCCCGTCTTAAGCAATGTGCTATCATAATAAGTTGACATCGTTATTTTTCATTATTCTCCCAAAAATAAACGACAGAAATCACAACATTAAAGGCCAAAGGATTTGCTAGCTTCTAAAACCTTCAAAATATAAACCTTCTGTCCAAAGCACCTCGGGCTATTTATTTCTACGATCTGAGAATGAAATTGACTATCAACCTATCACTATTCAATACCCACATTAATTCTATGTGTAAAACATATTTTCTGAAGCAATCAAGAATCATTTATTTTATATTGAGCAATAACAATAGCAATTTCTCGATCATTAATTTCTCGTTTACCACTTAAACTCGACTAAGTATCGTATAAACGATTAGTCGATTTAGCATAATAGTAATTACAACACTAACAATTAACAGAACGATCTGAAAATTTTGTATCAAAGGACCAAATATTTCTCTCTAATAACGACATCATTCATAATGGCTCCAGTACAGAATAGTTGATGTTAGACCAATTTAAGTTAAATATGTACTTTAACTTCTTGAAGTAGAAAATGGAAAGATTTATAAGATTTTTCCGTGTGGAATTCCTCAGTAGCAGCCCGAAGTTTGGAGTTGTACCCGGTTGATGGCAAAAGGCTCATCCGCAATATGAGACTTAAACATAACGGCGAAATAAGGGTGTTACTATACACCTCTGCCCAACCCTTCAGGGAGTACAGGCTCGATGCTATATACTAACGTTTGAACGCGCTAATCTCAGGAACTACTGGTTGGAATTGAAAATTTATTTTTGTGTTGGGTAGTCCATTTATCGAGGAAGTTTATAGGCTATATAGCATCACACTACGACCAATAGGAGCGGAGCATAAATTAAAATCTTGCAAAAACGGGAAAAATGTCCACCCGTGCGAAGCCGGGACGGGCCGCTAGTGTTTTATAACAAAGAAGAATACAAGATCACGCTTTCTCCAAAAGTTAACATCATTTGCAAGCGGTGTAACCTGTCGCTGATCGATGAGGCTTTGACATCCGACTCTGACTCCAGGCGGGGTTTAGCAACCAATAACCATATTTCTTGCCAGACAATTTGCTGTCGTGAAGCTGTGCTCTATGTGCTTGAGTTATTGGCGAGACGATTGGCTCTGTGGTTACGGATTACCGGATTGCCCAGCGCTGGCGTTGAGCTAACATCTCTTAAGGCGAGGCTGTATTACTGTGATAGATTGTTAATGAAAATCATGATTGACACTAATTTAATTACCAACCGCGCGGATCAAAAGATTTGCGAGGTTAAGCTGCGCTTGTCGCGGTCAGTCCGTGGATGGGTGACCGTGCCTCGAAGAGCACGTTAAGCAGTCGGTCCCGGGTGTCATACGAATACCTATGACGGTCGTTACGGGAAGTCAGAAGCCCAAAAGTCTGAAAACTGGTCTAACCTTAGGATATCGGCATTGCCCAGTAACTGGGTTGCGGAGGTCTGATGGTAGTCGCTCCGTGTACTGTTCTTGAGCCGCATCTGGTTAGACGCAGCTGAAACCAACATAGTTGGGAAAAGCAGAACTGATTATCTCCAGGTTTGCGGTGCATGCTCTTGCAAATCCCGCGACCCCAGCCGAACGGTCAGGAGAAGGAATACCGTTGGTTTTTAGCCGGTAAGAGTCCGGCAGACCTCCTCGCCTTCCCCGGGCGAGGGACATCCATGAGGATTTTCCAACGATAAAAAAAAGGCAGAACTGATTGACACTCATTTAAAACCTTAAGACCAACATGAGCCACTGTGTACACGAGCCATTTCGAACATGGCGAACCGAGAGACCAACTAATTCTCTTAAATAACGTTCCTCATAAGTGTTAACTTCACTTATCTACCCTCCCAAGTGGGTTGTAACTATGAAAATTAATATGTGGCAGTTTCTAAGGATTTCGTCTTAATTTAGCATTAGCCCGTATAATTATTATGGAGTTATAAATAAATGATTATGGGGATGGTACTTACTGTGATCAGATTACGCCACTAAATGAAGGGGTGTTTGCTTGCTGGAGTCTCTACACCATCGTTTTCTTTGATATCGTCATAATTATTCTAAGTTATTGCATTGCATTGGGTAGTTTGGTCATGTTGAGAGAATGAGTGAACGGTGATTAACAAAAGGAATTTATAAGGCGGATGTCAATGGAAACGCCGGTAGAGGACGTCCTAGAAGGACATACATCGATGTAATTGGTGATGTTCTTCACAAAAGGCAGGTGCGTAGTACTCTTAACCGGTGTGCGTGTATGACAAGATTTATGAATGTGGATGAAGCGAAAGGAGTATGTAAGGATCGTAGCATGTAGCGTTCTATAGTTTCTGCCTACCCCCATGTGAAAAAGGCGTGAGTTTACATTTAGTGAATACCTTTATTTATTTTTTGGTAGCAGTGATAAACTACTGGCGTCACCATAGGGCTGCCAAGTCATAAGTCTCGAGTTCGAACTCAAGGCACGCACCTCTGACTTTTCGGATTCATGTGCGTATTGTCTAATTATCACTTAGGAGGAAAATATTGCGAGGAAATCGGCATGCTTGAGAGATATTTCTCGGCGGCGTGTGAACTCAAGCCAGAGGCCGATGGGCGGCATAAACTCTGACACCAGGTTTCTAACCACACGAAAAGAAGAAGAGTGAATACCTAAATTGTTTTTCTGTATCCTGGCTATTTTATCTCTGCGAATGACGAGACAGATACTTTGGTACCGAAAGAAAGTAGGCACCTCAACATTTGCTCTCGAGTATCGTAAGAGATAGTTCAATTGGTTAATATATAAAGAAAGAAAAGAAAGAAAGAAAGAAAAATGCGTTTATTGGCATTACAGCAAAAATACACCTTAATACTAAACAAAAAAAAACATAACATAACATCACGCCTGTATTCCCGAAAGGGTTGGGTAGAGGTGCATAGCACCCTCATTTTGTCGTTATGCTTAAGTCCCATGTAATAGAGGCTGAGCCTATTGCCATCAACCGGGCACAAATACAAACTCCGGACTCCTACTGAGGAATTCCACACAGAAAAACCTGATAACACTTTGCCCGACCTGGGGATCGAACCCAGGACCTCACGATCGGCAGTCGCGCTTGCCACCACTAGACCAACGAGGCAGTCCAAATCAACACAAACACTTCAAATATTGCCAACTAGCGGCCTGTCCCGGCTTCGCACGGGTGGAAATTTTTCCCGTTTTTGCAACATTTTTCATTTATGCTATGCTTCTATTGGTCGTCGCGTGATTTTATATAGCCTATACCTTCTTCGATAAATGGACTATCCAACACAAAAATATTTTTTCAATTCCAACCAGTAGTTCCTGAGATTAGCGCGTTCAAACAAACAGACTCTTCAGCTTTATATTATAGGTATAGATTACTAACAGCACCATTTGTATTCCAGATTGCACTAATGAATAGTGTCATCAGTTCACGATACACTTTTATTCGTAGTTAACTTGTGCCCTTGTCCAAATGCACGAATGTATTACGCACTCAACGGCGCGGACTGTTAAAAGCCTTCGGCAGGTACTAGTGAAAAGAGCAAGGGGAAAAGAAATAGTCCCTTAAAAAGTTGGACGGTTTTATCTTGCAGTACCCCTGCAGATTGAGAATTTGAAGATTGAAGGTTGATATTATTATAATGTTGTATTGTTATGGGCATTAAATTTGTGTGCGAAGTTATAAGAGAATCTGTTAAGCAGAAGTAGTTGAAAAATCTGTCGCAAGATTTGAAACAAACACAAATATACAAAACAAAACTAATTAAAACCGTTTAAAAATATTATTTATTTATTTTAACTTAACACTCACTACGTTGTAATTTTTAGCTCATAAACGAGTCCCACAAAGCGCGGTGGTTATTTTCAAGTTATTACAAAGTTTGCCAAAGTAAGCCGGAAATATTTTTGTGTAGAACCTGACAATCGTCACCTCATGCATGACTAAGAAAATTTTCCTTAATAAAATAGGTTTACTAAGTATAACAACCTAGGTTAAAGGATCCTTGTAGTTTAAATTAACCCGTCAAGTGTCGGGCGCACATACGGGTGTGCGTAAGAAATTCGGGTGCAAAGTGTCGGAGGCACACACGGGTGTGCGTAAGGAACGCGCTCCTATGGTAGCGGATTTTGTACGTTTTATTTTACTGTTTATACGAACCAAATTTATAGGAGCGCGTTCCTTACGCACACCCGCGTGTGCCTTCAACACTTCGCGACGGATTTCTTACGCACACCCGTATGTGCGCCCGACACTTGACGGGTTAAGGCATGATGGGACTGAAATCTTTAATGGTAAAAGTCCATAAAAAAAGAACACAGGATACAAAAATTGTAAGATAAGCAACTAAGTTTTTTTTTACAGTAAAAAAATCGCCACGATCGGAGAATTTGGTTAAAAATCTGAAAGTTGGCAACATAACTGATGCCAATAATAAGAAAAACTAACAAGCTGGAACGCGGCGGCGCGACGCGTCACCTCATCGAGATCCGGCGCCGGCGGCCATCTTGTCGTACACTTCTCTTCCGCCGCCCGACGAAGTGCATGCGCACTAAATAATTTTACTTTCATCTTATTTTAAAATATACTAATTATTAAAATCACAAAGGCTGTTTATTTTCCACCACAACACTACGAAGACCTGACCTGACCTGCTGCCGGCGTGAACAATAACATTCAACGACAATAAAATTCTCGGTAACAACTCGACTAAACAAGTTACTCCGTCGACAACCATCAGTAGCTCCCCTCTTAATACCCGTTCATTTGAGCTGTCATTTGTCACAGCAACATTAAGACACCGACGGAGAGGGCTCAAATGACACGCACCGTATATCTTATACTAACATATACCGTTCCGTTTGTTTGTTTTGATTTAATTTGTATATCGCTGCTTCCTTCTTTGGTTAGATCCGTTTTTGGCTTAGTTTCCTGCACTTAGGCTGGCTTTATACCAGTAAGTTTTCCTCACGTAAGTCATCATCATCATCGTCCTGCCCTTGTCCCAACTTATTTGTGGTCGGCGCAGTATGTCTTCTTCTTCCATACACACGACATGTTCTTCGTTCCTCTGCATCACAGCCCATAGACCATGACAACCGGTTTCCACACAACTTCTGTCACCGGCGCCACTTTCAGGCTTCCTCTTACTAATTTTTTCTTGCTTTTTTCCTCACGTAAGTCCCTTACGTAATAAACTTACGATACTTTGCAAATGTAAACTCTCTTGTAAGTAGCTTATCGACTGATTTGTAAAGTCGAATTAATTGTCATAAGTCACTTACATACCTAAATTTTACGGAAGTAACATACAAGTGTTTGCGGCTTTACGATCAGCAGTCAACCTTGCCACCAACGAGGCAGTCGTGAGGTCCTGGGTTTAATCCCCAGGTTGGGCAAAGTGTTATTGGGTTTTTGTAATTCCTCAGTAGCAGCCCAGAGTTTGGATTTGTGCCCGGTAACTTCCAAGCCTTGTGCTAAATTTATTCATTGGAGCGGTAACTATTTTTCGAATAGCCTTTACGCTCTTGGATATACAACGTGTTACATAATTCCCCATGAAAAATGTAAATAATCAAGTAGTCTTTTATGGTTGTTGTCATTTACCACTCAGAGGAAATTAGGTAAGACTGTAAATAACTTTCTGGGTAGACTACTCTTTAGTTTTATGTTTTGAGGGTTGCGTTTCAATGATGATTATTTTATGTTTTATCCAAAATCTTTTTTTTGGGTCACATATTTTTCAAATGTTGCCCATAGACTCGTTACAAGGGACCTTTTAACCCCCTTTCGGCTTTAGGGGTATTTTTGTAACACGTTGTATAGATACCTACGAAGAACGATTCGACACCCTCGTATATTTACACCACAATATGAACCTATTAGGAGTCGTGTTAGCGAATGGTTAGTTTTTTTAGCTTGTAAGTGGCGGCCAGTTGCGGCGGCAAGACCCATTGTTTTCTCGTTAATGATGTGTTAGTAGTTACCTGAACTGCAGTTACTAGAAGTGGCTTCGATTCACATAACATAACGCCTGTATTCCCCGAAGGGTAGGGCAGAGTTGTATAGTAACACCCTCATTTCGCTGTTATGTTAAAATCCTATGTAATAGGGGGCGAGCCTATTGCCATCAACCGGGCACAAATCCAGACTGCTACTGCGAAATTATCAATGAGAAAAACCCAATAACACTTTACCTGACCTGGGGATTGAACCTAGTAGGTACCCCATGCTCAGCAGTCGCGCTTGCGACCACTAGACCAACAAGGCAAAAGGATATTCAGTTGTGACTATACCTATTTCAAATTTTTTAGATGTAGGTTACGGTCAGCAAAGACGGCGATAACACTTTATCAGTAGATTAACACTTCAGTTATTACCATAACAAACATACATAAACTCACGCCTTTTTCCCATGGGGGTAGGCAGAAACTATAGAACGCCACATGCTACGACCATTACATACCCCTTTCGCTTCATCCACATTCATAAATCTTGTCATACACGCACGCCGGTTGAGAGTACTACGCATCTAACCTTTGTGAAGAAAATCACCAATAACATCGATGTATGTCCTTCTAGGACATCCTCTACCGGCGTTTCCATCGACATCCGCCTTATAAATTCCTTTTGTTAATCGCCGTTCACTCATTCCCCCTACATGAACAAACCACCTAAGCATACTCCTTTAAATTTTTGTAACTGCATCATCTTTTTAAACGCAACTTTTACCATAACACCTAATCTATTAACACATAAGTAGTTAAACTCAAGCCACTTCTAAACAATTTAACTCTCATGGTCCTTTTGTCCGAGGGTTATATTTCTGAATAAATTCAGTAGCTTAAGCCCCAAGTGGAAGGCTTAGTATCCAATTTATTATATATTCATACGCTTACGGGCGGCCGTCGACGGGTTCATGTTGACCGGGACGTAATGACTTGGTAACCATCCTGGTAGAAGAAACAAAAAATGGTTACTGCGTAATAGCTTAAGGGCGATGCCTCATTAATGCGTTGCGTTGCGTCGTTGCAGCGGATCAACGCATTGTATGCCACACCAGCGTTGCAACGCACGACATCGCAGCGCAAGCGGACGACGCACGCACCTCTAGCAGTGGAATACTGTCCGTCATCGCACTGGAACTCCGACAGCGCAGCGCATCACCCTCCCCTCACTTCGTCTCTCGTCCGCCGATCCGTTGAAACGTCATGTGCGACGACGTGGCATGTCATTTAAAATATATGGAAAACGACGCAGCGTTGATGCTGCGACGACGCAACGCAACGCACTAATGAGGCAGAGCTCTAACACAGCTCAATCAAATGAAAATCCTTTTTATCAACTATACTCGAACCGTACTAGTAAGCTGGGCATTACTGTCCCAATCCTGGGCTTCTTCTCAGAATGAGAAGGGTTAAGGCCTAAGCCTATACTGGCCTGAGGCAGATTGGTCGACTACCATCAAGAATTTTCTGGAACCCTATCAGGTGTGCAGGTTTCCTCACTGTGTTTTCCTTCACCGTTAACGATAAATAAATGATTTTTATTTCTGTAAATAAATCTGTTACAGACACTTTTACAAGTCAATGTAATGTTTTTTTTAAGACTAGATGGCGCCGGCATTTCCTATCTGACTAGCTCTGAGAAGAAAAGCCGAAATAAACTCAGAGATCAAGGTCTCTTTTAAAGTCCAAACATTGTAGTATAAAAACTATGCGAGTGAAATGATGTAGGGCAACGTCTGGAATGGCCTTTTGAGGAAAGTGCCATAGCAGGTTTGAGTTAACCTGTCCTGCATATCTGCATCAGTCATCGCGCAAGTGATAATCAAAATCTGACCCGAACATGAATTAGAAAAGTCTGAGGTGTGGGCCGGAATCGAACTCAGACTCTTATGTATGGAAGGTACTGTTTAACCACTAGGGTATAACTACCACTTAGTAGTAGTGATAGCCTAGCGGGTAAACGATAGCCGTACTATCAGTATCGGCTTCAAAACCTCCCCTTAATCAACTCAAGTAAATGTAAGGTACTCAATATATTTATCTTTCACGTCCCTTTGATGAGTACTAATCAAATAAGTACATAGGTTGTAGAAGTAAACGAGGTGTGACGACGTAGAATTAAATGACTACGCTTAGGCGATAGCGGTTACGACACTATAACTAGTTTAGACTAACCCAAGTCTGGGCTAACTTCGCTTTACCTACTGTTTATAGACTCACCCTCTGTTTCTCAAAGGCTGATCAACGCAAAAAGTAATAGCCTAGTGGTGTAACCGTCGGACTGCCAAGTCATAGGGCTCGAGTTGGAACCCAAGGCACGCACCTCTGACTTCTCAGATTCATGCGCGTATTGTAAAATTATCACTTGCTTAAAAACATCGTGAGGCAACCGGCATGCCTGAGAGATATTTCTCGACGGCATGTGAAGCCAAGTCAGAGGCCCATGGGCGGCATACACTCTGACACTAAGTTAGTTATTCTAACCACACGAAAAGGGAAGTAGTCAAGTGATATGATTGGTTGCATGAAGGTATAGGTATAATGGAGACCACACTACGAACATCTACTGAAAACTGAAATATTTGGCCTTGAATATTTACTTTAGAATTCTGTCTCTTTCTAAAGACCCTATTTAGAAAGAGATATATTTCCAAACTAAATATATAATATAATATGTTCCGACAGCTACCAAGTAGAATTCCATACATTTGACGACATTTTATTAAAAACTAGCTGTGTCCTCACTGCTCCGCCCGTAGCCTATGTTACTCAGTGATAATGTAGCTTTCTAACGGCAAAAGAATTTTTGAAATCGGTCCAGTTTTTTTTAAGTTTATTCGTTACATACAAAAATATAAAAATACAAATCTTTCCTCTTTATAATATTAGTATAGAAGTATAGATAAGTAGGTACGTATCATGTCTTATTAAAACTATACTTAAGAGGGATCTCTCAAGTAAGAACTGTCTTCCTACGGGCTTTAGCTATTAACGAACTTGGGGACGTTCCCTCGAAATAACAGTATGTAAACATCAATTTATAATAATTAACTTATAAATAATGTTCTACCTAGCCTTTTCCCAACTATGTTGAGGTCAGCTTCCAATCTAACCAGTTGCGGCTGAATACCAGTATTTTACACGGAACGATTGCCATCAGACCTACGCAACCCAGTTACAGGGCAACGCCGATATCCTAAGGTTCGACCGGTTGTCAGACTATCGGGCTTCTGACTTCCCGTAACGACTATCATAGGTATTCTCATGACACCCAGAACCGACTGTTTAACGTGCTCTCCGAGGCACGGAAAGGTCTCGATGTGTAACGAACGGTCACCCATCCACAGACCGACCGCGGCAAGCGCAGCTTAACCTCGCAAATCGTATGATCCGCCTGTTTGGTAATTAGCCAGGAGCCCCTCATTAACTTATAAATAAAAATTAATTAATTAAAATGCAATTTATTAATAGATTTGACCCAGAATAAATGGTGGATAGAAATGGATTCATGCTCATAGAGTGTTATTACCAATACAAACTTAACCATAACTCCAGCACCTACTATCAAGCAGAGTCCGAAATTAAGCACCTACCTAAAATGGCGACAGTGTTAAGGTAACTTCATAAGCTTTAAAGTTTAAGTTCGAGAAGCCTTAATATGCTTGCGTATGTCACAAAGTTGGTAAACAAACGACTGGCTATGGAAAACTTTGTATGTTGTACTAGGAACAATTTGTTTAAACCAAAGTTTACCGATGAATTAAGAATCTGTACTAATATTATAATCTATACTTCTATATAGAAAGAAAGAAGAAAGAAAGAAAAAACATTTATTTGTCACAGATACACTTTAACACAAAACATGATAGTATATAAATAATATTAAAATAAAAGACAACTGTGACAAAAAGGTGACCACTCAGCATAATGCTGTGCTATGGCGTGGGCCACAGACACAGCGCTGATTTTCAGTGATCACCTAAAACACGTGCGGACATTCAGCTAGTTATAAAACAAACAAATTATAATATAAATAAAATAAAATAAAACAACAAAAAAAAAGAAATTTAACAACATACAAAAAAATATATATATATATATATAAATATAAAATATATAAAACACCATACACATACACGCATCACCTTTATTGTAGGTAGGTATTTTAAACACCTACCGACCTATATCTATACTAATATTATAAAGAGGAAAGATTTGTATTTTTGTATGTAACGAATAAACTTAAAAACTACTGCACCGATTTCAAAAATTATTTTGCCGTTAGAAAGCTACATTATCACCGAGTAACATAGGCTATATTTATTACTGGAATAAAACTTCTTACGCGGGCGGAGCCGTGAAGACGCAGCTAGTAATTAATATTCCTGTTTAGAATTGAATACTCTTCCAAAAGAACTACCTACTTAATTTTAACACGAATAATTTTATTGTAGTTAATAGAAAAAATATATTATTCTAATTATACGAAATCGTGAGGTCCTAGGTTTGATTCCCAGGTCGGGCAATGTTTTATTGGGATATTTACGTGTGGAATTCCTCAGCCCGGAGTTTGGATTTGTACCCGGTTGATGGACATAGGGCTCGCCCCCTATTACATTGAACTTAAAACATAACGGCGAAATGAGGGTGTTGCTATATAGGTATACCTCTGCCCAACCCTTCGGAGAATACAGGCGTGATGTTATGTTTTATGTTTAGAATAAACATATTATTCTAATAATACGAAGATAAGTAATCACTTATTAATCGGCTTTAATTATCTTCACTTCGTATATTTGTTTGTTTCTAATCTTGCGACAGATTTTTCATCTACTTCTGCTAAACCGATTCTCCTGAAACTTCGCACACAAATTCAATTCCCGTGACAATATAACATTATAATAATTTCAACCTTCAATCCTCAAATCCTGTGCTGCAGGGGTAAGTACTGCAAGATAAAACCGAATAACTTTCTGTCGACATGTTTGGTGCAGTGGCTAAGCGATTGGCTTCTACGCTGCGGGTCGTGGGTTCGATTACCGCACGGAACAAATATTTGTATGGCCTACAGATAGTTTTTCCGGGTCTGGGTGTTTGTGCATGTGAAGATTTGTGTCCGTAAATGCACCCACGATACAGGAGAAATACTAGTGGGGCAACGTTTTTATATAAAAATAAAATAAAAGAAAGAAAAGAACTTAAAAAAAATATTATCTTGTTTTAAATGCGCTTGTCTGAATCACATTGTAGTTTTCTGAAAATATATTTTTCTTAATTTATTTTTGGGATTGCATTCTACTAATTACACTTTTGGCTAACTACTCGTGCAGTAGCAGAATTGGCCTGTTGACAAAAAATTGCTAACTATAATATAATAACTTGCGAAATGCTTTAAACTTTTTTTAACTTTACTTTTGCACATATATTTTTATTAAAGTGTTATGAATGCGTTTGTTTACCTTGCTTAGTTATCACTTATCTCATTTATGTAGAGTTTAACCTATTCAATTCCTGTGATCAGAATTTGATTATAACTATAATCCACGCGGAACTATGTAGTTGGCCGCGCCTTATAGCGGGTTCACACGGTTCGAATCGCTTTCAATAAATGACTTGATCAACAAAGGTTATAACGTTTTTGTTGCTTCAATTTGATTGAAAGTCTGTTCAGACGGTTCAAATTGCATGCGATTTAGCAGTTGATCAACTAGAATCGAATCGTGTGAACCTGGTATTTGGTACTAGCTTTTGCCCCCAGCTTCGCTTGCGTGATTTTTTTCACCCCCTTAAGGGTTGAATTTCGAGAAATCCCTTCTTAGTGGATGTTTACGTCACAAAATGAACCTACTGTCAAAATTTCAAGTTTATAACCCCAGCCGTTTAGGCTGTGCGTTGATAGATCAGTCAGTCAGTCAGGTTCTCCTTTTTTAAGTATAGATGTGAGCGGCAGGAGGGGGGTGCGCGCGGTAGACAAGACAAAGCAAACTGACAGAGCGCGTCTATTGTGTTGCACCCCCCTCCTGCCGCTCACATACCTAAGGCGCGGCCAACTAGTTCCGCGCGGACTATAGCGTTCACTGCAGAGAAAACATTGGGAAGAAACCAGCATACTAGAGGGGGCATCAAAAAAATCTCAATGGTGTGTGGTCCACCGATCCGCATCAGCACAGCGTGGTGGACTGAGGCCTTGGTCCTTCTTATTCCGAGAAGAGTTTCATTCGCAACAGTGGCGCAGTACTCACTTTATTACCGGTTCTCTCTGGTGCTTTCATTACGTCACTCGAACGAAGGTTTGGCTTACCAACCAAACTGTATTATATATTATTATTTTGTGTACAGTAAAGAATAAGAATAAGGTTGTTGCTGAAAATCAGCGCTGTTGGCATTAGGTTCGTCCGAAGTCTCAGCATAATGCTGTGCAACGACCTACATTTTTACGCACCATGCGACGCGCAAATTCAATATGTTTAAATGTTTGTAGGTATTCTTAGTAGATTATTTGTGTATTTGGAAAATTTTGTTGTAGTAATAAGTATTTAATTCTAAGAATTATTATATTTTTTGTTTTAACTATGCGTGTGCGTCCGCATGGGCGGAAAAATAAATACTTTCTATCTGAACTAATTATGCTAACGCAAATGATAATTAATCTCTGGCTAGGAGGCTTCCATAGTCACGCAAAATGAACTAATGCCCCGAGAAAAATTTGAAAACCTCGTTGTTCTAGTAGTGGCAAGCGCGACTGCTGATAGTAAGGTCTTGGGTTCAATCCCCAAGTCAGGCAAATTGTTATTGGGTTTTTCCGTGTAGAATTCTTAAGTAGCATTCTGGTGTTTGGATTTGTGCCCGGTTTATGGCAACGACTGACTTACTGACGAATGACTTAAGCATAACGCCAAAATGAGGGTGTTACTATACACCTCTGCAAAACCCTCCAGGGAATACAGGCGTGATGTTATGCTAAGTGATAATCAAAATTCGAAAAGTCAGAGGTACGGGCCGGGATCGAACCCAGACCCAGCATGGAAGGCAAGCTTACTCTAGGCTAGCATTGCCTTATACCAGGTTCACACGATTCACACATGCCATTTATATATATATATTATATTTGTTATATTTTAATTATTTCGTTATTTAGTGTGTTGATTTCCTGTTCTAATCATATGTTAATGTAATTGGCTTATTGAAGCCGTGTTAGCATAAATAAATAATAAATAAATAAATAAATAATAATAAATAAATAAATTTAAACCGTCTGAACAGAGTTTCAATCAAATTGAATCAATTTGAAGGAACCAAACGTTTCAACTTTTATTGATCAACTAAAATCGAACCGTGTGAACCCGCTTTAAATATAACACCCATTCCGTACGCATAATCTTTTACTTGCCTATTACGACACAATCGAGATGATAACGTATTTTTACCGAAATCAAAATAGCCAGCGGCAAAGTACAAAGCAAAGACCATTGCAACACAAAACCCCAACCATTAACATTGAAACCTCCCATAAATCCTTTGCGATCCATACCATACAATTTACAAAGACGTAAGGACCATTAAACAAATCTTGCACCCATTAGCGGTTGAACTGGCTGCAAAGTGCCGTTGTGTCCACAATAATTGTAGTGGGGGGCTGTGGTGTCATTCCGACCCTAAGCGATTTGTACTAATTTGAATCGAGTGCTGTAAATGGTACAAATGTTTGTTGTGCGTTTGTTGAGCCGTTTAATGGTTATGTTTAAAAGTGTAGTTAGCTTTATTGTGTTTTTTTTTAATATGTTAATACTAGTTTCCTGTCCTTTCGTAAAGGACTTTATGCAGGAGAATAAGATACCAAGGATTTCGCGAAATGTTTTGGCATACCACGAAATCTCGGATAATGTCGAATATTTTAACCGTAAGTAATCAGTTTACTGAACAAATCTAGTGGATTGACAAAATTCTAATGTGATCGATTTATTTCGATATCTTACTAGAGTCCGTCTAGTAAAACCTAACTGAAAAAAGTTCATTATTTTATTAAAACACTAGCGACCCGCCCCGCCGGTGCAATGTAGATACTAATGTGGGGCATATAAACCTTCCTCTAGAATCACTCTATCTATTGCTGAAAACTGCATTAAAATCCGTTGCGTAGTTTAAAAGATCTAAGCGTACAGACAGCGGGAGTGACTTTGTTTTATACTATGTAAAGATAAAGAAAAACACTACGATGGGGTAATCGATTGAAATATTATATATCATCCGTGGTTTCGCGAAATCCCTGAGCATACCACGAAAACCCGGATCACGAATCCCGTATCGTCATTTCTCTGCTCCATATTATGTATATAACTATGTTTATATACTAACTATATTCAGCGGCTGCGCTTGCCACGGTTAGTCCGTGGATGGGTGTCCATTCGTTACACAACGAGACCCCTCCGTGCCTCGGAGAGCATGTGAAATGTCGGTCCCGGTTGTCATACAAATACCTATGACAGTCGTTATGGCCCGAAAGTCTGACAACCTGTCTATCCTTAGGATATCGGCATCGCTCAGTAACTGGGTTGTGGAGGTCTGACGGCATTCGCTCTGTGTAAAATGCTAGTATTCAGCCGCATCTGGTTAGACTGGAAGCTGATCCCAACATAGGAAAAAGCTAGGCAGAACAACTGACTGTATTACTAGATAAGGTATTGTTTTAACCCTTCTCTGTATACAATTCGATTTTTACGCTTTGCATTCATCATTGAAGATTACTATAGCTCGTTAATTCAGTACCATTAAAATGTCAATTTCATGAAAGTTTACGTACCCACATTTAAACTTCTTAAAATTATTGTCCCCTCAAAATTGGATTTTAATAATTAATATTAATTTCATGAAAACACCAAGCTTCGTAAAAAGTGACATCATAATTTTAATGAAATACTGCAATAGAAACTTTAATGGTTTACAGTCTTGTTGGTCTAGCGGTCGCAAGCGCGGCTGCTGAGCATGACGTCCTGGGTTTGATCCCCAGGTCGGGCAAAGTGTTATTGGGTTTTTTAATTAGGAATTTCTCAGTAGCAACCCGGAGTCAAGATGTGTGCCCGGTTAATGGCAATAGGCTCGCCTCCTATTACATGGGACTTAAACATAGCTGACGAAACGAGGGTGTACTAAAACACCCCTGCCGAACCCTTCGTGGAATATAAGGCGTGATATTATGTTATGTTACATTTTAATGGAACTAATATGTCCCTTACAACAAAAGTTAATGGCAATGGTACACCATACAATTTTATCAGAAGAAAAACCACAAAAACTATTACTCGGTCAAATACACAACCAAAAACTAACAACTGTAACTAATAACATTGCGATAATAATTTATCTCATGAATACTCTCAATGACGTCACTCACTAAGAAGAACCCTAAGTTTCTCATACGAGTAAACTAAACGCATAAATCAGCAATTCAAACGCGCCCATAATGAGGAAAAAAGTTCTCGTTACAATAGTGTACGGAACCCATGAAATATTGTGACGAATTCCTAATCAGTAGGGGAGCAATCATTTTTGTTAATGCCGTTTTCAATAACATATCCATCGGTACTTTGCCATACTAGGGATAGAAATCTGACATAAGCTCCATAGAAGCAATGTCAACTATCTTTAAGCTCGGCTACACATTATAATAAGAAAATGTTTGTCAGAAAATTTCTGTCCCTGATCCACTATGCTCACCCGCCGCTGCGGAGCCGGTCGTCTTTTCTGACTGCGCCGTCACACCAATAATTCAGCCCTCATCAAGCTATCTCCCCCCCAGTCCTCCCGCCAGCAACGCCCTAAGCTGAGGTCCAAGTCCCAATTGGGTCGCCCTTAGTGCTGTTGTTGCTAGTAATCATGATGTTAGAATAGTATTAGTAGTTAGCTTAGGTTAAGTATTTTACTCTCGTCCCCATTGGTTGGAGACCCTTCAGGTCTCGCCAATAACTGCCCGGTTATGTAGAAACGGTCCGCAAAACCATCTACAAGCAAAGGAATAGAAAAAAATAAATTGACAGGCACTCTTTGTATACATTTTGTACTAGATCCCACACACTATTGCCGGATCCGACACTCTGCGGAGCCTAGTACCAAGTGTATGCGCAGAGAGCCTCATGTAAGAAATTTTCTGAGATAACTTTCTTATAATGTGCGTCCGGGCTAATACATACAGTACGTCCGATTTATCTTCGCTGCTCTGAACTTGGCTCTACGAAATTTCGCGCATGTATGCTGAGGAAGGAAACAATTAAAGAGAGTTCTCAATGGTGTGTGTAGTACGCCAAGCACCAAGCCCTTCTCTTTCAGAGAAAAGCTCCGTGCCCAGCAATGGGATAGTAATCTAAAGCCGCACCCGTGCATCTAAATTCGACTTTTCATAAGCACCTGTATTGGTTTAAGTGAAATAAAAAAATTGATTTGATTTGAATGGCACTTAGGGGTAAACAAAAACGTGATTTTCATCAACAAACACATTTACCTTGAAATCTTCAGAGCTCTGAATTCCATCCGAAATTACGTCCAGGCTAATCCGAAACGCCTGGTAGTCATACATCCTCAATAGTCGACGTACCGAAGTATGGAACTGGGTCGTCGGTATTCATACGCGCATCAATATGTAAGATGTTCAGCGAAACTATTCGGATCTGCTCATGTTTGTGATAACTACATGTGTACGGCTTTGTTTATGGGAAGCTGGGAAGAGAAGAAAATCTTATGTTAACATTTCAGTTTTGTCTATAGTCGAGCTATTAAAATTTTGTATACAACGTGTACCAGGAATGCGTGGTCATATTTAAGGGTATTATTTGGACTTTTATTCAGAGCAACATTATAAAGGTCAAACAAAAAAATTCGGACATTTTTTCGACTTTCCATACAAATGGCATCAGCTGATCGGGTCAATTTGTATGGAGAGTCGAAAAATTTTAAGCAGATTTTTTTATTTGGCCTTTCAAATGTTGCTCTGAATAAGAACCTAAACAATCTTCTTAAATATGACCACGCATTTCTTTTACACAGGGTATAAGATCAACATTTTTTGTGTAAAGGTATGTGTTTAATAGATTCTTAAAACAAACTTATTGTTTCATGATCAAAAGTTTGTTTACATTTTATACAAACCTAGCTGTGTCCTCACGGCTCCGCCCATAGCCTATGTTACTCAGTGATAATGTAGCTTTCTAACAGCAAAAGATTTTTTGAAATCGGTCCAGTAGTTTTAAGTTTATTCGTTACATACAAAAATACAAATCTTTCCTCTTTATAATATTAGTATGGATTTAAGTGGATGGACTATACAAATAACTAGATAGGCAAGCTTAATACTCGTTTCTTGCACTGCAGTAGGACAAAAACAGGCCAGTATTATATACATGTATTCTCACGTGTGGGGACGGGCTAGAATATAAAACTTCCTCACCGCACGCTGGGAATTCACGCGTGTTGTAAGATCCAACAAAAGTCAGCACGCTTGGCAGTAGGATCTATACGGTCTGCCAGACTAGCTACTACCCTCACATTAAAGTCTGGCCAAGCAGTTTACTGTGTTCCCTCGTGTGTATGTGAAAGCCAGAAGGGAATAGGAGAATCCCTCTTTATCTCTGTTCCTTGGATTCGTGTGCTCCATCTTGGACCCTGTCTGCGCCTACCATCAGGTGAGACTAGGCTCAAACGCTACCAAGACAAGTTATTTTTTCTTTTATCGTTTCTAACCTATTCAAGTGTAAGAATGTTCCTTCAATGTATATCCACAATCTAAATAAAACATTTTATTTCTTTATTTTTGTTCAAAACGCGACTCGTTGGATTTGAAAGCGCATTCCAGTTGCAATGGAATTCTTTTAGGGACCGAACGGCATTCCAACTTTCAGAATGGAATGGAAGTTATAAGTAGGTGAAATCCATAGTGTGATACAGGGAATTTGAAGGGGGGGTTGAAATGCGGTTAGGGGAGCAGGAAGGAGGGTGAACACTGCGAATTTGAACTTGCGTTAAGGTGGGAATTTTTAATTATTTTGTGCAAGTGTGAGTGTGTAAGGAAATTTTTGACTGACAGATTTATCATCGGAAAAAAATGTATGACGAGATAAAAAGGCGTGAGTTGTATGTATGATATACTCATCATCATCAAATATCATCCTCCAGCCTTTATCCTAACTTATTTGGGGTTGGCGCAGCATGTCTTCTTCTTCAAGGAGGTAGCGGAGAGGGAGAGGGAGGCCGCTTCTTCTCTCCCTTCTCGCGCTAGACGCACCGGGCGCCGGAGGGCGCGTGATGATCTCCGGCCACCCTAGTGAGTGGCCTGCGGGCGGCGGGTTGGGGAACCCGTCGCCCGACCAGTAACGGGCCCAGGGAGGATGGCGCGTCGTGACCTGCGCGCGCCTCTCGGAAGGATTTGGGGCGGGGGAGCAACTGCCCCACCACAGGAGAGATCCACCAGAAGAAGCTGGTGGACCGAGACCTGTCGGGGTCGCGGTGCATGCAACAGTGAATCCCGTGACCCCGGCCTTAGGTCAGAAGGAGGGACACCGTGGTGGTTTTAGCCAGTAAGAGTCTGGCACACCCCTCCGTCTACCCCAGACGGGGGGACAGTCCATGAGGATTTCTCCAAGTGAAAAAAAAAAAAAAAAAAAAAATGTCTTCTTCTTCCATACATATCTATTAGCCGTCATCTCAGTAGTCACTAGGGGGTGACTGTAAGGGTACTAGGCATATAATATACTCATATTATAATCTCTTTATCTTCTTCTTCTTTTCGTGTTGTCAGTGACAAATATATAGTTTCTGCCTACCCCCATGGGAAAAAAGCGTGTATTTATGTATGTATATATTATTAATTTATTTGTAGGTTATAGTAATTAACTGCAAAAAGCCCCTCCTACTCCTAACCTCGGCCCAACTAGCACACATTCATTGCAGTAGCTGTAACAGTAAGGATGAAAGGACCAGTTTATTGACCCTCCGCGGAACCTAGCCTGCCTTGTCGACTGCCTTGTTGGTCTAGTGGTCGCAAGCACGACTGCTAAGCGTGGGTTCCTGGGTTCGATCTCCAGGTCAAGCAAAGTGTTATTGGATTTTTCTATTAGAAATTTCTGAGTAGCAGCCTGAAGTCTGGATTTGTGCCCGGTTAATAAGCTCGTCCCCTATTACATGGGACTTAAACATAACAGGCGAAACGAGGGTGTACTAAAACATCTCTGCCGAACCCTTTGGGGAATACAAGGCGCGATGTTATGTTATGGAACTTAGCCACAGGCGACGAAAATATTTTATACAAATCTTGAATCCTTTTAAAGTTCTTTAAGAACTCTAAAAGAGTGTATCACACTAAAACACTCACCTAAACACCGACCACAACAAAACAGTGATTTATCATCTCTATGATCTAACTTGGAAAGCAGGAGTATCGCCAAGTTCTGGATTCAATTTCCGTATAAAGCCATATTCGGCTACATTACGGTATAAGTTTGCTATTCGACCAGGTTCGAACCACCGTACCGTACCTAGTTTTACTGCATAAGGGCTTGTACACAAAACTGCGAATCGGCGCGATGCGAATTAGCAACGCAGAAAACTGCGACGCAAATTGCTGCGATGCGATTTCGTGCGGGAAGGCGTCTTCCTTTCAAGGTTCGGATGACTAATCCCTCGACGATCGTCAACCGTATTGAACGTATTTTATACCAGGTAGAATAAATTTGCGTAAAAAGATTCGCGCACTGCTGTTACTGATAAGAAGATATAGGAAAAATCAATTACGCGAATTAATTCGTAAGTTCTTGAGATGCGTCGTGCGAGCTCGTATATTTCTACGATGCAACGTCGCATCGCAGTTTTGTGCACAAGCCCTTAGTGTACCAAGTTTTAGATATAACTAAATTCTATTTTAATATTTGTTCCAAGTTTTTAAAATGTGGCGCGCTGTTGAAAAAGTACTTTGGATTCAAGTTAAGTAAAGCTTTTACTTAGATACGCATTCTTTGTTTTCCGTAAATGCATTTGAGTGTAAATAAAATGGTTGCAGTTGACAACGTTATAAAAATAATTATTTTTTATGGACCAGTAACGTAACCTATGATTATCTTAGCTATGGCTGTTACATGATGTAATCAGAGTACTCGAGGTACCGTAACTATACGCTCTCGTTAGTACCCTATTTTTTAATAAAAATAGGTTTCTGTTATCGGTAGCTGGTAACACTGGACAATGTTGATAAAGGAGTCGTCAAGATGAATCAACATATCCGACGTTATAAAAACAGTGGTCATTCGACGGAGCAGAGGATTCTATGTCGAACCGCCGACGAAGTCTGACCTTTTATATCTGATTTGCTTGTCCTTATTTTCTGATCTTTTGTAAATTATTATTATTATTGTGAACTAGCTTCTGTAACTAACCCCTAACCCAAATATAAGTACTCTAACTGCTGGAGAGTCTATGCTGGTTTCATTTACTTTATTTACCATGCTCGCAATCCTGACAGACCGATATTAGTTATAACGGTAATGATAGATAAACCCCTACATGATTCTGTTCTTGTCTTTTACATTCCATAATTGGTCTTTAGGAAAATAAGAACGCATCATGTATCAAACTTCAATCTAAATAAACAATGAGGATATCGGTTAAAGTTTCCTCTAATTACTAAACGATAAAAAAAGAAAAGATACGAATATCTTATTAATGTTACGATGCCTTCAAAACATAACATACATACATAAACTCACGCCTTTTTCCTATGGGGGTAGGCAGAAACTATAGAACGCCACATGCTACGACCCTTACATACCCCTTTCGCTTCATCCACATTGATACATGTTGTCATACACGCACGCCGGTTGAGAGTACTACGAGAACGTCACCAATAACATCGATGTATGTCTTTCTAGGACGTCCTCTACCAGCGTTTCCATTGACATCCGCCTTATAAATTCCTTTTGTTAATCGCCGTTCACTCATTCTCTCAACATGACCAAACCACCTAAGCATACTCCTTTTAATTTTTGTCACTACATCATGTTATAAACCGCAATTTTGTCTAATCTCATCATTTCTCAATATATCATTCAAAGTTACACCGCACATACTTCGCCTTCAAAACTTTTACATAAAAATGCTTCAAACTTTAACACCCCTTTCTTTACGTTGGGGGTTAATTAAATAGGCACTTACTCCTCAAACAGCTACCCTCAAGCGCGCACACACACACACACACACACACAGAAACCCATTTAATTTTACTTCACACTCTGTTCCGCACTTACAAACTGCATACAAATGGGAAGTTTCCCTTGCCCATTGGTTTTTCTTGAATAATATTTTTTTAATTACTGTGCAAGGCACGGTGTATTAGAGCCAAAGCGAGAGGCTGAGGTGGAAGTACAGCGCCCATTAAAAAATAGTTAAGTTCTTGAAGAATAAATTAATGGGTTCCGTGCAGTTGAAATGGTGGGGGGAATTTCGAAATTGGAATTGTTTTTTTCTATAGTGGCAATGGTGTTACAGTTTTTATTAAACTAGGGCGAAGGCAAAAACCGACAATTCGACAATTTTCTAACTAACATACAATGCTCTAACTTCTTCTAATTCATGACAACGTTGTTTGCTAAGTTCTACCTAGCCTTTTCCCAACAATGTTGGGGTCAGCTTCCAGTCTAACCAGATGCGGCTGAATACCAGTATTTTACACGGAGCGACTGCTCTCAGACCTCCACAACTCAGTTACTGGACAATGCGGATATCTTAAGGATAGACCGGTTGTCAGACTCTCGGGCTTCTGACTACCCGTAACGGATGTCATAGGTATTCGTATGACACAAGCGCAGCTTAACCTGTGTATGATCTGCGCTGTTAGTAATTAGCATCGAGCCTCTTCAAAGCAAATGTCCATCATGTGTCCAATGTGTTTTTGGCGATTTCGCTGCCTGCTAGGATATCCTGGACGCAGTGGCGTAACTACGGTTTTGTTTATAAATTATAGTTACCTCATGTGAATTAAAATGCCACGTAATCCCGGCCCAACGGGGCCCACGGCTTTTGAAAATTAAATGTATTAGATATTTAACTAAAATGCACATAATATTAAATTAAATTACAATGTGACGATTTTTACTGGGGCCCCATCCAATACATTTGCCTCGGGCCTCTGATGGTATAGTTACGCCACTGCCTTATTTTTTTTTTCTCGTTGGAAAATCCTCATGGATGTCCCTCGCCCGGGGAAGGCGAGGGGGTCTGCCGGACTCTTACCGGCTAAAAACCAACGGTGTTCCTTCTCCTGACCGTACGGCCAGGGTCGCGGGATTCGCAAAAGCATGCACCGCAACCCCGGCAGGTCCCGGTCCGCCAACCCATGGCGGACCTCTCCTCTGTGGGACCTTGCCCCACGTTCTCCTGAGAAGCGCGCACGGAACACGGCGCGCCGCCTTCTCGTGCCTGTTACTGGTCGGGCGGCGAGTCCCCAAACCCGCCGCCCGCAGGCCACACACTAGGGTGGCTGGAGATCATCGCGTACACGCGCCCTCCGGCGCCCGGTGCGTCTGGCGCGGGAAGGGAGAAGAGCACACCGCTCCCTCTCCCTCTCCGCTTCCTCTTTGGTTGCCATCACCCCCTCACAAAAGGAGGCGATGGCTTCCCACGCAGAGTTACGCCACTGCCTGGACGCATTGTAGGCAATTTTGATAAATAACTGTAGTGTTAATGGTTAGTACTGGCTTATGTCTCGGATAGTCAGATTAGGTTGATGCTTTTATGTATATTGAACTAGAGTAGTTCACAAGAAAAACATTTTTAAACGAATAACTATTATGTATTATTATTAAACGCGAAAGTTAAAGTGCTTCGCTTATGATGTCATCCAAGTTATAAGAACTAGGGCAAGTGGGTTACTACATTATGATCTTGTAGGGGGATGTAGCAGCTCTTTGTTTTAATTTATGCACTTTAACGATTTGTAATACCAACAAGCATGAGCTTAAATTGCAGATGCGGATGATTTTCTATTAATAGTTAATTACTGTTTCGTTGGCCTAGTGGTGGCAAACGCGGCTGCTGATCTTGAGGTCCTGGGTTCGATCCCCAGGTCAGGCAAAGTGTTATTGGGTTTTTCGGTGTAGAATCCTCAGTAGCAGCCCGGAGTTTGGATTTGTGCCCGGTTGATGGCAATAAGCTCGCCCCCAATTACATGGGACTTGAACATAACGGCGAAACGAGGTGTGTTACTATACACCTCTGCCCAACTCTCCGGGGATTACAGGCGTGATGTTATGTTAGTTATTTAGTGTCAATTATTGGTAAGACCCTGGTTCCAAATCATATTTAAATAAATATGATCAATTTTGTTTCTTCTCTACACGAGAAGAGACTTTTGCCCTGCAATGGGATAGTTGTAAGCTGGTATTAGGTCCCCACCTATGAAATCAGCATTTTGTATGGAAATTTTTAAAGAAGTTGCATTTTTCATACTAACATTTTCTTAATTTATTTAACGCATATGAACACTAATGTTTTAAAACTTTTATGCACTAATGTTTAAAAACTAAGATAACGTATGCCACTTAGATTATGCGACTAAAATAAGTTTTGGCTAAGTTAAAACAAAAATAGTGGTCATTTTTAAGGTATTTTTTATGTTTAGAAAACTATAAGTTATGAGGTTTCTTTACTATTGGTAGTTGTCTATGATGGTCATTATTCGATATAATATCAAGCAATTGATGAATATTTTAAATCATAGAAGTGAAGAGATTCTCTCTTTGTGAGAAATAACGCCAATTTCATAGGTGGGGAGTTGGGGAGCTAATGTTAATTTGTTCAAATATATTAATTCATCCCTACAACTAATATTGAACAAAAATTCCAAATTTAAAATTAATTACTCAAATACACCCACCACTTACGGAACCCAAAACACAAATGAAAGAAACCGTTTACACGGCAATGATTTCTGCATTTAGAAAACACATGGAATATTATAATAGGGACATTCAAAATTCATCTTTATTCCCCCTAACATAAGGTCCAACAACATATCAAACACTTTACATGTACATTCAGAGAAATTAAAAAGTTTATAGCAAAGATTTTTTAAGAGACTTTAACCGAGTTTCTAATGAATGACCCTTTATGTAGGTCTCCGTTTGGCTGTACTTTTTCTTTGATGGTTGGTTACTAAGAATAGTTTGCCTTTTAATCTGGTGACGTTTGAAGTTATCATACAGCCTTGCTTTGATATTTTTCTACTAAGTTTTAGTGTTAAAGATTTAAAGAGTGTTTTCTTTGATAATGTTGATTACAAAATGTTAATACAATGTTTTTTCTACTTGTGTAATTCTGGAGGACCCTGGGCTGTCAGCCCCACTACCAACCTTGCTGATTGGGTGATCTTACCACCACGGCATAATTAAGCTATTCTTGTATTAACACGAGAGAAGAAGAATAATGTTTTTTCAAAGGATAATAGATTTAAACTAAACGTATTACCTAATTGTTGTTAGTGATTCAAATATTATAAGCGAAATCTGTAGAAGTAAACAAAAAATCTGAATATAAGCTAAGAAAAAGAAAGAATATTATTTATTCTGGACTCACACAGGCAGTTACAGAAATAAAAACAATATTTAAAAAAAAAGAAAGGATAAGAATTTATACTACCTGCATGAGGGCAAAAAGGGCTCCTATCTCAGCATAATGCTGCGACATTAAAAAAAAAAAAAAACAAAATTTCGCAACGCTGGTTTTCAGATAGGAACATAGTGATGCCACGGGCAATAATGACACAAACAAATAAGTAAACATGTAGCTGTAAAGATGTAGTCTATAGATACATTGGAGTTCTAACTTGTAAAAAAATCCCATAAAGAACAAAATACATAATATAAGATCACTCCTGTATTCTCCGAAAGGTTCAGCAGAGGTGTTTTTAGTACAACCTGGTTTCGCCAGTTATGTTTAGCTCCCATGTAAGTAATAGCGGGCGAGCCTATTGCCATTAACATTGTGTAGTGGCACTAACCGGGCTCAAATCCAGACTCAGGGCCGCTACTGATAAGTTCCTAATGAAAAACCCCAATAACACTTTGCCAAACCTGGGGATAGAACCCAGGACCTTACGATCAGCAGTCGTGCTTGCCACCACTAGACCAACGAGGGAGTTAAGGCTTAAAATAATCACCAGAAATACTATAATTTAGAAAAATTGAAAATGCCATTTTTTTTAGGCTGCCTTCCCAACTAACGGCATTGTCCATGTTCACCAATTTTAACAGCTAACCTACGTATCTATACTAATATTATAAAGCTGAAGAGTTTGTTTGTTTGTTTGAACGCGCTATACTCAGGAACTACTGGTTGGAATTGAAAAAATATTTTTGTATTGGATAGTCCATTTATCGAGGAAGGTTAAGGCTATATAACATTACGCTACAACCAATAGGAGCGGAGCATAAATGAAAAATGTTGCAAAAACGCGAATAATGTCCACCCGTGCGAAACCGGGACGGACCGCTAGTTTTATATATTGTGCGCTAAAAGTCTGAAACACAAAAACTTTCTTCCTAACAGTGGTACTAAACCCACAACAGGTCTAAACATCGACCTCAAATAGGAGAACTAAATAAAAATAATGATCCAAAAAGACCCAACTTAGCCAAACACATAAATTGTTGCTCTAGTTGAATCCTTTGAAGGAAACAAACCAATAACTTTTGTTTCAAGCTAAAACACACCGTATTGCAGACAACTAAACTTCAATTTCTGTTGAGACTTGACTTATAACGTCTTCAGTTGATATGTGTTTCTGCCAACTGAATGCTGCGGTTCTTGTAGACTCTATCTGTATTAAGATAAGGTTCAATGTTGATTGTTTCTGTTTTAGTGCTGTAAGGACATGTTAACGCCTTTGAAAGCGACGAGATAATTTATTAAGGGCTTGTGACCACTTTTTTCGCACCCCTCACCATTTGTTCTTAACTTTTGTTGTTGCTAGTGATTTTTAAGGGACGGTTTGTCTTCCCGAAGCGTCTTTATAACTTCTAGAACAAATTCAATATTTTTGGTTTGTTTTGGCGTCTTCGGTGTCTGTAGAATCATTGTCAATATCGCAAACTGACTGTACGGTTATTTAGAAAGTTCAATGCAGAGTTACTGTTCGACAGGAGAGAGAGTGGGTGTGGAATTCCTCAGTATGTAAAATACATACAACAGAATTGTGTAGGGGTGAATCTAATCATTACAGTTATAGCTAATATCAGTATGTCAGGATTGGGAGCATGGTAATTAAAGTAAATTAAACCAACGTAGACTCTCCACCACTGAGAGTACTTTTAATTGGGTTAATGGTTAATTACAGAAGCTAGTTCACTATATAATAAGTTACACAAGATCAGAAAATAAGGACAAGCAAATCAGATTTAAAAGGTCAGACTTCTTTGGCGGTTCGACATAGAATCCTCTGCTCCGTCGAATGACCACTATTTTTATAACTTCGGTTACGTTGATTCATCTTGACGATTACCCTCCTTTGTCAGCATTGTCCAATGTTACCAGCTACCGATAACAACTAGCAGCCTAGAGTTTGGATTTGTGTCCGGTTGATGGCAATAGGCTCCCCCCCTATTACATGGGACTTAAACATAACGGCGAGATGAGGGTGTTACTATACACCTCTGCCCAACCCTTCGGGGAATACATGCGTGATGTTATGTTATGTGTACTGCAGAACTGGATTCGATATTTTCGCTTGGGAGTATAAATATCTCACAGAATAGTAATGATAAATCAGTAAAATCGTATTATCATCACCACAAAAAGTGCGCTAAAAACTAAAAAATCGAACATATAAATCTAGCCTGCCGAACTAAATTAAAATCCTGACAGCTCGTAAGTGCAGGGCAGGGGGGGAAGGGGGATAAAATATAGCATTTAGTAAACGTACCAACAGGCCATGGCGTAGTGCCAACACGGTACTTTTTGTGTTCGGCGACTGTGTCTTATAGATTTATAATTTAATCGAGTGATACGTGCTGCGAAAGTTTTGGCAGATAAAGTTATTGGTGCAGGTTTTAAATTGGGTTGATAGTCTTGGAGTTGTAGAGAATATTTGATTGAAATTGGCTGTAAGGTTGATACCATAATTATTGTGTTAAAATAAGTTGGGTTACACTCTTGTCGTGTGGCAGTAATAAACCTAGGCTTTATTTCCTTGCCACTGTTGCGGCAGAACCAATTTGATGACTACATTAGGCTGCATTCAAAATTATTTAATAAATACAGACATGAGATAAGCATAGCGTTCATTAACTGTAACCTGTAACTATATAATACACTGGCCTGCAAAAATAAGTATCACACTTTTAAAATTTAAATTTTTTCTAAACTATAGAAGTTAGAGATTTAAAATAAAAAACGTTTTATAGCAATTTTTATCAGCTTTCTTTGAAACTATAGTAACAAAGTTAAACTCTTTTTTGAGTCCTTTTTGTTTCGAAAATATATCTTGTGTACTTAAAAAGATATTGCAATTTTAAAAGTGTGATACTTATTTTTGCAGGCCAGTATATATACCTATATACTAATAATATACAGAATGTCCAGTAAATAATACGTTATACTGCGGGGTGTGATAACTTGGGTCAATACACCAAAATAGCACATAATATTTTTCGCAAAATGTTACGGTTTTCAAGTTATACAATTTATTTCTAAGTATCGAAAAATCAATTTTTTTACTATCTTGTACCTTTTTTCGTATTTTTTTTACATCGGATTACTTGTGAATAGTTATTCTACTCATTGATATCTTTTTTATCAAAAAGAAGAAAGTGTTCAACAAAAAATAACTTAGTTTTTTCGATATTTTGGAAATTTTTGTGTAATTTAAAAACCGTAACATGTGCAGTAGCCCGCCAGGCATAAGACTCTGCCTGGTTGGAGAACCCTCCCTTTTCGTTGGAGGAACACCATACCTCGTTCCTCCATATTGGTGACCCCACGTGATCGTCACAGATAGTGTTTCCATACTGGTGATGATTACCAACGCAACCTTCGCAGCCTATGAACATCGGCAGCAACATGAACATTCCCTCATCACTCCCTATGTGCTATTTTGGTAGGTATTGACCCAAGTTATCACCCCACAGCATGTCGTACTATTTACTGGAGACCCTGTATAATCATAGCGTTTATTATTATTATATCAACTGTGGGACCAAATCCATAAAAAATACGCATTGCACTAAGCCACGTACAGTAACATTCTGGCGTCATTTAATTCTACTGAAAGAAAAACCTCAAAATCCCAACATTAAGCCTAACTTTACTACCGCACCGATCAATTAATAACCCAACTTTCCAAAAACGCTGCAATAAAAAAGTACCTTTTTTCACAAAAAAAGAACTGCTACGAGATAATCCGTAGAACGGCTACGCTCAACAAAAGTTGGTCCTGGGGTCCGCACTTTTTTCTGGCGACTTTTGTCTTTGTATCGTAATTTGGTATGCAACAGACGGTGTGAGTGCGAGGGCTAATTGTAGCCAGCCGAGGTTGGCAGCCCGCCAACTAATTCCTGGCGGGATCCGCTATGACAATATTAAAGACCAGCTTACACAATCAGAGTCCAAAAAGCGTAGATACGTAACGTTTTCGTTTAATAGGACAGTTGGCTTTTTGGTGATATGTAGGTAGTGTTCATTTGTTGACCAAAAGCATAATGTATTCCCCAAAGAGTTGTTCAGAGGTATATAGAAACACCCTTATTTCGCCGTTATGTTTAAGTCTCATGTAATAGGGGGGGAGTCTTTTGCCATCAACCGGGCACAAATCCAAACTCAGAGCTACTAATGAGGTTCACACACTGAAAACCCAATAACACTTTGCTCGACCTGGGGATTGAATTCAGGACCCCATGCTCAACAGTCGCGCTTGCGACCACTAGACCAACGAGGCAGTTAAAATGTCAAGATTAAATCTACATTATTGGTAAATGGTAGCATCGTAATGCGTCTTCTTCTCCTCTTATGTCGAGCTAAACGAGAATAACTCAGGTCAAAGTGAAAAGATTTGCCAGTTAGCAATGTTGGTAACGCGGCTGACTGCTCAGAGAGCGCCGGGCGTACTTAAGTACCGTCTCTTGTAGAGGCTCTGTTCATGCGTAATCTGTTTTGATGTTTTTTGGCCATACCAAACACATTGTTGATGCCTGAGCTTGGGGATGCTTGTTTGAATGATAGAAAATTTGCGGTAACTCAGAGTCTATATTTTACTTTCTACAAATTGTTCTTAACTGTTAAAATGTTATCCTAGATGAATGAATGTTGATTGTTAATGAGCGCACCCGGTAACAGCGAAATATGCACTGAAGCTACTTATTACTAATATGATGAAAGTGCAATACGGCGGCGGCCAATGGTCTAATTGCTTACATAGATATTATAAATGTTCGTACCGAACACACATCCAATAAAAACTCCTGGGAAAATAATTCTTCTACCCATATTTATCATACCTTAACTGCCTTCCACGACACGGTCATTTTGACGACATGTTTGGTGCAGAGTGGCTGAGTGATTGGCTTGTGTGCTACGGGTCCTGGGTTCGATTCCCGCACGGTCAAATATTTGTATGGTCTACAAATTGTTTTTCCGGGTCTGGCGTCTGTGCATGTGACGATTTGTGTCTGTTAACGGACCTGCGATACAGGAGAAATCCTAGTACGGGGCACTTTTCTTTTTCAGAAAAACAAAAATGTTTAACACTCTTCAACGAAATAAATAATAATGTGGATATAGAGGTATAAATTGATATATTTATATATATAGTATATTATATAGATATGGTAGGTGTAAATTGAGGTTTCTGGATCAGAGATCCAGAAACATTTTGACCACTGTTGAGAGTTTTGCTCTGTCTTTTTTGTACTGTCCTGAAGTTTTGATGAACTGGTGTTCATTATTTTCTGGTCAGTCATGTTTTGAGTAAATAGAATCTAATATTATTGTGGCCAATACCAGCTACCATGTTCAGCACAGCGTTAAAACTAAACAAATGGGGCGAAAGCCTGGCAAAACCTTCTATGTATCACGGTAGGTATCAAATAAAGGCATGACCTGGATACCAGGACGCAGTTAGTGCCAAACACTGACAGGTGACGTACAATAAAGTGAGTTTTTTACCTAGCAAACTATATTAAAATGCATAGTATCGAACAGGTTGTTACAAACTCAGTTTAGTGTCAAATTTGTTATACAACACAGATGTTGTGTTTTTCCGTTGCTATTGTGCAGTAGTGGATTTTTTTTAAGGTTATTCGACTGTTATTACTGTAACAGTTTAAGGGGTCGCTTTAGGATACAACCCTTAACAAGCATGTGCACATAAAATTTAGCAGGCGTGTACTTACGGGAGGATAATGAATAACACTTGTAACCGTACACTATAATTATATATTTTAAAAAGAATTACAAATAGATCAACATGGCGTGGTTCGTAGCAATGCGAGGAGTCCAGGGTCTTCTTAAGCAGGTGTAGCACTTGACTTGGCAACTGCAGCGGCGCGAGAGAGCCGATCTGCAGCGTGCCCAACCTTTTATAGGCCTGGACCCCCGCCAGGCCGCCACCACCCGTCACAACTTAACTTTAATATTGTTGTTAATAATTATGTTTTTTAACGTAGATTATCGCACTGTCTACTGTTAGTTAATTATGGGTTGTTTTGTCTAGCCTTTTCCCAACTATGTTGGGGCCAACTTCCAGTCTAACTAGATGCGACTGAATACTAGTATTTTACACGAAGCGACTGCCATCGATGTCAATGTCGATATCCTAAGGTTAGAACAGTTGTCAGACTTTTCAGGCTTCTGACTTCGCGTAACGACTGTCATATGTATTCCCGGGATCGACAGTTTAACGTGCTCTCCAAGGCACGGAGGAATCTCGATTTGTAACAAACGGTCACCCATCCTCGGACTGACCGCGGCAAGCGCAGCTTATCCTCGCAAATCGTATGATCCGCGCGGTTGGTAATTAGCCACGAGCCCCGCGAGATAATTATGGGTCTTTACCAAAGATAAGTTATGACCATAGTCACCCAGAGTCACCAAGTGGTGTGGAGACCGTATATTGTCTTAGGCTTCGTCTTTGATCTAGGATGGAAGTCCCACCTTATCTTTTTGTAAATCCGTTTATAGTTACTGAAATAAAATTAAATATACGAACGTCAAGTCCGAAAAATATTTTTATAAATGAAGTGCCAGATTTGGCTCTACATTTGACCTCATAACTTTTTACGGCAAAAAATTCGCGAGGCTTGGCTTTTTTACAAGATTTTTTTTGATGGGATTACGAGACATCAATATTACAAGTCGTAGATTATAATGAGACTAAGTTATTTTGGTTTGAATAATATCATCTAAGATAAAATGTCTGATTTTATTTAAATAATAAAAAATCCAAATGAGGATTCCGATTGAGGAATGATAAGATTAGACAAAGTTGCGGTTTAAAAGATGATGTAGTTACAAAAAATTAAAGGGGTATGCTTAGGTGGTTTGGTCATGTTGAGAGAATGAGTGAAAGGCGTTTAAAAAAAGGAATTTATAAGGCGGATGTCAATGGAAACGCCGGTAGAGGACGTCCTAGAAGGACATACATCGATGTTATTGGTGATGTTCTTCACAAAGAACAGGTGCGTAGTACTCTCAACCGGCGTGCGTGTATGACAAGATGTATGAAAGTGGATGAAGCGAAAGGGGTATGTAAGGGTCGTAGCATGTGGCGTTTTATAGTTTCTGCCTACCCCCATGGGAAAAAGGCGTGAGTTTATGTATGTATGAATAATATCATCTGAAATTAACCGTAAAACCAAAAAACATCTGTATTTATTTAAATAATAAAAAAATCCATTACTCGTTCTAAGTTCTAAGATATCTTTAAACACATTTGGATCAGCCGCACTCCTATCTGAATAATACATAACATGTACGTGAACTTAGAATATAACATTATTTATATAGAACGACATATCAAATAAAAATACTAAAGTCCCAGAGGACTCCGAGGTCAGACAAGACAAGATGTCATGATAGTTGAATTTCAAAATATATGCATCGTTTTCTGTTTTGATAGCTTCAATCCGAAAGTCCCTCAATAGTTGAACGCTTATTTTCTATGCAGAAGGGTCTGAGTTAGAACCCGTCCACTCTTCTGAATTTTCGAATTCATATGCAGAACAGAATTTGATTGTCAATGGCCACAACGGTGAAGAAAAACATCGTAAGGAAACCTGCACACCTGAAAGGACTCCAAAATGCTCTCGATGGTGTGTAGTCCGCCAAACTGCACTAGGCCAGCGTAGTGGATCAAGACCTAAATCCAGCAAGCTTGGCGGCAAGATCTACCTATATGGTCCACCTGGCTAGCTAGTACTACCTTCACATTTAAGTTCAAGCCAAGCAGTTTACTGTGTTCTGACATGTGTATGTACGTGAGAGCCAGAGGGTCCCTCTTTATCTTTAGCTCTTTATCGCTGCTCTTTATCTATGCTCTGCTGCTGCTAACCATCAGGTGTGACAAAGACAAAACGGTAATCCTCCTCTTGGCTTATAAATATAAGGCATAATAAATACTGTTTGGCATAACGTTTTCGCATAACTTTTATTAGCATAAGAATACTGTGACATAATAATACTTTGGTATAATGCAAAGATTAGTATAACTATCATTGGTCTAATTTGTTTTGGCATAATTTGAAGTTGCATAAATTTTTAAGACAACATTTATTCGTCTAATAACCATGAGCCATAAATATAAAAAGTCATAATTGGGTGTATGTAGCCAATCATTTTATGTTGAATGTTAGGTACTAGGTAATGAAATACAGCTGTGGTTAATGATATAAATGCTTATCATAAGTAAACCGGCAAAACGCAACGAAGTAAAGAAAGTAAAAAAAAAGTCTTTTATCTTTTGGAACATTGTTTTTACTATTAAAAATGATCCCATCCAGATCCTAGCTGTGACAAGACACCTAATGCAATATCTGATTGACGCACCAACACGCCGCTTTAAAACCAACAAAGCATAGGCTTGATAACCACAGCCAACACTCCAAACTACTACAAACCGATACTCACCGCTGAAACAACTCTCAATAGGACGGTATGATCTGCATCACAAACGATCGAGCAATTTTTCTGTTGAGGCGACGTCCAACGCACAGCGCTGCATACATTTTCATGAAGTTTTGCATTTTTGATGAACTAAAAAAAGATGGCGATCCACTGTGAAAATCGCTGTTTACTTTTTTTTGAGCGGATTCCCGTGTTGCCGTTTTTTGGAAGTTTGCCGGTTTGAATTTGCGGGTGTTACATTTTTTGGGCGATTTGATTAGGTAGATTATGCTAATTTTGACTGCCTTGTTGGTCTAGTGGTTGCAAGCGCGACTACTGATCGTGAGGTCCTGGGTTCGATCCCTAGGTCCGGCATAGTGTTATTGGGTTTTCCGTTAGGAATTTTTCAGTAGCAGCTCGGAGTCTGGATTTAGGCGCAGTTAATGACAATAGGTTCGCCCCCTATTGCATGGGACTTAAAACATAACTGGCGAAACGAGGGTGTACTAAAAGTCACCTCTGCCGAACCCTTCGGGGAATACAAGGCATGATGTTTATGTATGTTATGTTATGGTTATGCCAACTTATTATCTGTCTCCTACTTGACTATTTCTACCCGTTGTTATACGTATATATGTAAGTTTCTGCTCTTTTTTCTGCTCCTAACTTATCCCTCCTAGCCTTTTCCAAACAATATTGGAGTCGGCTTCCAGTCTAACCAGATGCGGTTCAATACCAGTATTTTACACGGAGCGACTGCCATCAGACCTCCGCAACCCAGGTACTGGGCAATGCCGATATCCTAAGGTTAAACCGGTTTTCAAACTTTCGGGCTTCTGACTACCCGTAAAGACTGTCATAGGTATCCGTATGACACCCGGGATCGACTTTTTAACGTGCTCTGCGAGGCACGGAGGGATCTCGGTGTGTAATGAATGTAAGAAACAAATAACAACATCGTGTAGGGGTGAATCTATCATTACAGTTATAGCTAATCTATCAGGATTGGGAGCATGTTAAATAAAGTAAATGAAACCAACATAGACTCTCCACCACTGAGAGTACTAATATTTAGGTTAGTGGTTAGTTACAGAAGGTAGTTCACAATATAATAATTTACACAAGATCAGAAAATAAGGACTAGCAAATTAGATGTAAAAGGTCAGACTTCTTCGACTGTTCGATATGGAATCCTTTACTCCGTCGAATAGCCACTGTTTTTATAACGTCGAGTACGTTTATTCATCATGGCGACTAACCTCCTTAATCAAAATTGCCAGTGTTACCAGCTGCCGATAACACGAAGGTCACCCATTCACGTACTTAACCTCGCAAATCATCTGATCTGTGCGGTTGGTCATTAGCCATGAGCCGCCCAATCCAGGTCTACCAATAAATGTATTATTTTCGAACTCATTACACATGACTACGACATGACTCATGACAACAATGTTATAGATTCCGTCTAATCCATCAAATTCGTGACGTATGTCTTGTCCTGCATGCAAATCCCGTCCCTCAAATCAGAGATACAAAGTACATTGTCAGTGACTAATGAACCTTAACGTTTCTTCCATCGTTATCTCGAAGTATCAAATTATTTGAAACAAAAGAGCGGAAGTGTAATTTCCTGCAATGCTTTGAAATATAACGCCTGTTAGTGAGGTGATTAGTTAACTATGACGTCGATTAATAGGCTATGAAATACAGTACTGGATTGCGAGTGGCTATGGTTCTGGCTTTTAAAAATGTGGGGGTATTTGAAAGTAAAGAGAGTCTGGTTTTAAGAGACGATTTACAAAAAAATCTTACCCATGTGAAAATATAGTAATCTATTTATTTTCGTACCTAAGGACCACATGGCATTATCTTGCATCGTTAATAGCTTACCACCTTGGCTCAAAGACTTTTTCCAAAGATTATTAATTTTTACATATCCAAACTCCGGACTGCTACTAAGGAATTCCATAGAGAAAACACCAATAACATTTGCCCGACCTGAGGATCGAGACCAAAACCTCACGATCAGCAGTCGCGCTTGCCACTACTAGACCAATGATTATTATTGGTGTTATTATTGGTTATTGGGGTTTTCCGTGTGGAATTCCTTAGTAGCAGCCCGGAGTCTGGCTTTGCACCCGGCTGATGGCAATAGGCTTGCCCCCTATTACATGGGACTTAAACATAATGGCGAAATGAGGGTGTTACTATACACCTCTACCCAAGAGTACCTTCAGCACAGTACAGTCGTGATGTTGTGTTATGTATTAACTTTTATTCTTTTTTTTAACCTTGGGTAAATCCTCATGGATACCCTTCGCCCGGGGAAGGCGAAGAGATATATAAGCGGAGAGAATATAAGCGGCTAAAATCCAATGGTATTAAAATCCAATGGGAGGGGTCACGGGTCACCACAACCACGGCAGAAAGATGAGTTACCGTCTCATCCTGGAACAACCAGTTCGGTGATCACCAAAGCTCATTACCGAGGTGGAAAGCTTGCAGCAGCGGTTCACACACAAGCAGTCGAGCCTGCTCGCTATACAGCGCAGTGCAACGTTGGAATAAAGCAGCAATAATCGAACAATTAACAAAAATAAACTTTATTTAAATTAAAACATAAGTTATGGCCAAAGGAATGCCCAAAGAACCAGCCCAAGACCTTTCTCGTTACGATTTACGTAATCAAAAATGTAAATCTTACGTCCAAATTAAGCTGATTTTTTCCGCGCAGCCATCATAGGACCCGACATTTTTTTTTCCATTTTGCAAACTTCGTTGCGTTTTGCACGAAGTTATTTGGAATTTTTGATGCTTATTTATTTATTCATAAGTTTCCGTCTGCGGTTTTGCACACGTGATTTCGGTTTTTTGCTGGACTTTTTAAAGTCCTTTTTGCATTTAAAGTGTAATTTAAAAACTGACATTCTGATTTATTTCAGAAATATTTTAAACCGTTGTTGAGTTATGCTCGTTCGATGATTGTAATGTAGTTTATACTGATTTATCCGTACCTATTTAAAAGATAATTAATATTATTTAACATGACAAATTGTCACTGCCAACTACGTCATTGGTCTAGTGGTTGCAAGCGCGACTGCTGATCGTGAGGTCCTTGGTTCGATCCCCAGGTCGAGCAAAGTGTTATTGGGTTTTTCCGTGTGGAATTCCTCAGTAGCAGCCCGGAGTTTGGATTTGTGCCCGTTTGATGGAATTAGGCTCGCCCCCTATTATATCGGACTTAAACAAAACGGCGAAATGACAGTGTTACTATACACTTCTGGCCAACCCTTCGGGGAATACAGGCGTGATGTTATGTATGTATTAGACATGTGACGTTTTGATTGAGTATTTGACATTGATAGGTCTACATAACAACAGTAACATTCAATACTGCTATTGAAACACACGAAAGGAGTGAGAGGTACAAATCATGTAAGAGAATAGAATAGCTTTATTTTGGACACAAATATCCATATAATGCTAACACTAATATGGATATTTGTATGTTACTAATAATATACAAAAAATAACTTATTGTCTAGTGTTAGTAAATATCAACCTCCGCACAAACTGCTGTACAATATCCATATAATGCTAACACTAATATGGATATTTGTATGTTACTAATAATATACAAAAAATAACTTATTGTCTAGTGTTAGTAAATATCAACCTCCGCACAAACTGCTGTACAATATCCATATAATGCTAACACTAATATGGATATTTGTATGTTACTAATAATATACAAAAAATAACTTATTGTCTAGTGTTAGTAAATATCAACCTCCGCACAAACTGCTGTACAATATCCATATAGTGCTAACACTAATATGGATATTTGTATGTTACTAATAATATACAAAAAATAACTTATTGTCTAGTGTTAGTAAATATCAACCTCCGCACAAACTGCTGTACAATATCCATATAATGCTAACACTAATATGGATATTTGTATGTTACTAATAATATACAAAAAATAACTTATTGTCTAGTGTTAGTAAATATCAACCTCCGCACAAACTGCTGTACAATATCCATATAGTGCTAACACTAATATGGATATTTGTATGTTACTAATAATATACAAAAAATAACTTATTGTCTAGTGTTAGTAAATATCAACCTCCGCACAAACTGCTGTACAATCGGAGAGCGGAGGCTCTCGGCTACAGTTTTCAGGATGCTGTTTTGACTGCCCTCACTCTCCTCAGTAGTGACGCAGTTTTTTTTTGCGAATAATTGCATAGAAGCCGTCAGTGCGGGCTTGCGCAAACATTTCCGAAGCGAGGCAGCCTCAACAACATCCTGAAAGCATTGTTGTATTGGACGCGCAGGACATCCAGCGATCTCTTAGTACAATTGACCCATAGACCGCCCGTGTACAAACTTTGGCAATAAGCCTTGAAAAGTATTACTTTTACTTGTAATGAAATGTAATGCTGCAACAGTATTTTTTTGCTGTGGCATGCTAAAATGTAGCCCACAAAAAAATGCCTGTCGCTAACTCGCTGCTATACAAAGGAAAGTTCTGAAATTTCCACTAACTCTAATATCTAGCGTAGTATAATAATACCACAACTAAACTTCTATCTTTTCAAAATTCAAGCGCTCAAAAGCTAAACTGTTGAAACTATAAATCCTGGTATTTTGCAGCTCAAAAATAAAGCGGAACAAAAAAGGCGTTAAAAAGCGCTTTCACGCTGATAAATCAAGTCGAGATCTCTTGAAATGCACGCTTCTAGTGTTTCGTAAAATTGTGCACGTGACGTAGGTAAGTGGGAATATTTTCCATACCTACTAGAAAATTAATCATCTTTTTTGCTGGATTGCGTTTGTTGAAAAATCTGTTTTGTGCCTTGTGTAAATAAATTGTGGGAAACTGGTTAGTTATGAACGGTTATGATGAGATATGCGCAACTATATATATAGGTATTATAAACTAATTATCCATTCACTTGTAGCAATTAATTTGGAGAAATCCTTGTATATTTAGCAATATGTATGAGAGAAGGATTCACGTGTAAACGCGGAATGTTCGTTATCTTTACATAGTATAAAAAACATATTAACAAAAATAAAACCGACTCAAAAAAACGATGAAAAGAATAAAATAATTACCATATTATAAAAATTACAGTTTCAGAAGTTGGTGCTAATCCACGCTGAACCAAATTGAAGGCATCGACTTCTGAAACTGTTTATTTTATAATATGGTAATTATTTTATTATATGGACAACAAACACCATCCAAGACTTTAGGGAGCCCTCTCAGGTGTGCAGGTTTCCACGCGATGTTTTTTCTTCACCGTTAACGCAAGTAATAATCAAAATATGATCCGCACATGAATTAGAAAAGTCAGAGAGGCGGGCCGAGATCGAACTCAGACACTCCTGCATGGACGGTAAGCGTTCAACCACACATTCATGAAGGTTTTATGTTTTTAAGAAAATCTAACGTAAGTAAACTACGGTACATATAAAACGCTTGAACACTCACTTCCACCGTTAAATCTCGCATTCAATACCACACTCACAAAAGTTATGTTTTCGTGTGATATATAAAAATGTAATGAAAAGTAGTGTTCTCACGCCACCAGGTCCTCATTAGTACCTGACAGGTTGTTCCCGACATCGCCGTGCTATGTACCCGGGGATGTTGTTACACCGAAGCATATTATAGTTACAACTTTGAATTATTTGTTTTTAAATATCTAGTAGAACATTGTGTATGGCTAGTATAATTATTTTTGCGAGGTAAATTCATGTTTAGGATCATGTAAGGCTTTACTCGCGTACACTTAACTACTAGTTGATAAAGTAGTCCGGCAACCCCGACAAATGATGGACGTGAGTAAAAAAAGTTTATTGTTAAGTATAAAATAAAAAATGTCGTGTAACGCCGTACATAGTCCTAAACATGGTTAGTACACATTATTTGTATGACTTACTAAGAAATTGAATTAGAAGAATAGGCAGCAGATAACAGCTATATTGCATTAGAGGAATGGTTGCCATTTTCCTAAATAATGTGTAGTATGTTCCTGTAATTAGAATAGTTATTTAAACCTCAACTACTCATGGCTGTCGTGAGCCACTGCTTAGGTATTTAATTTGAAGACGGCACTAATAACAACACTAGAAATAATCCTGTCTGAAATCAGGGACTCATTCTTCAGCTAAAACGTTAAACAAGTAATTAATTATATTAGCTTTATTTAATAACATATTCACACAACCAGTCACTGTTAAGAAAATCTACTACAAGTCAATAAAATAATAAATAAAAAACACAATAGTCTCAACCAGCATTAATATATCTACAAAACTTACATCACGGTGTAACACACGCCCCGCCACTGGGCGTACCCGCCGGATAATTTGATTACGTATGCATTAAGTGCATTTCCATTTCCCCATACTGAGTGGATCTGAGATCTCTTTTAAATCCACCGATGTAACCTTTAATGACGCGGCGCTGACTTCGCCTTAAGGGATTTGCACATTAGGGTGGATGTCGGCGTTGTTTTATGTCTGTGTCCGGAGTTAATCTATGGTTACGGATAGAATGTTGTAATTGTTCTAACTTTTATTTCTAAAATATCTTTATACTTTTGTGCTAACATCATCAGCATTTAGGCGTACACCCTTAGACATGGGCTTCCTACATAGCCCGATACATAGGCCTTGGGTTTTTTTTGTAATAGTTAGATATACTTTATTTTACACTAAAAGAAGAAACCAAAAGGAATACGAGTAATTCAGAACAGTACAAACGGCGGTAGCTTTCAGACAGCAATTGGATGGAAAGTATTGTTAAGAAAAATATAAAGGGTAGTTTACAGCATACAAATATACACCGTGGATCCAAGGTTCCCGAAAAATTTTAACCATCGATCCCGATGCCTAATTGGAGTAGAAAAAGTAGTATATGGTTCATAGAAAAAAGCAAAATTTTTGAGATATTCTTTATTTATGGATTTTCTCAAGTCGAAACATCTCTACGATAACAAACCCTATTTGCGATTTATACGCGGAAGCAGAAACTACAAGCTTACCGGCCAGTTAGTTCCTTGTCATCATTTCTTCCTTGAAGTGAGAAGTTTTCTTATTCACTCACACGATAGCTGTAACGTTTCCAGCTTGACCTAAAGTATTGTTTACAAGGAAGTACTAAACTTAATTGATTTATTTTGTTCCGAAAAAAATATAGTTAAATTGACTGAATTGACCTTATGTTGATATAACATTACTGACTCATAATACCATCAGAGAGGCGTGGTTAAATTCGATCGGGTACATTGGGTCCACGGTGTATAATTAAAAATCAGGAATTAACTTAATAATTAAGTATAATACACTTTTAGTTTAATTAGGTACCAAGCTTGATAGATAGATTGGCTATCGCAGATCACTAATATCGCTCAAGAAGCCTCTAAGTTGCCTTTTCGGCACTAACGATAAAAAAGAGGTCACCTTCTTCTTTCTTCTTTTTGTGTGGTTAGTAACTAACCTGGTGTCAGAGTTTATGTCGCCCATGGGCCTTTGACTTGGCTTCACATGCCGTCGAGAAATATCTCTTAGGCATGCCAGTTTCCTCACGATATTTTCCTTCACCATTTGTAAGCAAATGATAATTATACAATACGCACATGAATCCGAAAAGTCAGAGGTGCGTGCCTTGGGTTCGAGCTCGATACCTATGACTTGACAGTCCGACGGTTACCCCACTAGGCTATCACTGCCACCTATTGTTAAGCAATCACCACATCGTACAAAGCTACTAAACTATTTTCAAAAGTCAGGGGTATGTGCCTTGGCTTCGAACTAAAGACCTATGACTTGGCAGTCCGACGGTCACAGCACTAGGCTATCACTGCCACCTATTGTTAAGCAATCACCACACCGTCCAAAGCTGTCTTCAAAGCTACTAAACAACTTACAAAACATGTTACGTATTCATATGTGATTTGATTTTACGATTTTATAAAGCTCATGTAAATACTTAAGCTTCACATAACCGCTCGTTTGCCGCGTTACGTCGCGTCGCGACAACGTGTTATGTGTAATGTGCCTAAGAATAGGGTTGCGATCGTCGCGAATTGTAATCGCCTGCTTAGCCGGTTAGTACTTAGGAGTTAGGTTCAATGCTGGTTATAGAATGTAATGTATATTACTGTACTGATTACATCTGTCTGGCTACGAAAGTAACTTAAAGAGCTTACTATAAAATGTGAGCTTACTTTTTTCTGTCGATGTATGTTTTCAAGGAGCTATATTTCCATTGGCCTCGTATAGTCTTGCGTATAGTAGTTCGCGACCGAGATCGCTCAGTTTAGTTCGTCACTCCTAAATGAACTAGTTCGCTCTTCTAGTTCGTCAGCTCCCAGCTCGAATCAGAGGAAGGCAGACCGTTCTCCAAAATTCCCCGCTTTGATTTATTTCCAAGCGATCGATAGTTGGACGACTTTTTTTTTTCTTTAGGCTTTCCCCTCACTCTTTCCTGGATCTCGGGTGCATTAACGAACACTACAAATTTGCCGCTTCTTTTTCAAACGATAGATGGGCGACCTTTTTTTTAGACTTATTGGTGAAGTTTTGAAGAACATTACAAAAGCAAAACAAGTTATAATCAACTTTTAATAATCAATATTTTTATATCGGTCACGAACTAACGAACTATGAAGCGGCGAATGGCGGAACTAGTTCGCGTAGTTCATCTGTGGGAGCGATCTTACGAACTAGTTCGTTCGCGAACTACACAAGACTACTCGTAACTGTCTCGTTGGTCTAGTGGTGACAAGCGCGACTGCTGATCGTGAGCTTTAGCTATAAAAGACATAATAGAGTTGGTTATTTTTACTCTAGCTGCTTTAAATTGATGTTTTATAAAGTATCGATATTATAGATAGATTATACCAGTGATAGCCTAGTGGTGTGACCGTCGGACTGCCAAGTCATATGTCTCGAGTTCGAACCCAAGGCACGTACCTCTGACTTTTTGGATTCATATGCGTATTGTGTAATTATCACGTGCTTAAAAACGGTGAAGGAAAACATCGTGAGGAAACTGGCATGTCTGAGAGATATTTCTCGACGGCATGTGAAGCCAAGTAAGAGGTCCATGGGTGGCATAAACTCTGACACTATGTTATTCACTAACCAGACGAAAAGAAGAAGATTGGTATTATATTCGTTAAATGATGTTAGCGGAGAACGGAGAACTAGTTGTAATGTCGAACCTTCAGATAAGATTATAATTAGCTATGGAGTGCGAGAGGGACAGGACTGTGTTAAATGATATTACCGGATGAGTCGTTTTTGACTCCATCCATAAAACATTATAAAAAGCTTTCCTTGATGATGTTTATCTTCTTCTTCCTGCCCTTATCCCACACTGGGTGGGGTCGGCACAACATGTATTTCATAAATCCATGTTGTTAGAGGTTTTGGCTTAATGTTTTATGACCGGCCGCCTGTCTGACACCAACCCTCCTTGGGAATACTCGTTGCGCTGTCGCGCGGGTGACCCAATCCTTGATGATGTTTATCATCAGTAACAAATAAAGACAGCGTTAGGTAAATCTTTCGCCTTATACCCGGTTCCTATGGCCAAAAACGAAACGTTTTGCTTACCAATGGTAGCATTTTTTATTGCCAAACTAGGCATTTAAATAGACTCGTAAGCTAATTTTACCTGTGATAGTTACTAGAGTATGGGAAGGTGTACTATACAAAGCTACGGAGTTTTTGCTTCAGTGTTGGTAAAGATAAAAGAGTCTTAATTCTAACCTATAACGCCTGGTAAATCATAGGAATTGACCATTAAAGAACGATAAAGAACATAATAACCTACAAAAAAATCTTCACAGGTGCACCTCTAAAACTTGCGGAGATAAAAACTTTTTAACAAAAATAAAACCGACTTCAAATTGTCTATTTCCGAAGTTTTTCATCAGATCTTCACCAAATTTAAATGAAACCACTTCGAAAGAATATTCTTTCAAACAAAAAACGAATCATTAAAATCGGTTCACAATTAGCAAAGATATCGCGGAACAAACATACAAAAAAACAAAAAACATACAGTCGAATTGAGAACCTCCTTGGAAGTCGGTTAAAAATTCTCAAATGGACATGTGCATAGAAAACATGTGTACCTACCTACCTTATTAAAGCAACAAATTCCTATTACCATATCAAAATAGAGAGCAAACAAATATGGTAATGTTCAACAAATCTCGGAGAGATGCAGTCTTTTTCTGCGAGAACTTGCAACACGTAATGCATTGCTAATTTTCTTGTTAACTTTGCAACAGATACTTGTGGCAGGGTTTGCAGTTTAGATTTATGTTTTGAGTGTGGTTTTGCCTTTATTTTTCTTGTATCCTATGTTTTTAGAAGTAGGTAGAATTACCAGTAATTCATGACGTATATTTCGTTATGGTGTTTTCTCGTCTCTAGTTCCTTGTAGTACAAACATAGCAAAAAAATCAGGTTTTTAAAAAAGTACAAAGTTGACTAATACTAAATCTCTTTCACTAAGCGAGGTGGTTATTTCGTGTATCGTGGGAGCATTTACAGATACAAATCTCCACTAAACGAAAAACTATTTGTAGGCCCTACAAATATTTGTAGGCTCTACAAATATTTGTTCCGTGCGGGAATGGCTGTTTCTCCATGATCCACTACCTTTCCAAATGGATCTTCTTCTTCTTTTCACTTGGTTAGTGACTAACGTAGCGTCAGAGTTTATGCCGCCCATGAGCCTCTGACTTGGTTTCACATGCCGTCAAGAAATATCTCTCAGGCAGGTTTCCTCACGAGGTTTTCCTTCACCGTTTTTAAGCAAGTGGTAATTATACAATACGCACATGAATCCAAAAAGTCAGAGGTGCCTTGGGTTCGAACTCAAGACCTATGACTTGGCAGTCTGACGGTCACGCCACTAAGCTATCACTACTATACCAAAACGGATGAGAGGAGTGGTTCCTTCCAGAAAATGACACAAGGAATATGACAAATAAACCTACCATAGCTTTGTCAACCCAATAATAATTGTCATCAACCTACAGAGATTTTAATCTTCATTATGACCTGATTATCCTTTCCGGAGACATTCCCGATGTGCATGCAAAGCTCCCATGACACGGCACGCAAACAAATTTAGCAAAGACATCACATTATTAACATCGATGAAGGACCAAACCTTCATTGATGTAATTGATGTTAATAATAATACTATACGATGTCTTGAATCAAAGTAGAACTTGGAAAATGGAATAGAGAAAAGGGACCAGGTAAAAAAGACCAGGTAAAAAGGACCAAGCTTTTTTAAATAAAAATATACCTACGTCATAAACGAAGTAGGCAGTCTGGTTCTGTCAATTATAAAATATTTCCCTCTATACTTTCTATAAGGAGACTCAACCTAGATGAATATTGGAATGAAAAAACAGAAGAAAATTATCAGTTCAATACCAATAAAGACTTACACCCATATTCTAAGACGTTCCTCCAAAACTTACTCGACTCGACTCCACTTCGACTCAGCCTTTAGTTGACATAAACGTCCTTGACTCGAGATTTTTCCTGAATAGAGGTAAGGAATCATTTGTCAAACTCAAGGTACCTCGGAACCTACCTTAAGGAAGGAAGTGTCAAAGTTGGTATGTAATAAAAATGAACTTTGAAGACTTTATCGAATATGCTTACGATAATCCTTACAATTATTTATCGCGGCGTTATTTGCGCGATACAAATAATTCGAATTATGACGATTACGTCTCCGACTCCGTCGAGGAACCTCAAAGTTCACTCGAAATTGCGACTAAGAATACAATTTTGAAGGTGTTTTCGAGGCCGTTCTGAGTCGAGTATGAGTCGAGTAAGTTTTAGAGGAACGTCTTAGAATATGGGTATTGTAGCCTAGCGGTTGAACGTTTGCCTTCCATGCAGGAGGATCAAAGTTCGATCCAAGCCAATATCTCCAACTTTTAGAATTCATGTGCGGATCATGAATAAGGTTAAACGGTGATGGAAAGTATTGTGAGGAAATTTTCACACCTGAGAGAGCTCTGAAAAGTAGTCGGCCAACCCACGTCAGGCAAGCGTAATAGACTAAGGCCGTACCCAGTAGTGGGACAGTAATGGGCTGCTTATGCTTTAAGAATTTTTAACGACATTGCAATTAATCCAATTAAGGATAATGATGAAGCAAATTATAACAACACAGATTTTAATCCACATTATTACCCAAATCCTTTTGGAGACATCACCATCATTCATGCACAAGTTCCCACGGTACATCACGCAAACGCACAACCTTAAACGAAGAGCGGCCATTTAAACGGGAAATTATTATAATAAATCGCATCCGTTTACTGCGAAGACAGTGGCGCCCTCTCAGTTATTGCCAGTAGGCATGCAACGGTATCGTTTTAAATTTGGGGGGACTATTCTTTAAATTTCGTTTGCGCTGTGAGTGATATTTGAGTTAGATACTAGCCGTATGGTTTTCGAATATTATCGACCGGTTTCTCAACCTGAGGAAGGTATTAAAGGTGACTAAGCTAAAGTTACGAGAATGTTCAGTAGCGTCCTTCTATATGGTATACTGACAACAACATACTGCGATAACCAGTCTGTCTGTCAAGGGTTATGATTAACCCAACATGACCTATGACCGTTTATTCAAGTGATTATTGAGACAAGTAGTAATGCAGCTGTGGCCGTCAACGTTATGATGATATTACTATCTGTATGTAACCTAATTCCGTACAGAAAATTTAGTTTCCGAAAACTGTCTATTATTGACACTTTGGTTTCTAATATTGAACTAGACATTTTTAGGAAGAAGGTTGTATGATTTTAAGTTCATTATATTTATAATAAAAGTGATTGGTTGCATACTCAAGGGGAAAATGAAAAGGTATTGATTTCACTTGTCATTTTAAACTGATAGTTTTGTCTACCTACAGGATAGAACCTTATGGAACACCTCAAAATTATTATAATTACTTAATTCAATTTATTGTAACCATTAAAAGTGTTTGATAACTGACAGACTACCTTACCTATAATATACACCATAGGCACATATAACCAAACCGGTAAGTAATTTCAAATAAATACTACCACTCGATACTCAAAACGCCGCCTCAAACCGTGTGCTTCTAGAATACACCCCGTTTGTTAATTTTGTGTTCATCCTTTAACTTGTGATGTCGTGACGCTCAACTACCCGCAACAGTCTACGGCCTATTTTATCTACTTGTCTTGCAATGAAATACTGATAATGACTATTAACAACGTAATCATAATACTATAGGTTAATTGAAAGTTATTATTATGACCTAATGAAACTTGTTACAATTTTTTTCTTATAATAATACTATTATAATATTTTAATAGAAAAGGCTTTTTCAGTAGGATGTTAATCACATTTATTTCCTGTATTTTTTTTTACAGAAAATCGTCCTCTTCTTTATAAACTAGCGGTTGCACTTGGTTTCACTCGCATGGTAAGAGAAATACTTCATGTACCCGAGTAGAAAGTATTTGATATGTTAATCCATGACATGGTCTCTAGGTGTGCCAAATTTCATCCAACTTACATTAACTGCCTTATGGTGGCGTAATGGTGGCAAGCGCGGCTGCTAATCGTGAGGTCCTGTGTTTGATCCCCGGGTTGGATAAATTATTATTGGGTATTTCCGTGTGGAATTCTTCAGTAGCAGCCTGGAGTCTGGATTTGTGCCCGGTTAATGACAATAGGCTCGCCCTTTATTACATGGGACTTAACAATAACTGGCGAAACCAGGGCGTACTAAAAACACCTCTGCCGAACCCTTCGGGGAATGTAAGGCGTGATGTTATGTTTATAGATTACCAGTATGATTCCATAAACAAAAGAACATCAAACATCCATAATAACCTGACTAACGTCTCACAAAAGACGCACATCAATCCAAAAATACCGCCCACGAACCACTCGGAGAATTCAACAAACATTGCGATATTTGCGATGCATTACGCCTTTGGAACGCAGTCATAATTCCGAGCGCAGAATAAAACCGGCGATGTTTGCGTAAGGCGATTGTTGGGGTGTTCTTTGTACTCCCCCGCATTCCACCCCCGCGTAGCTGCATCGCTTCCATTCCTTGAGGAATTAGTTGAGAAGAACGTTGATGCAGGAATACTTGTAGAAGTTCTCTCGAGTGTTTAATGTGTTGAATTTAGTTTAACTTTTGCTCGTTTTTCTTTTGACGTAACTTTATTATTAGGTTATGAAGAAGAAAATAGGATTAATAGGTGCATTCGTTATCATTTATTTACATTAAATTAGTAAATCTTATAATTTTTGAGCTGTATTTGAAATACCTCGCCTAACAGAATTTACAAGAATCTGCGACGAAGTCAGCTACGTCGTAGCTAGTAACTACGACGTAGCTAGTAACTACGACGTAGCTGACGTCGTAGCAACTATATAGTTACGTCGTCACCGCGTCGTAGCAAATAAGCGCTTCACTACGATTTATATTCTTGGACTTTGTTTTATATCGGATTCATAATCATATTCCACGGTGATTTTCATTTCTAAATAGTGTTTTAATTGCACCATATGTAATCCTTAAATGAATAAATATTCCCTTGCTTTCCACGTCTGTCTAAATGCAGACGTTTAGGAATACGTGTTTACAGCGGGGCCGTGCTCTGCATTCTACTCTCGGTAATATCGTTTAACTATTAGAGTGCACTTTAAACAATGAATTCAATGGCAACTAGTACACTTCAAATAGATTTTTCTTAGAGTCTGGACAACTCTGATTTTTAATTCAGTTGAGTTCCATGGTCAATCGTTTTTATTTTTTTGCGTATCCGTAAAAAAGGAGATGTAATTAGAAGCAGTTTAAAATTAATGAAAATAACAAGAAAATATGTTTAAGGGACACTTAAAAATAATGGTTAACACAACATAAAAATAGTTGCACTTTAATTTTAATATGTACTTCTTACTTTAAAAATGATGGTTTGCACTAAAATTAATCAAAAACTACTTGTGTCTGGATGCACCCATTAAAGGAATGGTGGAAAGTGATCAGCAAATCGTTTCAGACCATTTCTAGCACATCACGCCTATATTCCCCGAATGGTCGGGAAGGAATGTATAGTAACACCTTCATTTCGTCGTTATGTATAACACCCATGTAATAGGGGACGAGCCTACTGCCACCAACCGGGCACAAATCCAAACTCCGGAAAAACCCACACGGAAAAACCCAATAACACTTTGCCCGACCTGGGCATCGAACCCCGGACCTCACGATCAACAGTCGCGCTTGCCACCACTAGACCAACGAGGCAGTTAAACCACAAAGCAGTTCTATATGCAGCCTCTCTAAATCGTACACGAAACCACATTACAGCATTCGCCATCGAACTTTCCACATCACGTCCAACAACTCACCGCTAAACATAATTTAGCACAAATTTTCAATTAGGGTGTAGACTAAAAGTGGTGATTAACAGGGATTTGTCACCAGTCCACCGGGCGAGGGTGCAACTATTCCGTCTAATTTAAACTTCGGATCAACCGTGCTCCGATGTTCGTCAAGTATTTAACTAGTAAACTGTTTATTACATTTTTGTGTTCTACAAATTACTTCTAGCACATTTTTTTTTGTTTTTTGGTTGGGATGTCTTTTTGCCTGATATTATCTTCATGTATATCTGACAGAATCTGTTGATATCAATCGGTATATTCCTTTAAAATATATATCGTCAGTGGAAAGGTAAAAAGACTAAAGCGCCAATATACCTACTTTACAGTAGATTCAAAGTGTTTTTTTAAGAAAATGAACATAGTTATTTTTCTTAGAGTATACATATTAAATAGATAGTTTAATTATCTATTTAATATGTACCTATATACTCTAAGAAAAATAACTATGTTTATTTTCTTACAAAAATACTTTAAATCTCTATACTTAAAGTAGGTATATTGGCGCTTTAGTCTTTTTACCTTTCCACGGACGATATTATCTGCGCCGTACGTAGTTCATTGATTTCTATGAAGAGTGATATCTTAAGACGTGCGCTCAAATAAATACATTATTATATTAAGATTTTCTAAAAATGTGTAATGTTTCATGGATTCTTAAAGCAAAATGTATATTTTCCGATAAATTTGTTTACCTTTTATACAAAAAAAAAAAAAATATATACAATAAAATATTTAGTGTTAATTCCGCGAAAAAACAGTTGATCAAGCCTGAATGCAGTATTCGCGTCCAAGCGGTCGACGAGTCAACATCACCTGAGGATGCCCCGTGGAGGGGCGAAACACGTGTCGTATCGGTTTGTTTTGCTTGTGTGTTGCATGTTATTAATCGCACCTTCTGCATTTGCATATATTTGCGGGCGGGAGGGCGGTGATGCATACTGCATTCAGGCTTGATCAACTGTTTTTTCGCGGAATTAACACTAAATATTTTATTGTATATTTATAGATCATGGATTTCCGCAAAGTAACGCCTGATTCCATCATATATCTTTTATACAAAATTTTAACGATTGGACTATAGTTAAATGTATTGTGATCAGTCTGAATAGTACCCATACCCTCTTATGCCTAATATTACATGTGATTGGTTTATTGCAATGCTGCTAAAAAAAATCTCTGACTGCCTCGTTGATCTAGTGGTGGCAAGCGCGATTGCTGATCGTGAGGTCCTGGGTTCGATCCCCAGGTCGGGCAGTGTTATTGGGTTTTTCCATTAGTAATTTCTCAGTAGCAGCCCGGAGTCTGGATTTGTGCCCGGTTAGTGGCAATAGGCTCGCCCCCTATTACATGGGACTTAAACTTAACTGGCAAAACGAGGGTGTACTAAAAACACCTCTGCCTAACCCTTCGGGGAATACAAGGTGTGATGTTATGTTACATGTGACTGGTTTTCTGCAATGCTGTTAAAAAAATTAACGAGAATAAATTAAGTCACACGTTTTAATTATTTATTTTGATAGCTCGGAGCTTCGTTTATTTTTATGTTTTACTAACTAGACGTCGTTACTGTAATATTATCTATACAGTATTCCAACTTCATACAAACGGACGAAGCGCGAGCTATGCCTACGCGTCTCGATCTCAGCATGCGCTCAGCATGCCGAGATCGAGGCGTGTCGCGACTTGACGGTGCCGCAGTGACGAATGGACGGTGTGTTTTTTTAACAATAACCGCGCGATTTTTTCACTAAAACTAAGTTCAAGTACATATTTAATATGACGAGTAGGATATATTGTGCTGTTTTTGGTTGCATGAATTCGTCAATAACGCATCCAGAGATAACTTTTTTTAGATTATCTGGAAACTCGGAAAGGTAAGACAATAAAATAATTTTAAGTACTTAATAGTAGGTAGGTACATAATGTGTGTCTCATTAATGGATAAGTATTTCCTTTTATCTCCCGAAAAAAGAGATGTCTGGATTAATAAATAAAGTGAATAGAGTAAATGAAAGTGACTGACACGAGTGAAGTAGGTATATTATAGGCGGTTCATGAGCGGTTGTTATTCAAACATAAACATGTTTTTTTAAAATTAAATCTACCAATCAAAAAACAACACGCATTTTTATTGAACACTCCCTATTCAATTCATAAAGTATTGTATTTGTTTATATAAAAAAAGTATATTTACAATCACAAAACTAAATGGAAACACAAAGTAGACAAATGTAATTAAAATGCTGGAGGCGGGCAGCTCTATCGCATGTTTACGTACCACGTGGCTGTAGGCATTTATTTCAATGATACGGCCAAGTTACAATACTGTATAGATAATATTACCGTGATGTCGTGGTGGCCTGGAAGTTAATCTATGGGGCCTCTATGACAAAAAAGTATATTTACATCAACTTTATTTGATACCAACTCCTTTATCCCTCACTACTCTAGACTTTTCAACACAGCCTTATACAAGGTTAGTCGGAAAGGGGGTACTAAGCCGAAAGGGTGTTAAAGTACCTAAAATAAGGGATAACTTTTGTTCTACAACTTTCCCCAAAACTCGATAGTTTAAGAGAAATAGCTTTTCAAATATTTCGAAAAAAATATGCTAAAATCTATCTGTCCATAGCTATGATCAGCTGTGTTTACTATTTAGGTCATATTTGGGGTCACAGATTAGAAAATTAATTTTCTGAATTCATAACTAAAGCAGGTATATATTTTTTTCAAAAAAAACTAAAAAAAAATAATTTTGCATGCAAATAAAAATTATCGAATTTTGAAATTTTAACACTTGCTTTAAAATAGACATCAGTGATACTATACGTGGCCCGCGGCTTAGTACCCCCTTTCCGACTAACCTTGTATACGAATATAACTTTAATCTTGGAAAATCGCTGAATGTTTAAACAGGTGGACTAAATTTTGTTCGGACGGGTTGAAACTAGGAGTTCAGTGGTATTAGGAGTTTCTACTTGTTTTATATAGCACACGCTCTTCAGCTCAAAGTTTGGACAAGTACCACAAAACAGATAGGTACAGAAGTCAATCACATGTATGTACTTCACTTTTCATACCTACGCTCGGCAGTCGCTCTATCTATATATCTATCTCTCTCAAGCGCATGGCACTCGCGCTCGCACTCTCTCGCACTCTGGTCCCAAACGTCCGAGATATCGTGTCCGTGAGCAGTGTCTATGTGTGCGTTGCTCGAGCGCACTTGTATGCAGATTGACTTCTGTACCTATCTATTTAGTGCAAGTACGTTGGACTATCTAGGTATATGTATTGAATAATCAGCTCGTTACTAGTAGTGATAGCCTAGTGGTGTGACCGTCGGACTGCCAAGTCATAGGTCTCGAGTTCGAACCCAAGGAACGCACCTCTGACTTTTCGGATTCATGTGCGTTTTGTATAATTATCACTTGCTTAAAAACGGTGAATGAAAACATCGTGAGGAAACCGGCATGCCTGAGAAATATTTATCGATGTTATGTGAAGCCAAGTCAGAGGCCCATTGCTGGCATAAACTCTGACGCCAGGTTAGTCACTAACCACACGAAAAGAAGAAAAATCTCATTACTGTCAAACTGCCTCGTTGGTCTAGTGGTGGCAAGCGCGACTGCTGATCGTGAGGTCTTGGGTTCGATCCCCACGTCTGGCAGTGTTATCGTATTTTAACGCATGAAATTCCTCAGTAACCGCGAGGAGTTTAGATTTGCGCCAGATTGATGGCAATAAGCTAGCCTCCTATTACACGGGACTTAAATATAACTGTGAAATGTGGGTGTTACTAAACACCTCTGCCCAACCCTTCGGGAAATATAGGCGTGATGTTAAGTTATGTTATGTTACTGTCCTACTGCTGGGCACGGGCCTCTTCTCAGAATGAGAAGGGTTTAGACCTCAGTCCACCACGCTGGCCTAGTACGATTTGACGACCTATACACTTTTTACTCGACTGCACGACGCAAAGGAGGGTAATGTGGTTATCAGCCTATGTATGTATGTTTGTTCCTTTGTGGCGCTCTAGAGAGCAAACGCGTGGGCTGATTATGATGATTCTTATTGTGTATATGTTTGATGAAGTGTCACGTAATTGTCGAGTTATAAAAAAAAATATTTTAACAAAAATAAAACCGAAATCAAAATCACGAAAAAGCAATAAAATAGTTACCTACCACATTATAAAATTAACGGTTTCAGAAGTTGGTGGTGATCCACGCTGAACCAAATTGAAGGCACCGACTTCTGAAACTGTTAATTTTATAATATGGTATTTTTTTTTTTTCGTTTTTTTGAAGTCGGTTTTATTTTTGTTAAAATGTTTTTTTTATTTTTTTCATTTTAGTGGCCTTAATTAAAACATGATTTGACCTACTAAACACGCTGCTCGTAACATAATCACATCATCACATTACGCGTTCTGTTCGTCATTGAGGAGTTCCATTGTCTATCTCCGAAGTTCTTTATCAGATCTTCACCAAATTTAAATGGGACCACTTCGAAGGAATACTCTTTCATAAAAAAAAAAAATTACCAAATCGGTTTATAAACGGTGTAAATATACCCTTAACGAAGCCGAAAGGCACTTATTCTCCACGTCATTGCGATATTTTTTTTTTGTTCTGGACTATGCCTGGGAACCTTCTAGTTACGGAGATAATGGAGGTCAAAGTTGCAACTATTTCACAACTTTTTTTTTAAATACTAGTTTTGAAGTTTGCAAATGTACTTGAAATACCTCCATTACCCGTTTACTACTCGTTGCATCTATCAGCACAGTGTTTTGTGTGCGTTACATTGAGCTTTACAGTAAAACAAAATGTTTCACCCAAAAAAGAAAGTCATTTCCCAGCAACAATTTTTGCATAGTTTGATGTATTGAATGCATGGTTGACGGCTTCGTGAAGGGTCTTTTTAACCGACAAAAAGGAGGAGGTTCTCAATTCGACTGTATGTTTTTTTTTGTATGTTTGTTCCGCGATATCTTTGCTAAACTTTTTTTGTTTGAAAGAGTATTCTTTCGAAGTGGTCCCATTTAAATTTGGTGAAGATCTGATGAAGAACTTCGGAGATAGACCATTTGAAGTCGGTTTTATTTTTGTTAAAAAGTGATTATATTATTACACCTTGTATATGACGGTGTAAGGAGGTAGCACACATAAAAAAAGCCGAATTGATAACCTCCTCCTTTTTTTGGAAGTCGGTTAATAAATGTCAGTTAAGCCATCTTCTGTTATATTTTATTTATGAGTTGTAGTCATCACAAGTGTTTAAACTAAACTTTTTTTACTGTAGACAAGATGCAATTGCGATTCTCTACTCATCTAGTTTGAAGATCACGTTTGAACCGAAGTATTCGAAGTTCTAACTTGTTTTATATCGAATACACCTTCTTGGAATCCAAGTTTGTACTTGTAGAAGTACCTTTCATCTAAGCAGACGTACATCCTAACATATGTATGTTTGAATGTAGTGACGTAACAATCCGTAATTGGTTCTCAATTTTTTCTATTTTTTTATGGTTGTATATCATGGGTGCGTTTACATACACAAATCTTCACATGCATAAACACCCAGAACCTATACAACTATCTGTAGGCCATACAAATATTTTTCCTTGCGAAATCGAACCCGCGATTACCTGCGCGACAGCCAGTCGCTCAGCCACTGCGCCTAACGTGTCGCAAAACTAACCGTATCGATTAACTTTTGATATTCTCTATGTTCAAAATCGAGAGCGTTTATATAGTTTTGGTATTTTTACATGTACACCCAAATGCAGTGATAGCCTACCGGTTTTTTTTTTCATTGAATTTGTAATACAGAGGTGTTACTTAATTTTAAACTCGCCAAACTTTTACGTTTGATAGTGAGAGGCGCCCAATTACATAAGAATGAACCACAATAGTACTACTTGACTACTAATTATACTTACATATATTATATACGTACAGTCACGTGTAATAATATGTATACACATAGCGATCTTAAGAAGCTAATTTCTTTTAGAGAATCGTTGTAATTAAGAAATATTCGAAACCATGATTCCTATGTATTTGTAGAAAATAATAATAATGAATATTACATATTTCTAATAGATATTTTAGAGAGAAATCGCTTTTGTATTTCGCTATGTGTATACATATTATTACACGTGACTGTACGTATTATATTACGTATATATTACTTAATTTATATCTTAATATTGTTATGGATTCACAATGTATTTTGTTTGCTGTATAATGTTTTTTAATCTTCTCTTAAGTGATCCTTTACTAGTTTTTACTTTTTCTCTTAATAAATCTATTTTACTCAAAAATGCTTGTAATGTGGTCATTATTTTGACAACCTTCTTTGAGCAAAGTCGACGTTTCCGTGCTAGTTGAATAGGCGCCAGCAAAGTTGTATGGAATTTCATTGCTGGAGAGTTTTAGCCACCAGCAATTTCCTTTGAAAATCCATTATTGTCGAGTTTTGTTTCAAAAATAGTCTGATCCAAAAAGCTTTTATTCATAATTTTGCCGTATAGGTACAGGCAGCACAATTATTAAAGACTTATTTAAAAAAAAAACTAAAGCCCGGGGAAGAAACATATCGTTACTTTAAATAAATTCTTATAAATCTGGTTTTGTTTAAATTACTCGCATTGTTTGAGTAAAGCACTATACAAGCCTTGGTCCGCAATGACCGCGCTGCTGGCCACGCTATGATGGCCTCGAGCTTAGTTTAGCTACGCTGTCGGCCTTCAAGCTTGGTCATCATTGCAGCCCTTGCTGTCCGCGCTATAAAGGCCTCAACCTTCGGTCTCGGCCTTATTCCAGTTTGTCCATCAAGAGCTGCAATGCTGACCAGGCTGTGATGGCCTGGAGCTGCGCTACACTGCGCACTCGGCCATCATCAGTGCTGCCAGCAACGTAGTCATTACAGACCGCGGCAGTAATGTACTATTATTAAACACTTTAGGTACTAAGTACCTATTTAGTTGTTCTCTTACCATAATAATTTGTTATCTGTTGATCGCTTGCCTTCCATGCAGGAGGGTCTGAGTTCGACCCCGGCCCGTACCTCCGCCTTTTTGAATTCATGTGCGAATCAGAATTTGATTATCACTTGCATTAACGGTGAAGGAAAACCATTGTGAGGAAACCTGCACACCTGAGAGGGCTCCATAAAGTTTTCGATAGTGTGTGGAGTCTGCCAACCCGCACCAGGCCAGCGTAAGGAACTAAGGCCTAAACCCTTCTCATTCTGAGTGGAGGCCCGTGCCCAGCAGTGGGACAGTAATGGGCTAATTATGTTATGTAAATGTACACCCTAGTTCTCTGAAATACCATAACCTCTTAATTAACAGTCTAATGTAAAATATTGAGGGGTTCTTGGCTAATTACCAGCCGCGCGGATCTAACCATTTGCGAGGTTAAGCTGCGCTTTCCGCGGTCAGTCTGTGAATGGGTGACCATTCGTTACACATCAAGACCCCTCCGTGCCTCGGACAGCACGTTAAACAGTCGGTCCCGAGTGTTATACGAATACCTATGACACTCATTACGGGAAGTCAGAAGACCGAAAGTCTGACAACCAGTCTAACCTTAGGATATCGGCATTGCTCAGTAACTGGGTTGCGGAGGTCTGATGGCAGTCGCTCCGTGTGAAATACTGGTATTCAGCCGTATCTGGTTAGACTGGAAGCTGACCTCAACATAGTTGGGAAAAGCCTAGACAGAACATGTAAAATAATGATGCTGAAATATCCATTACTACCTTTAAATAATAAAATACTTCTCTTCATTCAACGCTGAGAAATCTTGGACGACTGCATAAAAATCCACATCACATCACACTCAAAACTTAACCTTATTGCAACGACTTAAAGTTGAAAATTGAAAGTGACGGCTGCAAACACTTGTTGCCAGTTCTTGGATTCCATTGTTGTGAGATTCGATCTTAAGGATTAGCAGTATTATCAGATGATGTTAGTGAGGTAACACCTACTGAGGTGCTGATACGTGGCGGTCTTATTGAGACATCTACACTATTGTTGTTTGATGTTTTTTTTCTTTATACTGTCACACTTTAGAGGTCAAGGGTGGCTTTAGGAGTCAACCCTCAACAAGCATGTGCACATAAAATTTTGCAGGCGTGAATTTATGGGAGGATAAAGAATAACACTTTTAACCGTACTCTAAATACATGGTTAGTCGGAAAGGGGGTACTAAGCCGAAAGGGTGTTAAAGTACCCATAATAAGGGATAACTTTTGTTCTACAACTTTCCCCAAAACTATAGCTTAAGAGAAATAGCTTTTCAAAGATTTCTTAAAAATTATGCTAAAATCTATCTGTCCGTAGCTATGATCAGCTGTTTTAACAATTTAGGTCATATTTGGGGTCACGGATTAGAAAATTAAAATAAAAATCTTTTACAATGCAAATAAAGATTACCGAATTTTGAAATTTTAACACTTGCTTTAAAATAGTCATCAGTGATACTTTTAGGCCCGGACCACCGCCAGTCGCCACCACCCGTCACAATACAGTTAAGGCCCGATTTAACCAACTTCAGATAACGTTTATTCAAGGAATAAGTTAGACATAACATAACATCCCGACTTGTATTCCCCGAAGGATTGGGTAGATGTGTTTTAGTACACCCTCGTTTCGCCAGTTATGTTTAAGTTCCATGTAATAGAGGGCGAGCCTATTGCCATTAACCGAGCACAAATCCAGACTCCGAGCTGCTACTGAGAAATTCCTAATGGAGAAACACACTAACATTTTGCTTGACCTGGGGGATCGAACCCAGGACCCCATGCTCAGCAGTCGCACTTGCGACCACTAAACCAACAAGGCAGTCAATAAGATAGACGTTTTGACAGAATTTCTATACAAAAGCCGTCAAAACGTCAAATTGATTCCTGAGATAAAAGTTATCCGACGTTGGTGAAATCGGCACTAAGGCTAGTTTTCACCAACATTAATTATCTGGTTAAACAACCGTTTACCTTGTAACACTTTAAGGTGGCTTTAGGAGACAACCCTCAACTAGCATGTGCACATAAAATTTAGCAGGCGTATACTTATGGGAGGATAAAGAATAACAACAACAATATATTATATTTTAATCAGAATTACAAATAGATCAATAGGGCGTGGTTCGTAGCAACGCGAGGAGTCCTCTCCTAGTTCAATGATCACGTAATCGGTTGTTTAATCAGACAATTAAAGTTGATGAACATCAGCCTAAGTTATGTTTGAGAGTTGTTTTGAATTAGCTTCGAGCTATTTGTGATTTTGTAAAAGTATAATTAAACCAATCTTCTCTCGTGTCGGCACCACCTTACTAAAATAGCTCATGCCGTGGTGGTATGATCAGCCAGCCAGCAAGATTGGTAGTGGTTCTGACTGCCCAGGGTGCGCCGTGGGTGTCGCGAAAGGCAACTAAGGGATTACGTCAAAGAGGATGGGCAGGAGCTTCTGACTGCTAACAATAACACACAGCGATCATCAATGATAATCAGTCTGCCCGGTGAGGTGAGGGGCTCGTGATCGTGACTAATTAACAACCGCCCGAATTATAAGACTTGTGAGGTTAAGCTGCGCTTGCCGCGGACAGTCCGTGGATGGGTGACCATTCGTGACACATCGAGACCCCTCGGTACCTCGGAGAGTACGTTAACTGTCGGTCCCGGGAGTCATACAAATACCTATGACTACCTATGACCTATGACTGTCATTACGGGTAGTCAGAAGCCCAGTCTGACAACTGGTCTAATCTTAGGAAATCCGCATTGCCCAGTAACTGGTTTGCGGAAGTCTGATGGCAGTCGTTCCGTGTAAAATACTGGTATTCAGCCGCATCTGGTTAGTCTGGAAGCTGACCCCAAAAAAGTTGGGAAAAGGCTAGGAGAAAGAGTTTAGCAGTGGAAGATTATCTACCGGTTGATATGAAAATTAATTAATTAAGAAGAGTGTCATCATAACTTAACAATTTTATACAGCTGCTCCATCATACCTACATAATTCCATGAAAAAAAAACCCAATAATAATAAAACCACACAAATATAATTCAATTGTTTATTCTCAGTACATTCAAAGCATTGTCACGTGCCAAAGTCTATTACTTATAAATATTATTTACATCTTATTGTATAAAGTATTGAGAACGCTCGCTATTATTCTACCGTTGACAGCGATGATATTTGCGAATACGTTATTCATAACGTGTTCAAAATTCTTCGAATTGTTACGAGAGTTTTGCATGAAGGCATTAATATCTTGTGATTTAATTTCATGTCAGTCTTTCAAAGAGTTATCAACAATTATCATTTATGATCTTCGAATATATTTTCTTTTCTTTGGTTTTGTATTTGGAACTAAACACCAAATCGATTTCAGGTTAGGTCTTAGACAAAAAAAATACTTATTAAAAAAATGTCTTACTTTCCTTTTTAGATTCTAATATTTTTTTCTTTTCATTGACATCAACAGTAGAATACATAGCTCCTATTTCTTTTGTGAATGTTTACATCACATTCACTGTTTATTGTTCAACAATCATTCGTGGTATCAATACTGATTGACAAGGCCAAGCGGATTCCGTTTACTAGCTGTGGCACAATCCTTAGCCTTTATCATTAACCGTAAATATATTTTTGCTTTAAAATAGTAAAAAAACAATTTTCCATTTTATAAAGTAACAATAATTAAAAAAAAAGCATTGGATTTTTAAAAAAAAATGGTTTTGTACAGGTAAAACTAATGCCATACGAAGCTTCTTTAAAAAAAACATTTTTATAAAATGTTGCTAAATGAAATACAGTAAAGAAAAATACAAAGATAAAATGTTAGACTACAAAAATGTATCTAAATATATTTTAAAAGAAAATCAACTCTTCAGCAATTTTTGTTTTTTTATAAATCACGCTTAAATGCAATTGCTCGGATAAAATAAATATTCAAACAGTTGATCATAATCATTATAAATTACTAATGCTAGCGTAAAAATTTTGTGCATTTTCATATAAATCACCCTCCACACACTTTGACAAAAATAGATTGTTTCTCATTTCTTTATCACTACACATCGTTTAAATTAGATTTCTATCTAAACACATCCATTTTGGAAACGCCAAATCTTTTGGAAGTTTCCAAAATCGATTTATGTATCTTCACTTAACTACATCTTGCGATATTGTCGGCGTATCTAGAACTAACTCTGTTAACAAAACTGCCAAGCGTTTTCTACATTAAAAGAAACGTTCACGCTCAAATTATCACACTCCAAAACAGATGGATATAAGGTTCACGTAAAAAGGTTACACTCACTGCGTTGTCACTTAAATCACTTGAGGTATCAAATTTTAATGGCGACAAGCAAACACGACTATCACTGAGAATAATTTTAAGTTCTCTTGCATTCTCATTGTTTTGATTGCAATCGATTGTAGTAGATCGTTTTGGAAAACTAGCAATTTGGATAAATTATTTAACACGAAATACTTAGATTATTACTTTTACATCTCGCGTTTGAAATAGCTATTGTAATTGCCAATCAGTTGAAAGTGGTTGCTAGTCTCGATTGCTTGTCTCAAAAGATATAAAAGCAATAAAATTAATACGTTTTCATAAGTATATGCTCTGCTAGAGGCGCACCAATATTTGCTATAACACCGTTGTTCTTTTTCTTATCTTTTCTATGCAAGGTACACTTTTTGTCTTTTAGTCCAATTTCAGATTTGTTGTGAGTTGTTTTTATTTGTGACGACACAGATAGGTTTCGTTTTTTTGTCCCACACGATCTATTGTCACTATCTTTTTTATCACTTGTGATTTTAGTTGCACTTTTAGTGTCCACTGTTTTGTGTTTTTCTTCTTTTTGTGGTATTCTTTCTTCTTTCGAACCAGCTGCTAGTTGTGAGTGGTCGAAGCATTTTGTTGATTTCTGTGAAATAATTAAACTTTAAAAATATTTATATTTTTTGTTATTACTATTTTGAGGCATTGAATTATTATAATGGCTAAGTAATCCAAAATAACTGGTAATGGTTATTTTTTTATCTGTAAGTTTTTAAAGTAATTAAGTATTCAATCAAGTTTTCAATTTAAGTTTGAATATCAACGCTAGTTTTATGTTGACTCCCTCAGGGTCTCTTAAGTCATTGATTTTTCAATTAAGTTATTCTGCTGTAGTACCAACTATAACTTTTTACTTAACCAACTTTGGATTGGATTTACATCGACTGAATATAACAATATCTTAGAGAATAACCACCTGTGTCTTGCTAACTGCACTACTACTATTTGTTTGAGATACATTTGTGTTGATTCAACTGCTTTATTGAGTGCAACATAGTCTAGTGAAACGTTGGTATCTAAATCAACAACAACATTGTTGAACACTACGAGTATCTCATCGTAAACTATACTGTTATTCCTAGAATTTCAATGTTCAACTTGCCAGGAGAGGTACTCTGGCCTGAGGTATATTGTAAGAAAATTGAATAACAGGTAAATGAAAAGAGATCTTATAGGATAGAAACGAAATGCGAAAGAGAATCGGGTGGCATTGTGAGTCAGTAGCAAGGTCTTTATATCTAAAATGTATGCATAAAAATAAAACAATGATGAGAAGAGGAACCAGGAAGTAGATAAAAATTTATCTTGATTCTAGAGTGAGGGATCATAAAGTGGGATTTTCACTTATACAGGACGGACATTTGTAATGGGGCGTACGAGCAGCTACATCAACAGATGTAGCTGCGTTATTTTTTTTATGGGTCTTTTTATCACTGCCGCTAAAATAAAATAAAAACTGTAAATGCAGTACTGTAAATCTTCAAAAGTTATAGACAGTATTTTAAGAATGTTCCTGTAGCTACGATTTAGGTAGCTGCCCATACTTCCCATCTCTATATTGCATTTTAAAATAATGTGGGATACAATGTGCTACTTACTGTAGGATTGACAGCCTTGGAGTATAATTGTGCTCGACCTTCTAACTCCATTTTGAGTCGCCAGTCTCTTAAGTACATGTGTGCTGCAGCTGCACTCGGCCAACCTCGCCGCCAAGTGTGCCACCTAAAGATAGATATTTATATAGAGTAACATCATATTAACTGGTGAAACTGTGGTGGGTTGCTAGGTATAAATAATAATACACATTCAAACAGACCTCAACACTCATAGACAAACACACTCCTACACAAAGTACACAATTTTGTTTTATTGATCTTTTGTTATTAAACTTATTACCTATAAGTATCTTTAAACATACTGTCCACGTATAGACACCACTAATCAATAAACAACCTATGTGTTGCATCAGCTCTATATTAGATAACAACTTCAAGCATTCGCATTTCCGAAGATAGACGAAGATTTCCGAAGCGCATAACTTATGTCGAACTACTGTAATTACTAACCTGGTCAATAACTGCAGTGTCCTAGACTTCTGCCCTAGTGACCGGTACATCAGTGCTGTATACCTGAAGGTTATCAGGTCTGCTCTGACGTTTCGCTCTGCTCCTCGATATCTAAAGCTCAGTCTTGTCGCTTCTAGGTAGTATTTTGCAGCTGGTGCTGGTAACCCTGGAATTTCGATCCATTTTTAGGACTACAACATCAGAAAAGTCATTGAAGAAATTTCAAACCGTCAAAGTCATTAGAGTTGCACATTTATACACTTCAAAATCAAACTGATGATTCGTTTGGGGACAAATATTCTGTTTTTTTTTTTATCTTTGCCCCACGCTTGGATTTCTCCTGTGTCTTGGGTGCGTTTACAAACACAAATCTTCACACGCACAAATATCCAGACCCGGAACAACTATGGCGCCCCGTACACAGTCAATCTGGATCGCGATTCGCGATCAAAATCAATGATCGCGATCCAGATTGATAGTGTACGAATTAGATTGACGGAACGGAACAAAACAATCTGGATCGCGATCATTGATTTTGATCGCGGATCGCGATCGAGATTGACTGTGTACGGGCCTAACTGTAGGCCATACAAATATTTGTTCCGTGCGGGAATCGAACCCACGACCCGACAAATATCCTGTGACACATCGTGTGACATCCTTGCCAACATCGCGCGGTTAGTGACAGCACGAAAATGTCGCAGAAGCAATTATCTGGCGACGACGAGCAATGTCTATTGCAGGCAACATAATTATGTCCGCCAGTGAATACGCGGCTTTGCTATAGTATTTCATGTTTTAATCATAAACATTAGTACGTATCCAAATAATTCATCGTTATTTGTATCGGATAATCTGACTGAAGCGTCGATTGATTTCAATTAATAATTACATTGCAATTAATCCTAGATTGATTAATGAATAAATAAAAGCGAGTACTGTAAACAGAGAGCACTGGTTAACTACTAAAATAAATATTGCTAACTTTTACATAACTGTAGCAATATAAAATGACGCAGAAGATAAACTGATAAAAGATAAAGGCACATAGTCTTCAATAGGAGTTATGTCACTTGTTAAAACCGCGTCTAACGCATGAATGTATAAGTAAAAATTGAGACCACACTACGAACACCTACTGGAAGTCAAAACATTTGGCCTTGAATATTTACTTTGGTAGTCTATCTCTTTCTAAATACCATATTCAGAAAGAGATAGAATTTATCCTTGTAGTGTGGTCTCCATTTTTACCTATACTTTCATGATCTAACGTCATTTTACGTGTATAATGAACATTGTGGTAAGACAGATAAAGTTCTACGCCCTGTTTAACAAATTTCAACTTATGTTACTAAACTTACCTCTACTTCTTAACCAGTCACCGTAAAGGACATAATGTTCCCAATTACTCGGCTCCAAGTCGACAAGCCTCATCAGTATCCTCTGCTTCTCATTCTCTGTCTTCAGCGTCAGCAACTCCACGTGGGCTTGCACGAAACTTGGCTGCAGCCATATGCACTTCTCCAGCATTGTTACAGCTTGGTGCATTCTGCCACTTTTCCTAAAATATTTCGCTAATAATTTTAACAGCTCTGCCATCCACCAGTGAAGTTAAAATATTAATTAAAATTCAGATTTAATTTTCAATTAGATTCTCATGAGGTACCTGTTGACGACATTGTTCGGGTGCAATTATTTCAAGTTTATAATCTAAGTGTAAAATGCTTAATAAAACATGTCCGAATTGATTTTTATACGTTTTATCCGTTCTGAGAAACTTTTCTAAGCTATTACTCATGGTGTTACTTCTAAACCTTACAACATCCTCCATCACTTAGCTCAGAACATGTCTTCATTAACACATTTTACTTACTTATAAAGCTTGCCGAGATTGTAGTGTGCGTTCACGTGGTACTTATTAAACTTTATGGCCTGCAAGAAATGATGTTCTGCGTTATCCATCCCGGAGACCAGGGTGCCGATGTTGTTGTGAGCGCTCGCGTAGCTTGGCCATAACCTAAGAAAAAGAGAATTAGTGTGCTTATAGACGAAATTGATTTTGACGATCGAGATAATCGTCAATTAATAATGTCACTCAATAACAGACTTGATTTTACTCTCAGATTTTTCTCAAAATTGATCAAGTATGTACCGACTCGACCAAATCTAAAGAATGCTTTTCTGCAGCATTGCTGATAGATAAAGTAGTGGTTTATAGTGTTTTTATATTTTTATCCATATCTAACACTATTATTAATGTGCCAAAAGTAGGAAAATAAGATTCGATCATTTTGATGATTAAAAAATTAAAAGATTTACAACTCGTTATAAATAAAGTTGATCGAGTGTTTTGTAATGTCGCCTATTAATAATTTTAAATACATTGCATTATTTTATACAACACTACTAAAGCCATTTCGCACTAAATTGTTCCCAGTCCTGTCTTTAACACCACACAATCTATGGGCATCTAGCATACATCACATGGCAGGGTTACTTCAAAGCAATCAAAGACGATTGGCACGCAATTTAATTGCAGCTGTGACAGTTACAAGAGGCTTTATTCATTGGACTGTGCCTTTGGAGTACAATCGTTACTGTTACCTATCTAAAACACGAGTTTACCACTTTGTACTATCTATTGAATGTACCTATTATATGCCCGGTTCCTATGGCCAAAAACGAGTGGTTTTACTTACTAATGGAAGCATTTTTTATTGCCAAACTGGGCATATAAATAGACTCGCAAGCTAATTTTACATGTCGATGCCCCCAAGCAATAAGTCGGTAACGTGCTATTATGGACTTAATGCTTTTATGTCAAATTCGGCACCTATGGGTTGGAACACATCTAAGATTTTTTTCCAGATTTTTCCAAGTGATATTAACGGAGATATATTGTATTAGTAACATAATTTAGTTATCACATTTCCTGTAATATATATTTTCTTAAATTGCTAGGTTTAGCGCATACATTCCATGTTGATATGACAATTACATTTCACAAAAAAAATGCTTTCATTTGATATATCAATGACCGCAGTACTCCGACTCGTTGGAAAGATATTTAACAAAAACAGTAAAACATTTCTCCTGTAAAATTTGGATTTTACGATTACCGACTTGTTGCATGGGGGCATCGATGTGTTATCTACTAACTTATGGGGGGTCTACTATGCAAAGCTATGGGGTCTGTGCTTCATTATTAGTAAAGATATAAGTGAATTAATTTTAACCAATAACGCTCGGTAAATCATAGGATTCGGCGATGTATTACTTAATGTACACGCTAAGACAATTTTTGAACGATATACTTGTATAGTTTCAACGAAAATTAGCTTCAGCTAAAGTTTGTTTTACTTCAAGCTCAACTCTCGGGTTAAATATCTCGCATACATGACGAATAGCTTAATAAACTTTGCTGAACTCGACCCGCAATAGTTCGCGTTAAGGCAAACGGCTTTGTTACCTCAAAGCTTCTTTGTAATGTTTGATGGCACTGTCTTGTTGCTCTGTCTCGCGTAGAAAGTTTGCCAAGTTGTAGTGCAGTTTAGCGTTTTGCGGCAAAGTCACTAAATCCGCCCTGTAACAAACAAAACACATTTGGAGGTAATTTACGCCCGAACGCGGCGACTGTAGAGCGAATATTGCAAGACTTGTAAATCGCGGTTACCATTTTGTGTCATGTTTAATACATTTCTCTTTAATGTTTTTGGAAATGAAAATTTCGAGGTGTTTCCTTGTGAAAGTTATTAGTGTTTAGGGAAAACGATTTCTGGGTGAAATTGCGTTTGTTTTACTAATGGTGGTGCAGAGTTTGGACTGTTTGGGTTAGAGATTGGGTGTACATTTATCAATTGGATCTAAAAAGCGTGGAGTTTCGAATTTAGACTTTTACATAACATGCATAATATAACATCACATCTTATATTCCCCGAAGGGTTCGGCAGAGGTGTTTTTAGTACACCCTCATTTCGCCAGTTATATTTACTTCCCTTGTAATAGGGGGCGAGCCCATTACCATTAACCGGGCATAAATACAGACTCCGGGCTGCTAGTGAGAAATTCGTAATGGAAAAACCCAATAACACTTTGCCCGACCTGGGAATCGAACCCAGGGCCTTATGGTCAGCAGTCACGTTTGCGACCAACAAGGTTGATTTAGATTTTTGCTTTAAATAAAATTAAAGATAGAACAGTAACTATACTGGCCTGCAAAAATAAGTACTACACTTTTAATGATATTTACTTTTAAAGTGTGGTACTTATTTTTGCAGGCCAGTGTAATTGGCTTGTAGCGAGCGAACGAAATCCGATCCCAATAGAGGTGTCCTCTTTCGGGTGATTAAACAGATTCTAAAGGATTGAAATGTAAATCAACTTCGTTTATCAATACATTACCATAGAAACCGAGAACAAAAGGTAGTTTTACAAACTCAATATCTCCAAAATCAATTTGTACTTTATGAGGTAACTTTGAGTTTAGCTTTGAATCTATGGGATCCATTCAAACAAGAGGCGAGACCTAAAACGCTCGGCTCTGAAGGAGTCGTTATAGAAGTTTATCTTGCACTCGGAATGCAGGTTTCGGAGCCGAAAACTTTACTAGTGGATAACGACTGCCCACCATATAAAGTTACTGCAATATGCACCCACTTACTTTACAAGTATTCAACTTGAAACTATTTAAAACAGGTCGGTTGGAAGTATGGAACTAACCGTATTAGTATTTGAAGTATTTTCAGAATACGTCGGTGAGAGAATAAGTAGCTAAATACCTACAGGGTTATTCTAAACTAACTGGCGAAACGTCAGGGTTACTGGTTATCAGTAACTAGCGGCTCGTCCCGGCTTCACACGGGTGGACATTTTTCCCGTGTTTGCAACATTTTTCATTTATGCGCCGCTCCTATTGGTTATAGCGTGATGTTATATAGCCTATAACCTTCCTCGATAAATGGGCTATCCAACACAAAAATAATTTTTCAATTCCAACCAGTAGTTCCTGAGATTAGCGCGTTCAAACAAACAAACAAACTCTTCAGCTTAATAATATTAGTATAGATAGAACACATCCATATAAAAAATACCTTAGCTTTAGTTCATTAAATAACAAGGTACCTAACTACTTGAATTGACTGCCTCTTTGGTCTAGTGGTCGTAAACGCGACTGCTGATTCCTGAAATCCTGGCTTCGATCCCCAGGTCTGAAAAAGTGTTATTGGGTTTTTCCATTAGGAATTTGTCAGTAGCAGCCCGAAGTCTGCATTTTGATCGGTTAGTGGCAATAGGCTCGCCCCCTATTACATGGGTCTTAAACATACCTGGTGAAATGAGGGTTGTACAATACACCTCTGCACTACCCTTCAAGGAATACAAGGCGTGATGTTACATTAATACAGTAGTGAAGTGCGTGCAGGTAGCTACAAATGAGAAACATTTTAAGATGAGATAAGATGAGATGCATTTATTTGTTCAAAACATGTGTCATTACATGATGGTACATAGATGCAACATTAAATAATTTGGTATCAACATGTTTTTCCGTAATAGGCGTACAAATTAAAGATAAATTAAATTATTACATACATACATACATAAACTCACGCCTTTTTCCCATGGGGGTAGGCAGAAACTATAGAACGCCACATGCTACGACTCTTACGTACCCCTTTCGCTTCATTCGCATTCATACATCTTGTCATACACGCACGCCGGTTGAGAGTACTACGCACCTGACCTTTGTGAAGAACATCACCAATAACATCAATGTATGTCCTTCTAGGACGTCCTCTACCGGCGTTCCCATTAACATCCGCCTTATAAATTCCTTTTGTTAATCGCCGTTCACTCATTCTCTCAACATGGCCAAACCACCTAAGCATACTCCTTTCAATTTTTGTCACAAATTATTATGATAAAATATAACACCTTGTACTTCTAAAATTTCACTACAGCCGACCACAGATAGTCCACTAAGTTGCTCATAGCAGTCATAGCCTAGTGGTGTGACCATCGGATTGCCAAGTCATAGGTCTCGAGTTCAAACCCAAGGCATGCACCTCTGACTTTTCGGATTCATGTGCCTATAGTAAATTATCACTTGCTTAAAAGCGGTGAAGAAAAACATCGCGAGAAAACCGATACCTGAGAGATATTTCTCGACGGCATGTGAAGCCAAGTCAGAGGCCCAAGGGCGGCATGAACTCTGACACCAGTTTAGTCACTAACCACACGAAAAGAAGAAGACTAAGTTGCTCGAGACACAGCTGATCACTATTGTATATAGCTACAGTTACCGTTCGCTGAATGGCTTCAACTTTTACCCCGTGTGGGGATGGGTTAAAATATAAAACTTCCTCACCGCACGCTGGGAATAGACACGTGTTGTAAGATGCAACAAAACCCAACATGTTTGGTGGTAGGATCTATACGGTCCGCCTGACTGGCCACCCTCACATTAAAGTCAAGTCAAGCAGTTTACTGTGTTCCGTCGTGTGTATGTGAGAGCCAGAGGTGTATAGGGGAGTCCCTCTATATCTCTGTTCCTTGGATGTGCTCCATCTTAGACCCTATCTGCGCTTACCATCAGGTGAGACTAGGGCCAAACGCGACAAAGACAAGAATAAAAAAAACTGTCTCGAATAACTTAGTGGCTCATAATATATACGGTCTGCTTTATACTACAGTTTCACAATTCATCTCATTTACTCAGAGCTCTATTAATAAACCATTAACTGCTTTGGGTAATAAACAATACAATTAATTACTTTTCACTATCTGTTCCGTTCTCGTAATTATAAACAGCTATTTTAAACAGGAAAGCTTCTTAGTACGCTATTATTATTAAATACAGTTCTAGAACTTGTAATTATATCCCTTCATTGGAATTAAGATATTTTTATGAAAGGTAGAGACAAACTGATTTAGAAGCACGATACTTCTTCACTCGTGTCGGTACAATACGACGCAACATGATAGCCCATTACTGTCCCAGATGTACATGACTTAGGCCTTAGTCCACCACGCTGGCCTGGTGCGGGTAGGCGCCCTTCACATGCCATCAAGAACTTTTTGGAGCCCTCTCAGGTCTGCAGGTTTCCTCTTGATATTTTTCCTTCATCGTTAACGCAAGTGATAACCAAATTCCCATGCGCACATGAATTCGAAAAGTCAGAGGTTCGGGCGGAGATGGAACCAGGTCTACATAGAAGGCTAGCGTTCAGGCTATCACAAGATAACTATGGATTAGACGAACGACCTGGTAAGCTGATATCAAAAGGAGGTCCGTTATAGGTAAATGTTGCCTCAATGGATAGAATGAAATTCCTCTCATAACGTTTCAGAGGTATTTCCATTAAATAAACCTCTAATACCTAGCCGGAACACATTTACTCTACCATAAACAAGTTCTAAACCGCCTTCTATAGAAAATTGAATGGACTCGTAAACCTCCAACAGAATTTAATATAACCGATATTTCATTACGTAGTATTTTATGAAGTTACCTTCTTGAAGGAGGTCAGTTCCTTGGTATGATATCAAACGTATTGAAGATGGTTTGGGGACGAGTCCATAAAGGGGCTTGCCTCGAATTGAGGTCTGCCTCAGATTGAGGCTTGCCTTGAATTGAGGCACGACAAGTTTGTCGAATAAACTAAGTACTTCCTTACTTCCTCTTAGCCTTTTCCCAATTATCTTGGGGTCAGCTTCCAGTCTAACCAGATGCGGCTGAATACCAGTATTTTACACGGAGCGACTGCCATCAGACCTCCGCAACCCAGTAACTGGGCAATGCCGATATCCTAAGGTTAAACTGTTTGTCAGACTTTCGGGCTTCTGACTACCCGTAACGACTGTCATAGGTATTCGTATGACACCCGGGACCGACGGCTTAACGTGCTCTCCGAAGCACGGAGGGATCTCGATGTGTAACAAATAGTCACCCATCCACGGACTGACCGCGGCAAGCGCAGCTTAACCTCGCAAATCGCAGTCGAGTAAACTAAGTATCATTTATTATTTTAACGAGTTCGTACGCATTTTTGAAACTAATTCTTCTTCTTCTTCTTCTTCTTCCTGCCCTTATCCCACACTAAGTGTGGTCGGCACAACATGTATTTCACAAATTCATGTTGTTAGAGGTTTTGGCTTATTGTTTTATGACCGGCCGCCTGCCTGACATCAACCCTCCTTGGGAATACTCGTTGCACCGTCGCGCGGGTGACCCAATGTGCTTGCTGATATTATGCACTGGGTCCCAAAATGATACGCTTGTGAATCCTATTGCCGACAATTAAGCAGTGTGTTCTTCTTGGTGGAATATACTTGTATTTTTGAAACTAATTATTTACATTTTTGTTGATTTATAAGCGTGTTTCAAAGTACCTAGGTATTAGTTTAGAAGAAATATTGTTAGATATTCTGATTTTAGATTTTGTTTATCGAAACTAATGAGTTACCTAGTTATATTTCATGTTGAAGCATAACAAAAATAGTTGAAAACTTTATTTTACGTTCCAATATTATTATACATTTTTGAGAACTTGTTAAAATTAATGAAGAAACAAAACTGAAACTTACTTCGAAATAAAACTGATTGTAAAAAAAAATGTATTTTTAGGAGAATTATGTGAAAAGTCAGATAGTTTCTACCTCGTGCCTCTTTTGCTCATTATTTTCTCTACTCTAGGCGCATAAAGAGGCATTCGCGTTATGTACACACCTTTACAGTAATAACTGCTATCAAACGGACCAATAAAGCAATATTGATAGTAAAATGTTCCGGGAAACGTTTGTAAAGTAATTACTTCTGCAAGGTACTTACTGGTGGATGGCTATCGGAAAATATCTATGGTTCAACGTGCAAATTAATTTACTGAGTTAAGTTGTTGTATATAATAGGTTCTCGGATATAGCCAGAAGAATCTCATCCAGGTTGTGAAAAAAATATTACTTAATTTAAAAAAAACGCTTTTATATGATAACATTACGCCTGTATTTCCCGAAGGGTTGGGCAGAAGTGTTTAGTAACACCCTCATTTTTCCGTTATGTTTAAGTCCCATGTAATAGAGGGCGTGCGTAATGCACTCAACCGGGCACAAAATTCAAACTCCGGGCTGCTACTGAGGAATTCCACAAGGAAATACCCAATAACACTTTGCCCGGCCTGGGGATCGAACCCGGGACCTCACGATCAGCAGTCGCGGCTGCAAGCACTAGACCAATAAGGCAGTTCTCAGTTTGGAATGTTTTGCAGTATTTAGTAAGACTAACATTGATACAATTGATAGAATAGCTTACTGCGTAAATAAATTGTTCGCGTTAACGAAAGGAGGTTTAACCCGTCAAGTGTCGGGCGCACATACGGGTGTGCGTAAGAAATACGGGTGTGCGTAAGAAATTCGGGCGCGAAGTGTCGGAAGCACACACGGGTGTACGTAAGGAACGCGCTCCTATAAATTCGGTTCGTGTAAACAGTAAAATAAAACGTACAAAATCCGCTACCATAGGAGCGCGTTCTTTACGCAAACCCGTGTGTGCCTCCGACACTTCGCGCCCGAATTTCTTACACACACCCGTATGTGCGCCCGATACTTGACGGGTTAATACACTCAGCAGTGGGTAGTTTGAAGCTATGAGTGACGATGGCGTTGACAATTTTGATTACGGAAATTAATATACCATGGAATGATCTTAATTATTTGACTGCCTTGTTTGGTCTAGTGGTCACAAGCTCGACTACTGAGCATGGAGTTGTGGCGGCATCTATCACACCACATGAGAACTACGCAGCACGACGATTGTCTAGCCAGACTGCAGCGACAACAATGACAACTCTCAAATGAAACATCACAAATCCTGCATCGCGATATCAAGATTTGACACGCAGATAGTATATATACAACTTCCCAACATCAACCGTTGGGCAGTAGCCCGCCAGGCATAAAACCCGCCTGGTAGGAGGATCCTCCCTTTTCGTTGGAGGAACACAACACCTCGTTTCTCCACAGGTTCCTGGGTTCGATCCCCAGGTCGGGCAAAGTGTTATTGAGTTTTTGCATTAGGAATTTCTCAGTAGCAGCCTGGAGTCTGGATTTGTGCCCGGTTAATGGCAATGCGCCCGCCTCCCATTACACGGGACTTAAACATAACTGGCGAAACGAGGGTGTACTAAAAATCATCTCTGCCGTACCCTTCGGGGAATACAGAGCGTGATATTATGTTAATCTTAATTTTTAATTTAACATTTTTTGTTAACTGAACACAGATAGGACAAAGTAATTTTAAATTATTAACAAAATATTAGTTCCTTAACAATTAAATTATTATTATAACTTTGCCGACGAGAATCGTGAGCTTATAAAGTAACAATTTGCCAGCAATTAAATAGTTCACAAGTTCTAAACTTGAGGAACGTAACTGTCCAAAGTTATTATACTGTATTAAGGTCTTGAAATATCGATGGAAAGTTCCAAGGTCACGCTTAGACAAATTAGTTATAATTATTTATAACAGTCATTAATTTGTATTAAGATAGTATCTGGAACATCCGTCAAGGTGAAACGGTCAGTTAGAATGATGATTAGGCATTATAATAGGGAGAAAGGGAGGTAGATGAAAGTTTGATTGGTGGGCTTGGTTTTGGCTTGACTTTTCTTCATCAATGGTTGCGGATTTGATAGTAGGTCTACAAATAATTATTCCAGGTCTAACATTTGCGCAGGTGAGTATTGTGTGTAAAGACACTTACGATACAGGAGAAATTCTATTTTGCAGGCATATTTTTACTAAAAATAATCCCTTAAAAAACTTTTAAGATAAACGGTTTTTATCATGCAGCATCGGGATTTGAGGATTGAGGGTTGATATTATTACAGTGTGGTATTGTCATAGAGTTGAATTTGTATTAAAGTTTCAGAAGAATCGGCTAAGCAAAAGTAGTTAAAAAAACTGTCGCAAGATTTGCATCAAACAAACAAATATACGAAGTAAAGCTAAATCAAACTGTTTAAAAAGGATAAAGATCCAAGTCCCCAAATAATACACAACCTATGCAAAGGTAAAGTCTCACTGCGCTATCAATCTCTAAAACTTGACAGACATATTTTTCGAATATTATCTTATTATTGCTTACCTCAACAAAGTTGCTCGATCCCGCCATTCAGCGTTCCTCCGATGTGTTCTTGCCACGCCACTGGCAGCGAGTACTGCCAGGCCAATTGCCAGAAACATTTTAGTGCCAGGCTTGGAACACCACATCAGCTGGACTCCGTATGCTGTTATTATGACACTGCCCACGCTGCAATGAAAAGTAGAGTAAGATCCAATATCCAGAGACGGACAGGTACGATAAGCTGACATCGGCACGCCAAAAATTTCTTAAAATTGACTATCTTGAGGCAGTCCAAGTAAACGCTTTTTTGACAGCTTAGGATTTTGTAAATAATGAGCTGAAAAACACAACACGAAGAGCTATTGGTGAGACCTTCGTCCAGGATAATTTAGGTTACACAAATGAAAAGAATTGTGGAAATGGATCGTTTTAGTAGGCATGTCATTGTTAAAATCAATGTAGATTTTGATGGGGCCATTTAAATTTTAGATAATTGGATATTTGATATCACCCGATTTGGTAGAATTACAATTTTCTATAAAATTTTCATCAACCTGTTTCCTAGTATTGGGCGCAACATTGGTACAACAAATTAAAAATATTTCATACTATTCATAAATAAATTACAAAGTTTTCATTTCGAAACTGTATTGAAACTGAACAAAACTCATCAAATAGTAATATTGCTACACTATAAAATAGTTTTACCTTGGTATATAGAGCACTCTCTCGGCAATAACAAATCCCACTGTTACCAGTAGATTGCTTGCAGGCACAAAGGGTAGAACCATTAGAAGTAGACCGATTACTGCTGGCGTGTGCTTCTGTACCTATCGTAAACAAAGAAAAATAAACTTTAACAATACTATAATGTACTATAATATAATTAAAGTTATAACAGCTTCTGGTTAGTGTTTTATTACCAGGGATGGGAATAGGTAAAGTTTTGAAATTCATGCGTAGATCAAAGCATGGGTGGCCTCTAATAAATTTCATAATCTTAGGTCTAGTTCTAGTCTAGCCTACTTCCTTTACTATGTCGTATTCAGTATAGTTAGTCTCTTCATAAGACTGTTATTTGGTAATTAATTCTGTAATTTAAAGGTATATCCATATTCAGATGTCTTTGTGAATTTGATGTCTCTGCGGGTAGTTAAAAACCTGTCCATTTCGATTTCTGGTTATCCAAAAAGTGTTCATATGGAAAACAAATTTAATATGTAAAGGAGTTAGAACTTACTTCCAAATCAGCAATAAACCGATAGCACAACAGCAACAACGCCCCAAAAGCGGCACAAGTGAGCAAATTCCTAGGATCCCAGCCGCTGGTGATGAGAGGCACTGAGCCCATCTGCCAATCATGACTCAGGGTCCACGGGCAAAGAAGTAACCACCAATTGAATGCTGCTAAGTAGCAGAATGTCATCAATCTACAAGAAATAATATCTATAAGGACCTATTATGTGAACGCCTCTCCATGGTTACAGTTGAACCAGTCCACTGCATATTGCGAACATTCTTCTTCTTTCTTTCTTTATAAAAAAACGTTGCCCCACACTAGGAATTTCTCCTGTATCGTGGTTGCGTTTACAGACACAAATCTTCACATACACAAACGCCCAGACCCGGAACAACTATCTGTAGGCCATACAAACATTTGTTCCGTGTGGGAATCGAACCCACGACCCGTAACGCAGAAGCCAATCGCTCAACCACTGCACCAAACATGTCGTCTCAATATTGAGAGGTTAGGCAGTCTATTTTGTGATCATTAAAATAATTTATTTTTTGGGATGACCGGTTAGCCGGATATCATCAATTCATGGTTGTGACACGTAAAACAAGGTTTATTATGCTCATCGTAGAATTCTAACTTGTACATCTTCCTTGCAAGATCAGCCTTGTAGTAACAAAATAACTTAAAAAAACATACGAACAAACTACCATAGTCGTAACATGATGATTTCACCAATAGTTTATATAGATGATATGATGATATTTACCTGACAAAGAAACTAGGATGAAAAGCAGCAGGGTTGTCCTGTGGTGAAAATGATGGCCAGGTGCCCTGCAATAACGCTAGTCTCAAGCAGACCAGCAATGCAAGGGAAACCACAACCTTGATGGTCCTTATTGACAACCCTGTACATTTCTTCTCGATTTTTAGCGAACATATTGACCTGAAATTACACTATAATAAGTAAAACGGTACATTAATTTATGTTGTACTAACAATCATTTTTATAAAGAAGTATGCAGTAATTTGTCACGTAAAGATTTATAGTTTGCTTTTTCAAGAAAATACTTTAAAATATACTGCGAATTGTTTTAACATTGGTCAGACATTCAAAAGTCTTGCTAACTGTAGAAAAAGATAATTATGCCTTGGACTAGGTTTTATCAGATACACTGTTATCGTTTTATAACAGGAAAACATTCTGGAATTACGAAATATAACGGCACTCTCGATTTTCGAATTAAAAGTTTAAATTAAAATAAAGTATTACATCCAAGCGAGCGATCAATGAGTATTTGAGCTTGATCACCGTTACCGCGGTGCGTCAGATCAATGACCATTATTTTGCTACGCCATTTACCGGATGAGAATATTTGAAGTGAATGTTAATTGATAAGGTGTGGTATATTTGTGAATTAAGAAGGTTATAATATATTAAATATTTGATTATTTTAGATGTTGTGCTAAATATATCTTCGTACTTCACAAATTGGAAATTTTTTTCCTTCCTCCAAGATCAAAACATCATACAACTAATGGCCGGTTCCTAAAATTTACCGATCGTTATCAGTTAAAATTAAGACTTGTATCTTTAACAATAATGAAGTAAAGACCCCATAGCTTTGCACAGAAGACCTTCCCATACGTAAGTGGCTATCACAGATTCAATTAGCTTACGAGTCCATTAATATTGCTTAGTTTAACAATAGAAATTGCTACCATTAGTAAGTAAAACGATTCGTTTTTAGCCATAGGAACGCAGTAAGTCGCATGTTTTGAAGTACTGGAAACACGAAAACTGACATTAAACCGAAAAATCGTTACAAAAAACAAGTAACAACTACCGCTTTAAAGCATCATTAAAACATACGAATGGCCGTCTATCGCAATATTTGTCCGTCTCTTATTATCCTAGTAGTCGAGGAAAAACCCGGCGAGCACTTTTACAAATGAGAAGCAAATAAAAGCTACAAGTGTCCAACAAGTAGTCCGTGAACTAGGACCAGAAGGTTGCAAGTTCATTATAAACCTTGTTCAACTACTGTGGGGAACCCAGTACTAACAGATGCAGCATACTTTGTTCAAGAGATTTGTTCGAAACTAGGTCCAATTAGCGATGACGCAATTTATATTTTTGTTAGCTCTAAATTTTTACAAATATTATCAAATCTAGAATTTTGAAGTTACATTCGAATTTTAATATTAGAAAAATCTTGAAGCCTTTTCACCCAACACAACGTAAACCAAGTCAATTTATCATTTTTATCAGAACAGAAGATTACTACCGTCGAGATAAAACAGATTTTCCAAAACATAAACTCAGCCTATCAAAGTAAAGAATTTCATAAAAGATTAAAATCTATTACAATACCTTTTAACAAACGGCCAACATCTATAAAAGTCGAAGGCTAGATTGAGTATAAATATCATGATGCCGGTCTCTTTGGCCAGCATACTGAGAGCTCCGAGCACCACACTGAGCCACACGCACTTCTTGTTGCTGGTAGGCCTACAAACAATGGACGGTATTTTATATAGTATATTTTATTAGAATAAGGCTTTGAAGGGAGCGTAGCGGAAATGAGGTGGTTGATTATATTTTCTCTTATGTTTCAATTTGGATCTTGATCGAGAATTAAGTTGATCCAAATCTATTACATGCTTTTAAAGAAAATATTGCTAAAGTCAAGTAAAGACAGTATTAATAAATAGCCTTCATCAGAGAGCAACCTCTTAAGCGTCATTTTAATATGACATGAGATGGAAATTTGATAAAAACATAATTAATGTTCTTAATGGTGTGATTAGTCCACGTACTCACACCAGGCCAGCGTGGTGGACCAAGGCCTACACACTTCTCATTCTAAGAAGAGGTCCGTGCCCAGCATTGAAACAGTAATGGGCTGATTATGCTTCGTATTCTAAAAAAATTATTGATAATTGTATGAAATTATTCCTCTTGGGGGTCTGCCTCTCATGTTGCTATGTTAAGAGGGTTTTACTGATACAGACTTAAGAGCAGACGATAATAATCATGACTAAATAATTCATTGATATGAAATTTCTAAACTGGTCAGATATTATAGATACCTACATACACAGATACATAGCATAACATCACGCCTTGTATTCCCAAAGGGTTCAGCAGAGGTGTTTTAGTATACCCTCGTTTCGCCAGTTATGTTTAAGTTCCATGTTATAGGGTGCGAGCTTATTGTCATTAACCGGACACAAATCCAGACTCTGAGCTGGTACTGAAAAATTCCTAATGGAAAAACCCAATAATACTTTGCCGAACCTGGGGATCGAACCCAAGACTCTATGCTCAGCAGTCGCGCTTGCGACCACTAGACCAACAAGGCAGTCATACATAGTATTACAGATACCTATTAGGTTTTAGACAGGTGTTGTCAATCGCTAGCTCCAAAGCCCCAAATTCATACCTACTCGTCTACTTGTCAGAGTATTACAAATTCTTACTATTACCAGGGGATTAAACGTATTTTCATTGCGCAAACAACTTAAAGAAGCTTTACTTAAAGAGGCTTTACTCGTCACGAAAAATACGATACGTTCAATTGAAATACATTTACCAAGTATTTTGTCAAATAAAACTTTGACAGAGAGGATTCTGGGAATATGTGAAATACTGAATTCTCCGTATTTTTTTTTATAAAAATCTGACGTAAACTAGCAACAGAGAATGTAGCAGTAATTCAGATACTAATAATAATAGGGTGCGCTCAAACCAAGGTGTTTTGTTTGAACACGTCGTTACAAGTACAGTTGCAGTAACTGATCATTACCATGCACGCCACCGCGGCCGCAAGCTGAACGCGTTAGTTTGAGCGTACCTTTACTAATTGAACAGATGGGACGATGTAATGATTGATACTGTAAGCCCTAGGGCGCATGATACACGTTCAATATTTATCGCGACATTTGGTACGCGACCCTGGATCGTGATATTTATTGAGCATTTAAACAAATACATTGATCTAAATGCTCAATAAATATCACGATCCAGGACCGCGATCCAAATACCGTTGCTTTTTAAAAAAGAAAACGTTGCCCCACACTGTCGTTTCTCCTCTATCGTAGGTGCGTTTACAGACACAAATCTTCACATGCATGCTCAGACCCGGAACAACTATTTGAAGGCCATACAAATATCTCTGATCCGTGCGGAAATCTAAGCCACGACCCATAGTAAGTCTTGATTTTTATATAGCTGGGTTAGTTCAATTTAATATATTCTTTGTTTTTTTTTTATTCTCTTTGTGTTGTACAACTTCCATAAGCATGTAGTGTTTACCTATAAGTGATTGTTGCACTAATGTAAAATAATTTATTGCATGATGTCTTTTGTATAAAACCAGTGTGAACAATTGTTGGAGAACCAATAAAATAAATAAATAAATAGCGCAGAAGCTAATTGCTCAGCCACTGCACTAAACGTGTCGTACGTATTGAACGTGGGGCATGCGCAGACTAGGTACTTTTTTTAAACGCGTGATTTTCTTTCTTAGCTGGCCTAAGTTGAGAAGGACGCAAGGCAGAGGACAATAAGATGAATATAAGAAAGCATTGAATGATTTACAAGTTGAAGGCAAAAGAAGTGTGAATTCATAACTTACCTATGATACACTAAAAGCGACGATAAAAAGAATATACAAGCTAACACGTCAGCTCTGCCCACTACTCCGGCTACCTGCCGACAATAAAACATTTGTTTACTTAAATAACATCATTAAAATTACATTAATTACATAGTTTTATTCCAGGACAATTTTAGAAATGACAATTTATACGAGTTTCAAACCCATCTGGGATTGTCAGCGCTTTTATTTTATCGTTGGAAAATCCTCATGGATGTCCCTCGCCCGAGGAAGGCGAGGGGGTCTACCGGCCTCTTACCGGTTAAAAACCAACGGTGTTCCTCCTCCTCACCATTCGGCCGGGGTCGCGGCATTCGCAAAAGCATGCACCGCAACCCCGGCAGGACCCGGTCCGCCAACCTTTGGCGGACCTCTCCTCTGTGGAGCCTTGCCCCACGTTCTCCTGAGAAGCGCGCACGGAACACTGCGCGCCGCCTTCTCGAGCCTGTTACTGGTCGAGCGGTGGGTGGAATTGTCAGCCCTACCTGTCTTGCTTTGTACATTGTTTGGATATAAATAGACAATCGGTTCGGTCTAGCTGAATTTTGTAAGCTTTTTTAGGTTTTGACATTTACCGTAAAAAGCCACGTGCCCTTTCATAGTTTTTGTAGGATTATTAAACGTTACATATTACATAACATCACGCCTGTATTCCCCGAAGGGTTGGACAGAGGTGTTTAGTAATACCTTCTAGATCCTATTGCCATCAACCGGGCACAAATCCAAACTCAGGGCTGGTACTGAGAAATTCCTAATGGAAATACCCAATATCACTTTGCTCGACCTGGGAATCGAACCCAGGACCCTATGTTCAGCAGTCACGCTTGCGACCACTAAACTAACAAGGCAGTCAATAAGTCATATTAATCTATACTAATATTATGAAGCTGAAGAGTTTGTTTGTTTGTTTGAACGCGCTAATCTCAGAAACTACTAGTTGGAATTGAAAAATTATTTTTGTGTTAGATAGTCCATTTATCGAGAAATATTATAGGCTATATAACATCACGCTAAAACAAATAAGAGCGGAGCATAAATGAAAAGTGTTGCAAAAACGGGAAAAATGTCCACCCGTGCGAATCCGGGACGGGCCGCTAGTGTTCTTATAATTTGCGGATAATGCGCTAATTAATGACTCACCGCCTCAGTATGTACAGGATGCACTGCGAACAGCAAGGCCGCCAGCGCTGCAAATGGCCGCTGCAGTCGCGCGATAGTGACGCAAGCTCGCGCAACTAGCGCGCAACACGCAGCGTGTAGCGCAACGTTGCACGCGTGCCACCACCACGGCCTGAGGCCCGCGAGAGCGTGGTTTAGTCTGTAACAATAAAACATTATTAGTTAGGCAATTATTGGATGTCAATTATTTGTTACAGCTAGTTCACACAGAAACTGTTTACAGGATCCGTTTTAGCGGACCCGTTTTTATTTTGGTGATGGAGCCTGTAGTTGTATGAGCGAGTTCTCATAAACGACAGTATTCCGAATCCAGTAAAACAATACTGGATCCGTTATTTTTATCGTAACCAGTCTGCCAGAAGCGACGCAGCTGCCATTTCTTTAACTGATCCGTCGGTACAGATGTGAACAACACATCCAGCACCGACGGATCCGTTAAAACGGATGCGCTGTGTGAACGGGAGCTTACAGGTTAAAAATATTGCGTGCTATTTGGCTAAGAATTTGTAAAACCATCAGAAGCCAAGTTAGCTTTGAATAAATATCGTCTCTAGAACTTATTACTAAAGTGGCTGAGTAGGATTGAAACGCATGGTTACCGGATGGTTATTATGACCGATATCCAGGTCGGGATAATGTTTATTAGCCTTTTCTATCTGGATCCTACCTGTGATGTCTTGGGATATATAGATCTGTTGGATGTAGTGAGAGCCACCAATAACAACCACGGGTTTTTATATGTTCTTTAAGTTTAATTATTACAATGACTGGCTTATTCTGTCTGAATATAAAATAAAACAAGATCGGCACTGGAGGGCTAGCCGTGTGTCGCGTGCGACGTGACGCGTACGCACGGTCCCGTGGCGATGATGGCTCTGTCGTCGCTCGGAGCGCGGGCGCGCGTCGCCGCCGGCGCGCTGCACCTTCACTGCCCCTCGCTCTTCGTCCCGCCGGGCCGGGCCCCCCGCGCGCGTGGTTCACATAGCGTGAACAGATCCGTATTTTTTTTCCTACTTGACGACCGTTCTACCTAGCTTTTTCCCAACTATGTTGACATCAGCTTCCAGTCTAACCAGATGCGGCTGAACACCAGTATTTTACACGAAGCGACTACCATCAGACCTACGCAACCCAGTTACTGGGCAATGCCGATCCAACTTGATGACCATGATTTATTTTTAATTGATGACCTTGTGTTCTTTTATTTCGTGAGTGACAGATACGAATCTCAAACGAATAAAAAATAATATTAAAACAAAAGTCTATTAGCTTACAAATATGAATGAATCATGCGAATAAATTACCACTGAATGTACTACTTTACAGATTACGCGCAGTACATTAAATACATAACATAACATAAGTAGCCAATTACTGTCCCACTGCTGGGTACAGGCTTCTTCTCACAATGAGAAGGGTTTAGGCCTTAGTCCACCACGCTGGCCTGGTGCGGGTTGGCAGACTACACACACCATCGAGAACTTTATGGAGCCCTCTCAGGTGTGCAGGTTTCCTCCTTCCTACCTTTAACGCAAGTGATAATCAAATTCTGATCCACACATGAATTTGAAAAGTCAGAGATACGGGCCGGGATCGAACTCAGATCTTTATGTATGAAAGGCAAGCGTTCAACCACTAAGGGCCGGTTTTTTGATCCTTATTTAACCCAACCAATGGTTAAAAATTCATACCATTTTCAACCATTGGTTAAAAATTTTATGAATTTTTAAAAATTTGTCGGAGAATAAATCATTTAGAAAATAAAGGAGGGTAGTCGTCAAGATGAATCACCGTACTTGACGTTATAAAAACAGTTGTCATTCGACGGAGCGGGGCATTCCATATCGAACAGCCGAAGAAGTCTGACCTTTTATATCTGACTAGCTTATCCTTATTTCCTGAACTTGTGTAAATTGTTATGTTGTGATATATTGTGAATTAGCTTCTGTAACCAACGACTAACCCAAATACAAGTACAAGATAAGCAGACACTGGTCTAAACTGTAATGCTATACTCAATTCTATCAAATTCTATAAACGGTGTGTCTGCGACAAATTCATAAAATTTTTAACCATTGGTTGACTTAACTAGGGATCAAAAAACTGGTCCTAAGCTATCACTACTTGTACATTAAATATAAAGCAAAAAACAACTTTGTGTCAACACTACTACAAACAACAGGATGTCCTAAATACAACACCAAATAAACACCAAATAAAACTACACTCAGCATTTTAGAATCAAAGTTGTTTGGTATTCTATTCAATAATTAAGTGTACAGAACCCCTTTGGGTCTTAGTTTTATGATTAATGGTCCTTGTTTGTTTGTTCTAAAAGCCGCGGCTATTCTGAACTCGTTAATTTAACTTTAACTTCGCCTTGGTTACTTAGTTGACGAAAGCCTTCGAATCAATTGTGGGACCTTGGTGAACGAAAAATTGGAGGAAGCATTTTAACCTTAATTTAGCAAAAGTTATTAAGTTTGATTGAGTTGTTTGAATTTGTTTTTGTCGGTTATGATAGGTTCGGGTTTTGAGGTTAGCTTTTGTTTGAGTTCTAATTTAACCGTTCGATTGAGACGTCGACCATGGATCGATTTTTCAATCATCAGTAAATAAAAATATATGACAAACAGTTTTGACAGATTTTAGAAGCCTGAATGTCTGACAACCGGTCTAGCCTAAGGATATCGGTATTGCCCAGTAACTGGGTTGCGGAGTTCTGATGGCAGTCGCTCCATGTTAAATACCGGTATTCAGCCGCATCTGGTTAGACCGGAAGCTGACCCCATAATTGTTAAGAAATACCCAACATACTACAGAAATGTTGTCAAGCTGTTGAAATGATTCCCTTGCAAAAAGTTATATCTGTCGATTGAAAAATCGGCCTGAAAGTAACAAACTGTTCTACTGTTCACAAAACTAGCAATCAAAACATAGTGTATCGACGCCATGCCTACATCCCCATCCATACAATATCCATTTTACCCCAGCAAACCTTTCACGAACAATATGCTAGCACATACCGCGTATACAAACTGCCTACACCAAGCCAATCTCAGAAAAATACAAACTCATCCAATTTTTTACGAAAAAAAAAATCTGACCAATTTTTATTTCCAATAGTTTTGGGTACAGATATGAAACTGATACTTCAGAGATTTATCAGATGAAGGAAAGCTCAATGGTAGCCTCCATACACATGATAGCAATATTGGTTTTATTGCCGTCATGAAGCGATACAATCAACTTTTATTGTTCTAGATTATGGTGTAATCGTAATCGGCTTCGCATGGATGGACATTATTCTCGTTTTTGCAACATTTTTCATTTATGCTCCGCTCCTATTGGTCGTAGCGTGATGTTGTATAGCCTATAACCTTCCTCGATAAATGGACTATCCAACTCAAAAATAATTTTTCAATTCCAACCAGAAGTTCCTGAGATTAGCGCGTTCAAACAAACAAACAAACCCTTCAGTTTTATAACATTAGTATGGACTAGGGATTTTTGTTTATTCTTTTTTTTATTCATGGCTAGGTCCCCTTTGACCCTAGTCTCATCTGATGATAAGCGTAGACAGGGTCTAAGATGGAGCACACGAATCCAAGGAACAGAGACATAGAGGGATTCCCCTATACCCCTCTGGCTCTCACATACACGCAACGGAACTCAGTAAACTACTTGACTTTAAAGTGAGGGTGATAGCTAGTCAGGCGGACCGTATAGATCCTACCACCAAGCGTGCTGGGTTTTACAACACGCGTCTATTCCCAGCGTACGGTAAGGAAGTTTTATATTCTAACCCGTCCCCACACGGGGAAAAACTGTTGACATAAAAATTGCTATTGTGATAGTAATAATATGTTCTTGTTTCCAGCATTCAATAACTAGGGAGTTTTATTTATTCATCATGCAGATCTGTTACAGAAATAGTTTTGCAAAAACTATAAAATGTGTTTCTTTTTTTTAAATAATGAATCATATATTATTATTATTTTGATTAACATTAATGCAATTAACAATACTACACACTATTGAGAATACATGCGGCGAGGACAGAGATTATGAGAAAGAGTATTTTTTGCATGGGTCCTAAAATATTTAATAAATTACCAACAGAACTCAATACTTTAAATATAATGTTGTTCAAAAAAAGATTGAAAGAGATTCTAATTAATAAATGTTATTATAATTTAAAAGACTTTATGAATGACTCACTTTAGGCTTATGACATATGCATGATGTATTTTTATTCTTGACATTTTAATTATATTATTCATTTTTTTTTTTAATTTTGATTAATTTTATTATTTTAATTTTCAATGGAGATTACTCATTTGTACACCTTTATAGGTAAAACATGTTGGACTATAATTACTAATTAAAAATCAAATACTTATGTGACCATGTGACATTGTATTATCACCCATGTTTAACACAAATAAAATGATTTGATTTGAACAATTAGTATCATTATGATTTACAATTTTGTTACGAGTTAACGGAAGTTTATTAGTAAATCATATACAACATCAAAAACATTCACAATTTATATCTAGGAAAGAATGATTATCCATCTATAGCAGACTAGGGAAATGTTGATTAACTTCGCAGATCTCGATCTGCACGGATACCAAGCCACCGGACCTGTAATTTGATAATACAACTAGCTGTTTCTCGAGGTTGCACTCACACCTTAAGTGTTTGGCCAGACTGGCAGCGCGGTGCGGGGAGCGGCGCGGGTGCAGGAACGCGCGCGATTTACCTGTCCGCAGTGGAGCGTGGCTTCGTTCTGAGCGTTGTCGTGTCCAGTGTTTGTCAAAATATCATATGGATGAAGAAGACTTATTTTTACTGGAAAACTCTTACTAAAAAACGATGTTTCGACTTCCACAGTGCTTGAATAGCACTTATTAATTCTTCAACATTTTAGTTTTGAAGACGCCATCACAACTACGAGCGTGGTCAGCTCGAACTAGTTTGAGATCCCCCGCTCCCGCGCGGGTTGTTGCTTGCCGCCCGCGCTCTCACTGCGGCCACTTGTATGAACGACCTATGGCGTGAGCTAAACGCGCGCTCCCCGCGTCAAGTAGCCCGCGCCGCTTCCCGCGCCCGCGTGCCCACTATGGACACTCAAATGAAGTTCTTCTGTTTGAACTCGCCGCACCGCGCTGCCTCGCGCCCGCGTTTGCAGTCTGGCCAAAGGCTAAGGGAACTACTTCATGTACCCGGGTAAAAAGTATCTTATATGTTAATCCAGGACATGATTTGTCTGTTTGCAAAATTTCATCTATATTTGTTCAGCCATTTATGCGTGATTGAGTAACACACATTCAACTTCACAAATTGAACATCGAAAATGTTCGTACTTTTTGTAATAAATTTATTATAAAAGGAGAGGAATAAAACTTATTTATTTATTTGGAAACTCAACAGCTTATAATTAATTTATATGAGTTATAAATGTTCACCCCACCATCATGAACAGCTCAATGCAGTTGCGTCGAAGTTATAGCAACTGACTGACTATTTAATTTTGACAATTCAAAAGCGCCTGTGCACACTTCAATTGAAATAAATGCTTTGAATTTGAGCTATACACTGCTCAGTGATAAAAACTTAAATTATTCGAAAGGTAATGTCCCATAAATGGGCACAAAAAAAAAATTGTGTGTATGTTGTGGGTCTGAGTTCGATCCCGACCCGTAACATCTGACTTTTCAAATTCATGTGTGGATCAGAATTTGATTATCACTTGCGTTAACGATGAAGGAAATACATCGTGAGGAAACCTGCACACCTGAGAGGCTCCATAAAGTTCTCGATGGTGTGTATAGTCTGCCAACCCGCACCAGGCCAGCGTGGTGGACTAAGGCCTAAACCCTTCTCATTCTGAGAAGACGCCCGTGTCCAGCAGTGGGACGGTAATGGGCTAATTATGTTATGTATGTTTCCACAAGTGACAAGCAACAGCAGTGCCTGCATGTGTTTCCACAGACTCCATACATTATTAACTTCATCTTCCCAACTTCCCAGAAGTTTTAATACACCCCATGTAAACACCATTGTTACTTACGCACGTCCATAATTCCCCATAAGTAAACTACGTGGCGGGGCATTTTTCCCTACAATTTACTCAGAGACGTGCCGTACTTATAGGATGGGGAGGAAAAAGTACCTTTTTTGTTATACTGACACCTGTATGGCCGATAAATGGGTTATTTTTTAGGGTTGCAGTTCCTGTTTTTGTTACATTTTGTGGATAATGGGGCTTCTTACTAAAACAAAAAATAGAAGTTGGCGACTATTCGTTTGTTAACGATTCTCGATTTACACAGTGACTGAACGATTTGCTTCAACGCTACAGGTCGCAGGTTCGATTCTTTCACGGAACAATTATTTGTTAGTAGTATCCGTAGACGCATCCACGATACACGGACGTTTAATAATTTATACAGTTAAAGAAATTAGATAGTGCTACGATTGCTACGACGTAGCCGACGACACAGCTACTGCAGCTACGCAATCGTAGCGAATCATTATTCCGTTTTTTTTTTCAAATATTTTATACTACGGCGTAATAAAGGTTACTATAATATACTTATACTAGCGGCCTGTCCCGGCTTTGCACGGGTGGACTTTTTTAATTTATGCTCCGCTCCTATTGATCGTAGCGTGATGTTATATAGCCTATAACCTTCCTCGATAAATGGACTATCCAACACAAAAAAATTCACAAATTTTTCAGTTCCAACCAGTAGTTCCTGAAATTAGCGCGTTCAAACAAACAAACAAACATACTCTTCACTTTTATAATATTAAGTATATGTAATTAAGAGTACAATGGCGGTCTTATCGCTAAAAACGATATCTTCCAGACAACCTTTGGGCTAGACAGGAGAGACATGAAAACTTGAAAACGAATAATGTATTTTTTTTCTTAGTGGCCAATTATTTCATTAATTATTTTCTTACATAAATACCAGCATGGACATCATTAGTGGTTACAAGTAGGTAACCACAACAAGCTTATTAGAAACATCTAATTAGTGCGTAATTGACAGGTTATCAGTTCATAACAGTAGTTCATCTTGTCTCTATTGTACGAACGTCACAGCACTAATTACACTGGGTTCACAGTAATGATTTATGTATAACAACTGTATAATGTGACTGTCCACTGCTGGACATATAAAAAAAGGTACCGTCTTTAGTCCCAATACTGGGTAAACAGTTTAAAAAAATAGATAGGTATTTACATGTGAAGATCTTAAATAATTACGTAGCGCACTGTGTTTTGCCATTAATGACATACAAATTTTAATATTTATTTCAAAATAGGGATGAGTAGAATTTATACATTTATTGCAATACAATATTATAAGTATTTCAGTTTTATTTGTATTAACGCATACATGAAAATTAAATTTCATTACAGTTCATAGTCAATTTTATTTTATGTCATAATTTACTGTCAATTCAATTCAAAAGATTATTATTAATGTAAAGTATTAAAATTTATGTCAGCGTTATAATTATCATCAGTAGAAAAGAAATTATAAGAAAAATAACTATGTTTATTTTCTTAAAAAAATACTTTGAATCTCTCTACTGTAAAGTAGGTATATTGGCGCTTTAGTCTTTTTACCTTTCCACTGACGTTATGATTACGGAGATTCGTCATTAAAAAAATCATCTAGAGTATAATAACACCTTTCAAGCTACTTAACCCGTTAAGTGTGTTAGGAAGTAAACCTGGTGTACCTACAAGTTTTATTTTTTGTTAGGTTGGCAAACACGCCGATGGCTCCCCTGATAGAAGGTTGTCACCGCCGCGTATACACGGTTATTGGTAATATAACGGCAATCCGTTAGGGGGATGTAGGAGAGATCATTAGCAACCAAATGACCCCTATGCAAATATCAAGCATTTTCGAGTAATGTGAAATTTTACATTTTTTTGAAGATAACTGCTTGCTAACACTTCAATACGTAATAATCAACCATAAAATGACAATTATCTTTCTTTTACAAATCGGTACAATTTTCATAATTTTAAGTAGGTTTTTTGACAAAAATGGTCGATTTTTGCATAAAACACGGGAGTACTTTATCGGCAGAACATTTCAAAAACATGTAATACTTCTACTACTAACCATTAATAAAAAATATACATAAAATTCATAGTATTCAGCCGCATCTGATTAGCCTAGAAGTTGACCCCAACATAGTAGGTTAAAGGCTAGGCAGAACGGAAAGGTATAGGTACACTATATTCAATTACAACACAAAATACACTCCATATACTATCCATTTGAGATAAAAAAAACAGTAGGTATGTCACTATAAATTATCGTAAAAGCAATTTAATAGTGCATTAATTAATTTACTGGAGATAAATATCACGAGTGCCCTACAGCGAGTCGAGTGCCGCTGTGTTGTCAAATATCAGAATATTCTCCCTCTGATTTAATTAATTTACTCCTATATTAAATTATCTTTAAGCTTCACTGATTTTGTGAATATATTTTTGATATGTATGGAAAAATTGGATGGTAAATGTGTGATCTCGTTCTGTCTAGCCTTTTCCCAACTATGTTGGAGTTAGCTTCCAGGCTCTAAGCAGATGCGGCTAAGTACCAGTATTTTACACAAAGCAACTGCAATTGCTGGACAATGCCGATATCCTAAGATTAGACCGGTCGTCAGACTTTCGGGTTTCCGACTACCCGTAACGACTGTCATAGGTATTCGTATGACACCCGGGAGCGACTATTTAACGTGCTTTCCGAGGCACGGAGGGGTCTCGATGTGTAACGAACGGTCACCCATCCATGGACCGACTGCGGCAAGGGCAGCTTAATCTTAAGTGCAGCAAATCATATCATCCGCGTGGTTGTTTATTAGCCACGAGCCCCTTTCTAAATGTGTGTATTAAGGATATTAGGACTAGCAAGCTGAAGTTGCAATGGGCTGCCCGTATTAGCTAAAGAATCGATGACCGTATAGACATGTTCTTGAGTGAACACCACGAATGGGTAAATGTAGTGTTGGACTAGGTGGATTGACGATATTCGCAAGGCGGCTGGTAACAGCTAAATGAAAGAATACGAGGATCGAGCTTAGTGGAGTGTACTTAGAGAGACCTATGTCTAGCGGTGGGCTGCTATAGGCATGCCAATTTAAGGTCTTGTACACATTATTTGTATCTCATCATTCACTGAACACACGAAAATAAGGCTACAGAAAAATTCTTGAACATGAATTCAGTAGTAGATAGTGAAGTAGCAGCTCCTTTTGTGAAAAAGGTGACGAAAATGTGCACGAGGAAGAACGACGAAAGGAAAAGCAACAAAAATATTAAAAAAAACATCAAAAAACCTGTTTTCAAAGCTTCCTTCAGGATTCTAGATAACAATCTGGGATTCAGATGCAAGGAAACGTATTTTTTTGAAAAGCCTTAGAATAGTTTTGAAATCCGTCTTGCTTTCTTTTTCTCCGTCTTTGGATTTTGGAAGCCTTTTCTAAAATATTTTTAAAATTGGATTAGGTGGTAGATTTAGCAGTTGGTCTATCTAATGTTAGGCGATAATCTATGTCTATTAGAATTGTTCTGCCTAGCTTTTTGTCAACTATGTTGGGGTCAGCTTCCGTCACCCGAGACAAGGTTGCAAAGTTTCATGAGCCTGTAATTTCTCCAGTACTCGTATCCACAGGCTTGGCAGCAGTAATAAGTATTTATGATAGAAGTACTTCACTGAACGAAGACTTTAATTTGGCGCTAGACTAGATACAGTAAATAGCAAAAGTCAGTAATATTTTCTATAAATTTTAAAAGAAAAAACTACTAATTAGCAAATGTTTTTTTTTTTTTTTTTAAACGTTGCCCCACACGAGGATTTCTCCTGTGACGTGGGTGCGTTTACAGGCACAAATCTTCACCTGTACAAACACCCAGATCCGGAACATCTATCTGTAGGCCATACAAATATTTGTCCCGTGCGGGAATCGAACCCACAACCCGCAGCGCAGAAGCCAATCGCTCAACCACTGCACCAAACGTGTCGTCGTTATTCATTTTGCATACTTAAACATTTTTTTAAATTCACTTTTGATGTTGCCTGTACTAAGTAAAGCACAGTACCCATATTGCAAACTCGTACTAAAGGTACTAAGGTTCCCAAACAAAACTATTTAAAATTAAATCCAAAAACCATACAGAGAGAGCCATACACACACACACACATCATGATGTATAATCTGCACATCATTTCCGTTGAAATTGTAATATTCCGTGCCGCTAAATGTTTTATAATGACAAAGGCATTTAAACGGTTTTGTTTATACCTCTTTGCGGCGGCCATTTTATACACCGGTCCTCGGAACGGTAATGGCCGTGGTGTAGAATGGTCAACTGTGGCCGTTTTGGTGTGTCGTATGTACTTTAATTGCGTTGTTGTGTGTCCGTCGTATTGTATTTAATTTTAAAGTATTGTTTATTGATTTGTGGTTTGAATTGTTGATTTTGATTTTGGTGCGTGTAATTAACATAATATAACAACACGCCTTTTATTTCCCAAAGGGTTCGGCAGAGGTGTTTTAAGTACACCCTCGTTTCGCCAGTTATGTTTAAGTCCCATGTAATAGGGGGCGAGCCTATTGCCACTAACCGGGCACAAATTCAGACTCCGGGTTGCTACTGAGAAATTCCTAATAGAAAAACCCAATAACACTGCCTGACCTGGAGATCGAACCCAGGTCCCCATGTTCAGCAGTCGCGATTGCAACTACTAAACCAATAAGGCAGTCAATGTGATGTGTAATTAATTACAGTAATTGTTTGTTAATTAACCAGCTCAGCCTATTGCAGTTCGCAGTACGTACCAACTTGTATAAGTTGCTCCACCAACATCTAGTACTCCGCATTATGTAAAATATGAATTTCAGAGCTTAAATAAGAGAAGGTGAGTAGTACTCTCAACCAGCGTGCGTGTATGACAAGATGTATGAATGTGGATGAAGCGAAAGGGGTATGTAAGGATCGTAGCATGTGGCGTTCTATAGTTTCTGCCTACCCCCATGGGAAAAAGGCGTGAGTTTATGTATGTATGTATGTAAATAACAGAACTGGCTTATATTCTGTTGTAAATTTGACAACAGTCTAACCTTGGGATATGGACACTGCCCAGTAACTAGGTTGCGAAGGTCTGATGGCAGTCGCTCTGTGTAAAATACTGGTATTCAGCCGCATCTGGTTAAACTAGAAGCTGACCCCAACATAGTTGGGAAAAGGAAAGGCAGAAAGAAAAGGCTTATAGTTGTGCTTGTACCGTAAATTAGTGGTTGTTGGTCTAGTGGTTGCAAGCGTGACTGCTGAGCACGGGGATCTGGTTTCGATCTTCAGGTCGGGCAAAATGTTATTGGGTTTTTCCATTAGGAATTTCTCAGTAGCAACCCGGAGTCTGGATTTGTGCCCGGTTAATGGCAATAGCCTCGCCCCCTATTACATGGGACTTAAACATAACTGGCGAAACGAGGGTGTACTTAAACACCTCTGCCGAACCCTTCGGGGAATACAAGGCGTGATGTAATCCCTAGTAAATAAATAATCTGTATACATATACATAAAAACGTGTAGTTTAAAAAACTAAAAAACACGCTTTTGTTATGCACTAAAAATGATAACAGAAGAGTTCCACTATCCCCCTCCTGGCTCCATCATCAGATCAGCTCCAAGATACCAAATTATAGTATTGTCACCCGAACTACATATACATACAAAATTTCATGTCGATACAACAATTAGAAGTAGGTTAAAATTGACTTCCAAGATTTTATTACATTGTTAGTTAGTTTGTTACAAGTAAAGCTAATATAAAGCGTGTAAAAATCAAGACTAACAAATTAAAACTACCTTCAAACACGAAGTTCGCCTAGATTGATTGGTATGACTGCACAGTCAAGTGGGCTATCCTTAATTAAGCCGTACAAAATTACAATGAAAAAACTACAGCCTTGACAGGAACAGGCAATTAATTCTACGTAAAAGGGGACATCGTGTGACGTCACAGAAAAACGGCTGTGTGAGCCGAAGCCTCGGTGAATTGTGGATATGTGTTCCGTACACGTTGAGGAATTTATTTTATTGTTGCTTGAATAAATGGTGGATAAGATAAAAAGGGAGACTGTTTCAATATTAAATACTTGTTCATATTTTATATCATGTCGTGTAGATACGAGTGTAGCTTATCACCCATATTCTAAGACTTCCTCGAAAACTTACTTACTCGACTCGACTCCACCTCGACTCAGTCTTTCTCACTAGCACTACCATCGGTAATTATAATTGACATAAGCTTACAATTTTGAAGGTGTTTTTGAGGCCGACCTAATTCTAGTATGAGTCGAGTAAGTTTTCGAGGAATGTCTTAGAATATGGGTGTATGTCGCGGTGAAAAGGTTCAAGTTCTATATTGCGTTCATGTGTTACATAGGTGTTACATAAGTAAATATAGTAATGTTCAACATGAAGCCCGGTAAGGGCACAGCAACATAATAATAAGTCAGATATACACTGGCCTGCAAAAATAAGTATCACACTTTTAAAATTTCAATTTTTTCTAAACTATAGAAGTTAGAGATGTAAAATAAAAAACGTTTTATAGCAATTTTTATCAGCTTTCTTTGAAACTATAGTAACAAAGTTAAACTCTTTTTTGAGTCCTTTTTGTTTCGAAAATATATCATTTGTACCTAAAAAGTTATTGCAATTTTAAAAGTGTGATACTTATTTTTGCAGGCCAGTATTCATCATTAGATTAAAAATACTAGACTATACTACGCCTGTATTCTCCGTTATGTTTAAGTCCCATGTAATAGGGGGCGAGCCTATTGCCATCAACCGGGCACAAATCCAAACTCTGGGCTGCTACTGAGGAATTCCACACGGAAGAACCAAATAACACTTTGCCCGACCTGGGGATCGAACCCGGGACCTCATGATCAGCAGTCGTGCCTGCCATCACTATACCAACGGGGCAGTTATACAAAATATGAATTACAAGAAGACACAGATTTAGCATGAATTTTTATTACAGACTAGTTGACTAACTGTGATAATTTTTGTATTATAATTAACTTACATGAACCACATTCATATTTATGATTGTTTAGAGTTGACTCACGTGTATTTTTCGGTTTAGCCTGACTAGTTTCGGACCATAAGCTGAACACAGCAGCACTGGGTTTGAATTAGGGAATGCGAAAAAATGCACGTGAGTAATCTGTAAACGATCATATATATACAAGGTTAGTCGGAAAGGGGGTACTAAGCCGCAGGCCACTTAATGTATCACTGATGATTGTTTTAAAGAAAGTGTTAAAATTTTAAAATTCGACAAAAAAAACAATACAAAATTATTTTTATTTAAGTTTTTTCAAAAATTCTTCATCCCTGCTTTAGTTATGAATTCAGAAAATGGAGCTTCTAATCCGTGACCCTAAATATAACCTTAAATGTAAACACAGCTGATCATAGCTGAGGATAGATAAAATTTTGCATATTTTTTATGAAATCTTTGAACAGCTATTCCTCTTAAACTATTGACTTTCGGGGGAAAGTTGCAGAACAAAAGTTATCCATTATTAAGGGTACTTTAACACCCTTTCAGCTTAGTACCCCCTTTCCGACTAAACTTGTACTATATACATCTATTGATGCCATAAAAGTACAGGATGTTATTTAGTCGTTATTTTGCCGGTTCGACTCCCGGGTGTAGCAAGCGTATTTTCAAAAATACTTGAATGCAATTTTGCTTCTTTTAAAAAATAAAGGGATGTTTCCTTTGAGTAAAATTGGCTATCACCAGTATTATATATAAAAATTCCACTCTGTATAGAATGATTAAGAAAATGTTTAAAATCTCAACATACGTTCGGTTTCCCTCATACTAGAACCACCTAAACACACACAGAACGCTAAAAAGTAATAGGAACTGAGGATCACGTATCAAAAAACAAGTAAGACCACCTATCGGTTTAGAGTCCCGGACCTGGATGATACCGGGGCCTATTAAAAAGCAATCAAGGGTCGCTTCGTTAACCTAACCTCTCGGTGTACTTGCGCCGATCTAAAATGGATACCTTTATATTACCCGCTTTTAAATTGCAAGAATATTGTTTTTGTTTTTTTTTATTTTTGATCATAGATTTCGTGATTTTTTTTTGTCTACAAGGGAATTGGTTTTGCGCTCATGTGTTTAGTTTTTGTAATAGATTTTGGCTTGCATTCCACTTTTAATTAAATTTTCAAAATACCTATAATATAAGTTTACATGTTTACATTTTTCGTAAACTTTCGTAACTCCTCTGTCGATCGCTTCGGGGAATACAAGGCGTGATGTTACGTCTATAATTATTATTTGTCGTAAAAATAATCAACTGCTTCGTCGGTGTAGTGGAGGCAAGCGACTGCTGATCGTGAGGTCCTGGGTTTAATCGCTAGGTCGGGCAAAGTGTTATTGCGTTTTTCTGTATGGAATTCCGCAGTAGCAGCCCGGAGTATGGATTTGTGCCCAGTTGGTGGCAATAGGCTCGCACCCTATTTCATAGGACTTAAACATAATGGCGGAATGAGGGTGTTACTATACACCTCTGCCCAACCCTTAGGGGAATACAGGCGTGATGATCCTGCTTCCTCTCTGCAACATTTCTTTAACCATATCTACATTGCCAGAAGCATCGAAATTGATGAGTATTTAGAGTTTATTTTTTGGATATACATTCACTCTCATTCTTAATCTTTCTCTGCATATATTTACAAGAGAAATAATATCATGAATTCAACCAAACCTCTTCCCACATGCAGAGATTCCAAGCACACAAACTAAGATCATAAGACATAAAGTAATTTTGGCGCAACGCAGTATAGCGTTCGTAAATTTTGAACGAACAAACATAATTGCTTGGCGCAATGAAAGAGTTGGCTTGCTCGCGGTGTCAGCGAATGGGAAATATTAATACCTCGAGAATCACGCGAGCCTTTGCCGTCTATTAAAGTTTCAAGAACTAGAATGCTTCTGAATTGTGATGATTTGGAGAAGTAAGGAAAATTAAACGTGGTTAAGATATTCGTTTGTAGTTGATTTTTTGGTTAACCGGGATTTGATACCGACGTTTTTTTTGCGACTGCTGAGCATGGGGTCTTGGGTTCGATCCTTAGGTCGGGTAAAGTGTTATTGGGTTTTTCTATTAGGGATTTCTCAGTAGTAGCCCGGAGTCTGGATTTGTGCCTGGTTAATGGCAATACGCTCGCCCTCTATTACATGGGACTTTAAATATAACAGGTGAAACGAAGATGTAGGTACTAGAACTACCTCCGCCTAACTCTTAGGGAAATATTAGGCGTGATGTTATGTTATAATATTTTATATTATTTTAATTATGAGGTTTGTTGCTGTAATGTTTTTTGTAACGCTCAATAACAAGTAAATATGCGATCTGGTTGAAGTATTACCTAAACTACTTACGGATCTGTATTATACTCGTATATACAATTTATTAAAGAACTTTTTGCTTAAATGTGAATGGAGCGAATATCATTGTAAGGAATATAACATGTAGTGTTTTGGATGGTGTTCTTTTCTTTTACTCAATCCTTCTTTCTTTATCTTCGTTCCTTCTAAAACGATGCTCAGTCATGAATGTCAATCTAAAACTAAATTTGAGAAGAAATTTGATTCTAATCATCATGACATGAAATTACCGCGTAAGAAGCTCATGTCAAGCGTAAGAGCATCGATCGAGTCCGAAACAAGTCGGGCATACCCGAATAACGTAAAACCATAAACATTAAAAATCACTCACGAAAGTTATATATTCTTAGTTTGTCTTTGAAATTAACGAAGAAGGAGGGACGGGAAAGAGGAGGGGCTCATGGCTAATTACCAACAGCGCGGATCATACGATTCACGAGGTTAAATTGCACTTACCGCGGTCAGTCTGTGGATGGGTGACTGTTTGTTACACATCGAGACCCCTCCGTGCCTCGGAGAGCACGTTAAACCGTCGGTCCCGGGTGTCATACGAATATCTATGTAAGATATCGACATTGCTTAGTAACTGGGTTGCGGAAGTCTGATAGCAGTCGCTCCGTGTAAAATACTGGTATTCAGCCGCATCTGATTAAACTGAAAGCTGACCCCAACACAATTGGGAAAAAGCTAGACAGAACGATCTCTTTAAAATCAACATGTGATTCCTTAGCTAACAGTAATGGACATAATTATGCAACATGTGTGAACACTCCAAGATAAAACAGCGTTAAAACCAATACTTAGCTCAAGAAGCAAGCTCATTAAATCTTGAGTATCACTGAAGCTGACACTTGTGGTGGGAGTCGATCTCGGCAAGTTTATCAGTCGTTGGTGAATATTGCTTGTGCAATAAAATTCCCGGTCCCTGTTAAGAGCTCTCAGTTTCGCCAATATGCGCGATGGATTGCAACTTCGGAATTCATGAAACTATAGGAATTTTTGAGAATCGAATGATACGTATAGCAACACAGAATCTACAGGATTTAGGAGGACTATATCGGAATTTACAGGTAATACCTAAATAATAAATTTGTAACTAATCTATACTAATATTATAAAGCTGAAGAATTTGTTTGTTTGTTTGAAAGCGCTAATCACAGGAACTACTGGTTGGAATTGAAAAATATTTGTTTGTGTTGGATAGTCCATTTATCGAGGAAGGTTAAGGACTATATAACATCACGCTACGACCAATAGGAGCGGAGCATAAATGAAAAATGTTGCAAAAACGGGAAAAATGTCCACCCGTACGAAGCCGGGACAGGCCGCTAGTACTTATATAATGTAATTATTGATTTCTATTATTTTGACATTATTATTGTTTATGTTGAATTTATTACAAAGCTATTGACTTTCTAAGATTTTTTTCCATTATAATGTATTGATTTGACATTTCACTCTAAATAATTAACTAATTTTAAATATTGTAATAATTGATATTAATTCTAATACTTTTTAATGATTTTGTATAATACTAGCTGTGTCCTCACGGCTCCGCCCGTAGCTCATGTTACTCAGTGATAATGTAGCTTTCTAACGGTAAGAGAATTTTAGAAATCAGTCCAGTAGTTTTAAAGTTTATTCGTTACATACAAAAATACAAATCTTTCCTATTTATAATATTAGTATAGATTGTCAAGAATTTGCATGTCGCGTTGCGGCAAAATTTATTTGAGTCTATATTCTACATTTTATTCCATCTGTAATGTACCTACATTCTTCGCAAATAAATAAATTCTATTCTATTCTAGAAGCAGTTGTAGATCTCCTTGTAATAGAGTTCGTCTGCGGAAGTACCATCAACATATCTATTTCTGCCGTCAATCAGCATTACAATACAATACAATACTCTTTATTGTACACAAAACAAACAAGAAACATTACTATAAAAATAGAGATGTACAATGGGCGGTCTTATCGCACTAGGCGATTTCTTCCAGACAACCTTTGGATGGACATGAAGTGCAAGAAAAAAAGAGAGAGGTAGTTCACAGTGTAACAATTAATTAGGAGACATTAAATTATGTACGTAAAATAAACCTAAAAACACAAATAAATAAATATTATAATTATACAATAAATATGAAATAAATATATATATATATAAATATATATAGTGTAATGTGTATGTAATACATAATATAAACAGACAATAAATAACTATACATAAAGATGCAAAATTAACTATATTGATAGGTAGTGATCCTTGACGAGTCTTTTGAAAGTGACCAAGGATTGCGCACGTCTAACTGTAACTGGCAAAGCATTCCAAAGCCGAACAGCCTGAACTGTGAATGATTTACCAAAGAAGTTGGTAGAATGCATTGGCATTTTTAACGTCAGATTCTCTGATGACCTTAATGATCTCGAGTGTGTGTCATGGAGGAACTCGAAACGTTCTTTAAGGTAGGAGGGAGTAGAAGGATTGTACAAGATATTGTATAGAAGGTGAAGAATATGTGAATTCCGGCGATAGCGTATTGGAAGCCACTTGAGCTTAGTACGAAACTCAGACACATGATCATACTTGCGTAGACCAAATATAAATCGTATACAGAAATTTTGAAGACGCTCAAGCCTATCAAGTTGGCCCTCGGAGAGATCAAGATAGCTGGTGTCGGCATAGTCAAGGATAGGAAGAAGAAGGGATTGTGCAAGCGCAGTTTTGGTGCCAACTGGTAGGAAGTTGCGTAGTCTCCTCAGAGACCCTGCAGACGCGAACATCTTTCGACTGACTTCCTTTATTTGTGGTTCCCAGGATAGGGTCTTATCAATAAATATCCCCAGGTTCTTAACTTTGTCACTAACGGGGACCGTAGTGCCATCGAAAAGAACCGGTGGAAGTTGAATCCAGTTTACTCTTGAAATCATCCTGGGACTACCGACCACAATGACCTGGGTCTTTGAAGGATTAACCTTCAGTCCATACGCATTGCTCCATTCACGAATTAGGTCCAGATCGTGATTGATAGTGTTAACCGCTTCCGACAACTTATCTGGTACAGCCATGGAATAGATTTGGAGATCATCTGCATAAAGATGGTAGGATGAAAGAAGTTCGTTAGAGATAGTATTGATAAATACGGCGAAAAGTAAAGGAGATAAAACGCCGCCCTGTGGCACGCCAGCAGATGTAAAGCACCAGGAAGAAAAACTTTCTTCTATGCGAATACGCTGTCGGCGGCCAAACAGGTAACTACGAAACCAATCAATCGCTGTTGGAGATATGTTAAGGGAGCGCAATATTCCAAGCAGGATGTCAAAATCTACGGTGTTAAAGGCGTTGCTGAAATCAAGGAGCGAGAGGATCGTCAGATTTCCATCCTGCATGGCTGACCTGATATCATCCGTAATATTGATCAAGGCTGTAGCGGTGCTGTGACCAGGACGGAAGCCGGATTGTAAGGGATTGAGGAGATTGTTCTTACAGAGAAAAGAGCTAAGTTGCTGGTACGTCAATCGTTCGAGTACCTTAGACAGGAATGGCAAAATGGAAATGGGACGATATTCAGAAAATGATGAAAGATTAGACTTTTTCGGCAGGGGGATAATCTGGGCTTCCTTCCAAGTAGTTGGAAAACAACCGCTGGAAACAGAGGAATTGAGGATGTGACAGATGACTGGTAGAACATTATCTAGGATAGGAAGGATCATATTACGGCTGACACAGTCGCTACCAACAGCATTGGAAGTGATAGCCAAAATACTCTTCTTAACATCACAAGCAGTGAACTGATTAAAGACAAATTCTGAATGGTTTGGGGTTGGAAGACATGAAAGATATTGTAAAGTATTTGCTTTTGTAGTCCTATCACAGCTGGACGAAGAAGAAAAGTGTCGATTGAGTAAATCAATGTTTAAATCTTTGGAGATAGAATCTTGACGAGATTTCCCAACCCCCAATGTTCTTAGAAATTTCCAAACTTTAGCCGGATCTCCGTTTTCGACAGAGCTATGGATATGTCGGCGTTGTGCATTCCTACACACCTTATTGCAGTGATTCCGTATAGAAACATATTTTTCCAAATTAAAAGCAGAAGGACGACATTTGTACCTGCTTTTTGCCGCTGCTTTTTTTGACATAATGTCTTTTATGTCATTAGTTAACCAGGGTGCCGGAAGATGTTTAACTTTTATTTTGCGAATCGGAGCGTGCATGTCATATAATTGGACAAGGCTCAAAGTAAAAATGTTGACTTGGTCGTCTATTGACTCCGAAGCCAACAATGGACCCCAATCAATGCTGTCGGCATCCCCACGAAGACTATCAAGGTTCATGCCACCAAAACTACGTTGCAGAAGAACTTTTGGCTTTGCCTTAGGAGGACGAATTTTGTATGAGAGAAAAATTAGATCGTGATAAGAAAACTCATCGGCTGAGCACTGACCATGCTTAGCGACGTGATCAGGAGATGAGACAAATATAAGATCAAGTAATGAAGGGACAGAGTTGGGAAAATTATGTGTGGCGTTAAGAGGGAGAATGGATAAGTTCTTAGATTCTACAGCAGAATAAAGAGAAGAGGCACGAGAATCATTTTTGAGAAGGCAAGTGTTAAAATCACCCATAATGATAGTATGACTGTAAGATGGTGTAAGATTTTCTAGAATATTTTCGAGAGAAGAGAAGAAATCTATGCGTAATGAGGGACAATAATAGGCGCCCAGTAACACTTTTGTGTGCCGGAGTTCAATTTCCAAGAAAAGATGCTCGCCCGCATTAGCTGGCGGTGGCTGTGTTGACATACTAACAATAGAAAAAGGAATAGCAAAAGCATTGTTGTGTCCCGATTTGAAAGGCATGGGTGCCGGTGAAATAACAGACACATGAGATTGTCCAACTGACATGACCGCCTTGTTGGTCTAGTGGTCGCAAGCGCGACTGCTGAATATGGGGTCCTGAGTTCAATCCCCAGGTCAGCCAGTGTTATTGGGTTTTTCCATTAGGAATTTCTCAGTAGCAGCCTGGAGTCTGGATTTGTGCCCAGTTAATGGCAATAGGATAGCCCCGTATTACATGGGACTTAGACATAACTGGCGAAAATAGGGTTATATAACACCTCTGCCGAACCCTTCGGGGAATGTAAGGCGTGATGTTATTTATGAGATTTTCAACTTCGTCTCTAAGGTTGGCAGCACATCAGCAATCCTATTGGAGTTGTAGATGTTTATAGGCGGCGGTAATCACGTTCCACCCGACGGACCGTCGGCTTATTTCCGATCAAAAAGTACTCAGAACATAGTATTACAGCATGGCGTCCACCAACCAGGTGTTGGTGCAGATTACATCAAAAATGATTAATGGTCTCAGAAGTCCTCAATCGTCAGTTACCGCCTTAGCATTTCGTCACTCACTACAAAGATACAGCTAACAGCTAACATTCGCATTTATCAGTTGTTCTGCGTAGCCTTTTCCCAACTATGTTGTGGTCAGCTTCCAGTCTAACCAGATGTGGCTGAATACCAATATTTTACACGGAGCGACTGCCATTAGACCTGTGCAACCCAGTTACATTGCAATGCCGATATCCTAAGATTAGACCGGTTGTCAGACTTGCGAGCTTGTGACTTCCCGTTAAGACTGTCATAGGTAGACCCTCCATCCGAAGCACGGAAAGATCTCGATGTGTAACGAACGGTCACCCATCTACAGACTGACCGCGGCAAGCATAGCTTAACCTCGCAAATCGTATGATCCGCGTGGATGGTATTTAGCCACGAGCCCCTATTCGCATTTATCAGTCCCGGTTGAATATTGCTCACAATAAAACACCCGGCCACTCGAGTTCAGCGTCAATAGCAAAACGCGATAGATTGGGACTTGACAATTATTATGGCGTAGGCGGAGATTTTTACGGTTTTTGCAATATTTAACCGAAGGGTTCTCCGGCGTCTTTTTTGTCGGTAGTTGGCTTTTTTCTGAGGAGAAAGCAAGAAACCTTTGTATGTATTGTAAGTTGTTTGTGAACTAAGGGATGATTTCCACGAAACGGCTCGCATCGCATCGGATCGGAAAAGATACGAACGGGTGCGGCGACAGCCGAACGCGTCCGTCACGATGTCGACGTATACGATCGGCTCCGTACAGTCGCTTGTGAATGTATCTATGTTCTAATTTTTGAAAGGATCCAATCGGATACGACGACATGCGAACGGAGCCGATCGCGCATCGCAGCATACTTTCGGTTACAATCGCTTGTCGCGGAAGACGCCCGCGGCAGGCTGCTGTGCGTGGCTTGGTAATATAGACTAAATACTGTGTACACGATTTAATATCGTTTAAAGATTGTAAAATCCGTTCCGATCCGATGCGATGCGAGCCGTTTGGTGGATATGATCCTTAATACAAATACAAGTTTGTGACGTTGAAGTTACGTGGGTAACCGATGATAATAATAATTTATTGCAACGCAAGGTCTCCTATTGCTAAAATTTTAATGTTTTATGACGTCACATTCGTCCATAATCGTAGCTTTTAGTTTCAAGAAAAAAACATTGTCCCGCACTAGGATTTCTCCTGTATCGTGGGTGCGTTTACAAACACAAATCTTCACATGCACAAATTACCAGACTCGGAACAATAATTTGTAGGCCATACAAATATTTGATCCGTGCGGGAATCGAACCCATGACCCTTAGCGCAGCGGCCAATCGTTTAGGTACTGCACCAAACGTGTCGTCAGTTTTGTTTAGATTACTGTAAGGATTCAAGATTGTAAAGATTATTTATTTATACAATCTGACTTCATCCGTTACTTAATTAGTCTGCCTCCTGATTCAAAACGTTTTGATAAATCAGTTGTTGACCAATTTTATCTTTATCTCGTTCTGTCTACGACTCGCGTAACGAGATGAAACAAGATGAAAAACCGAAATGTTCTCAATCAGGGGGCTAGCCCGGCCATTTATTACATAACGTCACATCTGTATTCCTCGAAGGATTGAACAGAGGTGTATAGTAACAGTCTCATTTCGCCGTTATGTTTTAAGTCCCATGTAATAGGGGGCGAGTCTATTGCCATTAACCGGCCACAAATCCAAACTGCTACTGAGGAATTCCACAAGAAAAAACGCAATAACACTTTGACCGACCTGTAGATCGAATCCAGGACCTAACCGATCAGCAGTCGAGCTTGCTAGCACTAGACCAACGAGGCATTATATGCAACGGATTTATTATATTATACCATTTTAATTTTCCAAAAAATAAAACACAGTACATAATGGTATGGAACCATCTTACGACAGAATTGTTATCTTAAGGTGGATCTACACTTGTCAAACAAATTCTTTTTCTTTTCTTGTGGTTAGTGACTAACCTGGTTTCAGAATTTATGCCGCCCATGGGCCTCTGACTTAGCTTCACATGCCGTCGAGAAATATCTATTAGGCATGCCGGTTTCCTCACGATTTTTTTTCTTCACCGTTTTTAAGCAAGTGATAATTATACAATACGCACATGAATCCGAAAAGTCAGAAGTGCGTGCTTGGGTTAGAACTTGAGACCTATGACTTGGCCGTCCTACGGTCATACCACTAGGCTATCACTGCTGCTTACAAACAAATAAAAAGTATTTATTATTGCATTCCACTCTATATAGCCTTGGCTAACAAAACTACTAAATGACAGGGTAAATCTTTGCCCTACTTTTTCCGCTTCTCCCGACCAGTCAAATAGCTACAAATATTTCACTATATTTCGCTACACAGCCAACGGATAGGAGACAGCGGTCATATTTACGATGACGTTAAGACCTTGGGCCTATCTTATAAAATAGCTAAGGGCCGTGAAACTGATGGGTGGGCGGATTTGTGATGATTGTGCTGGCGTTTTGTTCCATATTAACACAAAAGTAAAGTTACATAGTTTGTGCTTCAGTTTTAGATTATAAATTATTGTTTTAGAATTTTGCTACATTATTAGATAGCCTCGTGATGTTAGTGACGTCCTTTTGGTCTAGTGGCGGCAAGCGTGACTGCTGATCGTGAGGTCCTGGGTTCGATCCCAGGTCGGGCAAAATGTTATTAGGTTTTTCCGTGTGGATTTCCACAGTAGCAGCCCGGAGTTTGGATTCGTGGCCAGTTGATGGCAATAGACTCGCCCCCTATTACATGGGACTTAAACGTAACTGGCGAAATGAGGGTATTACTAAACAACTCTGCCCAACCCTTCGGGGAATACAGGCGTGATGTTAGGTTTTTTTTCTTAATTAACGTGAAAACTATTCACTTGTTTAACAACAATACTACAACAAATTTTGTTTTCTCATCTATGTTTAAATAAGTTCATACTATATCTTTTGGCAAAGAAAATGAAATCAAATCTAAAACAATAAAGTCCGCAGTATACGCAGTGATCTTCCCCGACCGGTTGTCATCGCTGATTGCTTTTTCAATTAAATTTCTGACCCGATACATCGACGCTCACAATCAGTGTTAGACCAAATTGGATACTGGAATCATTCGTTCTGGGACTTGAGAATTATAATCTCACTCAAATATCTACAATATAGATAGTATGATGAGTGTTGATGATAATATCTAGATATGTTTTATAAATATACTGTTCTGCCTAGCCTTCCCCAACTATGTTGAGTTCAGCTTCCAGTCTAACCAGATGCGGCTGCATACCAGTATTTTACACGGAGCGACTGCCATCAGACCTCCACAACCAAGTTACTGGGCAATGCCGATATCCTAAGGTTAAATCAGTTGTCAGACTTTCGGGCTTCTGACTTCCCGTAACTACTATCATAGGTATGACACCTGGGACTGACTGTTTAACGTACTCTCCGAGGCACGGAGGGGTCTCGATGCGTAACGATCGGTCGCCTGACTGGCCGCGGCAAGCGCAACTTAACCTCCCAAATCGTAGGTGTTATCGGTAGCTGGTAACACTGGACAATGTTGACAAAGGAGGGTAATCGTCAAGAGGAATCAACGTACCCGAAGTTATAAAAACACTGGTCATTCGACGGAGCAGAGGATTCCATGTCGAACAGCTGAAGAAGCCTGTCCTTTTATATCTGATTAGCTTGTCCTTATTTTCTGATCTTATGTAAATTATTATGTTGTGATATATTGTGAATTAGCTTCTGTAACTAATCACTAACCCAGTTAAAAGTACTCTCAGTGGTGGAGAGTCTATGTTGGTTTCATTTACTTTATTTACCATGCTCCCAATCCTGACATACTGATATTAGCTATAACTGTAATGATAGATTCACTCCTATAAGATTCTGTTGTATGTCTTTTACATAGGTATGATCCACGCGGTTCATAATTAGCCACGAGCCCCTCCCTTCCTTTTTAACCGACTTCCAAAAAGGAGGAGGATGTATGTTTTTTTTTTTTTTGTGTATTATCATCGATATTTTCGCCAATTGTGAACCGATTTTAATGATTCTTTTTTTTAATGGATAGGGTATACTTTGAAGTTGGTCCCATTTAAATTTGGTGAAGATCTGATGAAGAACTTCGGAGATAGACAATGGAACTCCTCAATGACGAACAGTACGCATATTGTGATGATGTGATGATAACATAATTGTAACGAGCAGCGTCTTTAGTAGGTCCAACCAAGTTTTAATTAAGGCCACTAAAATGAAAAAAATAAAAACTTTTTTACAAAAAATTTAAACCGACTTCAAAAAGAATTAAATAATTACCATATAAAATTAACAGTTTCAGAAGTCGGTGCCTTCAATTTGGTTCAGCGTGGATCAGCACCGACTTCTGAAACTGTTAATTTTATATGGTAATTATTTTATTCTTTTTGAAGTCGGTTTCAATTTTTTGTAAAAAAGTTTTTATGTATAAATGTACTATGAAAACCAAAATATTGTTTATTCAAAGTAACCTAAAACCAATTAGCACTTTCTGAACGTCAGCTGACAAATGGCCGCCATTCGCCGCTTCCTAATGTTTAAGCTTTGAAGAAAGACTAGTGCAATAAACTCTCGAGCAATACGTGTCTGCCTGTTATCGACATGCATTCTGGGCTTCGAGATAAGTACCGACGATATAGGCAGTGCAGATCTACTTACAGTAAATTTACTAGTTATTTAGACTTTCCTACTGTATGCCGTAAATATAAAAACACAGTATAGGGATCCAATGTATTTAATTTTGTATAAATCAAATTCAATGCAAAAATTCTGTAGTTTTTAGTTAGTAATATTGTAATTTTTCTTTAGCAATCTGCTAGCTCTGGATACAGGACTATTAATAAAACGGTTAAAATAATCGAAATAAGACGGAGAAGTCGTAATTTGTAATTAAAGTTACCTACATTTGAATAAAGGTTCAATTACGGGCCGGTTGTTTCAAACGATCAGTAAAAGTATGTTACGTTAGTCAAATATTAACTATTAGGTACATTGTAAAGAATATATGCGATTAAGAGCTTGTTCATACTCGCTGCTACACTGGTTGAAACCGTCCACAATGAGTTGGAGCTTGTCCCGAGCATCTATTGCATCAGTGCATAGATCATGTAACTGAGCCATTTCATGTTTTAACAATTTATTTTTATCCAGAATTTCTAATAGCTCCCTCTCATTGTCATCTCTTTCCCTATTCAGTTGGTCACACAACTCCTTGGATGCCTTCAATTCGCTCAAAGCCTGTTGGAGTTTGGACTCCTCCTGGCGAGCGGAGGCTTTACGAGTCAACATGTTTAATGAGTAGGAAAAAATAAGTAAAAAGTATAGGTTGAGCGTTAGGAGTTACTGATAAAGGTAAACCAGAGGGGTGATTTTAAAAAGAGAATTGAAGTATAAAGAGGAAAGTTAAAAAAAACAAAAATATGAGAAGTTGTGTCACCCAACTAGAATAAGGTTATGTTTACGTTTTGCAAAGCGTACAAAAAGTACTCGTAGCCACACGTATTTATTATAAATACTTGACTGGTGTAAAAAAACCATGAAACCAATATAATAGTGAGCAGTTAAATACTTTTGTACCTGTTTTTGAGATGACAATTTTACAGTTCTCGTGCCGGTAACCGTCACAAATACACAATGTTAATACACTTATTTTGCACTAATTACGCTAAGATATTGCACGAATAACTTTTATTACCCCTTATACTTAGTGATTAATTGGTATTTGGCCTAAATGTATGATTAATTAACAATTTAAAATTAAAATTACGGGGACTTATTTAAATCAGCTGTTAGCTGTAGTGTTGCCACAGGAGGAAAAAAGTCCTGTCGGTGATGATAGATCGATCCCAGTACAATGTGATATGACCATTCTCGAGAACTGGGTCGGGCACATACTTGTAGTATGGTACTTCTGCGTCCACAAGGTTGTATTTCAGAGCAAGTTGCTGGTGGATAATCCTAGCCACTAGGTTGTGTCTGTGTAAATACTCGCCGTTAGCAAGACGAGAACAACCAGAAATAATATGTCGAATGGATTCGCCGGGACAGTGGCATGCCCGACAGATGTCAACCGTGCCGTCCTTCACAATATATTTCCGGTAGTTGTTCGTCAAGATAACTTGGGAGTGTCGCTGATTCCTCTGTTGTGGGAGTCCGTGTCGGTGAAATTGTGTTCCCTGATGTCGATATTATATATTTTCTTGTTTTTTTTATGTATGTGATTTTTTATATTTAATGTTTTTCTTTAGTATCTAATAATATAAGACGTACACAATGAGGCTTGCATAGTCGCTGAAGGGCGAACTAATGCCTCGGAAAAATATATGAAAAAAAAAAAAAAAAGATAACTTCGTCCATAATCGCACAGACAAAACCTTCAGTTTCCCCAAATAGGTCACCGAAACGTAGCCAGGCTACGGACGCTAGGAAATCTACATCGGGCCCATGAAGGGCCCGGTAAATGCGTCCGTGAAGCTCCTTGCTCTGCCATACCTCCCTGCGTTAGGTACATAATTATTATGATGTTTAACGTCCGTCAAACGCAGAGCGTTGTGTCTTTTGAAGTATGTCAAGAACGACAAAGCGTGATACAACGCTTATTTTTATTTAACCATCGTTAACGCCATTTTAACTGTTACCCGTTAGTAATATAGTCGTGAAACAACCGGCCCTAAGATTGTTAAAAAAAACACAAGCTGTCAAAACTTAAAAAAATCCTCTAATAAAATGCGGAGAGTTTGTTTGTTTGTTTGAACGCGCTAATCTCAGGAACTACTGGTTGGAATTGTAAAATTATTTTTGTGTTGGATAGTCCATTTATCGAGGAGGGTTATAGGCTATATAACATCACGCTGCGACCATTAGAAACGGAGCATAAATGAAAAATGTTGCAAAAACGGGAAAAATGTCCACCCGTGCGAAGCCGGGACGGGCCGCTACTACTCAAATAAAAGTAATCAAACGTGATGTTATACAATCGGTCTTAAACTGTCCAAAAATTATACCACACAATTACTCAATTCAAGCTTACCTCAATTCAAACATACAGTTTAAATAAAACTTGCAACAAAAATAAACAATAACTGTTGACGTAACGTATCAATAATTCACGATGCAACCACGTTATTTATTCAACGACACAATACAACCACGGCTGTCAATAATAAATGACGTTTGTGAATGATGCTGGTATAATTATTGTAGTGCTGAATATGTTAATTTATTAATCGGTATGTATCGGTGAGTCCCCATTATGTACCTTAATGAAAGTTTCACCTGTTCATGCGCAAACTGACGAAACGGCGAGACTGAAGAACACAACATAATCAACCTATTACTGACAGTCTACCACGCTGGCCTGGTACAAATTGGTGGACTAAACACACCATCAAGAACTGTTTGGAACACTCTCATATGTGCATTTTTCCTCACGATGTTTTCCTTCACCGCTAACGCAAGTGATAATCAAATTCTAATCCCTACATGTATGTATTCGAAAAGCCAGAGATCGAACTCACACCCTCCTACATGGAAGGCAAGTTCCACCGCTGGTGATCACTGCTTCAAGACCGTATGAATAGCGGGGTAACTAGCCAATGCCTGGACACTGGAGCCCATAACGTTACGGGTAAGTGTCCAGGTGCGATAGAACTTGCTTGGGAGTCAATAAACTATTCCTCAGTTTCAGGACATTGGACAAGAAATAGGTAACAGCCATTATGAATCGCTTCTTACATACATACATAAACTCACGCCTTTTTCCCATGGGGGTAGGCAGAAACTATAGAACGCCACATGCTACGACTCTTACATACCCCTTTCGCTTCATCCACATTCATACATCTTGTCATACACGCACGCCGGTTGAGAGTACTACGCACCTGACCTTTGTGAAGAACTTCACCAATAACATCGATGTATGTCCTTCTAGGACGTCCTCTACCGGCGTTCCCATTATCATCCGCCTTATAAATTCCTTTTGTTAATCGCCGTTCACTCATTCTCTCAACATGACCAAACCACCTAAGCATACTCCTTTCAATTTTTGTCACTACATCATCTTTTAAACCACATACATCATTTTTACATCATTTTTAATCGCTTCTTGTTTTTATCAAAATGCCTCTGAGAAGACTTAAGTTTATTGACGTATCCAATATAACTCATTTACAAGTAAGGTTAAATACCATTGGTAATTACAAACATATAGCTAATAAAAATATAACATCACCCCTGTATTCCCCAAAGGATTGAGCAGAGATGTATAGTGGGCGAGCCTATTACCATCAACCGGGCACAAATCAGAACTCCGGGCAGTTACTGAGGAATTCCACACAGAAAACCCGTTAACACTTTGCCTGACCTGGGAATCGAACCTAAGACCTTACGATCAGCAGTCGCGCTTGCCACCACTATACCAACGAGACAAAGAATATATCAATAACAAGCCAATATGAATATCTCAAAGCTATATATAACTATCTACTGTTCAAACAAACGTCGGAGCCTAGGAAGGTTTCATTTATCAAGGATGTCGCGATCCCCGCTCTCCCCCCACCCGTTGGAAGTTGATGGCTCAATAGCATTCTTTTTCATGAATAGACTTGTGATATCCTTACAAGTTTTACAATTATAAAAATCATTTTAAAAGACGTAACGTTTTTTAAGAAACATGGGAAGTGAGAGGAAGATGCGATCAATATCGAAGATTCCAATTTTATAGCCAATATCTTTAGCTTTATTTAATTACTAGCTGTGTCTTCACGGCTCCGCCCATAGCCTATGTTACTCAGTGATAATGTACATTTCTAACGGCAAAAGAACTTTTGAAATCGGTCCAGTAGTTTTTAAGTTTATTCGTTACATACAAAAATACAAATCTTTCCTCTATAATAACCGACTTCCAAAAAGGAGGAGGTTCTCAATTCGACTGTATGTTTTTTTTTGATGTTCGTTCCGCGATATCTTTGCTAATTGTGAACCGATTTTAATGATTATTTTTATGTTTGAAAGAGTATTCTTTCGAAGTGGTCCCAATTAAATTTGGTGAAGATCTGATGAAGAACTTCGGAGATAGACAATTTGAAGTCGGTTTTTTTTTGTTAAAATGTTTAATTATATTATTATTAGTATAGATGTACTTTTGGTGCCGATTCCCTTATTTACCAATTAAACTTAAATTAGAGAATTGTTATCTTTTACTAACAGACAGCGCGAAAAAAGGACGGAGATAGATAAGAACTAAGTTAAAGATGTCAAACTAGTTTACGCCTTGAACTTCACCGTGTTTTTCGTCGACACGTTCTGACGCGTCGTCTAGATTTGTATGGAATTTTTGTTATACTATATTTTTGACAGCTCTTATTTACGTCCGTCTCTTTCATATTTTATAAGCGTGAAAAAGATGGCAATACCTAAATTAAGTTTAGTTTGCGTGCAACAGAACCGGCACCATTGTCGGTAAAACTGAAATCCAACACAATAAAAAAAAACATATTAATTAATCTACAAGGATTTAATTGATGCCCACCTTGTTGATAATATTTATTTTTGGTAAATACTGCGTCATCATTGATTCCTAATTAACAAAAAAAGGGTGACTGATATATTTTAAAAAACAACATAACATCACGCCTTGTATTCCCCGAAGGGAACGGCAGAGGTGTATTTAGTACACCTTCGTTTCGCCAGTTATGTTTAAGTCCCATGTAATAGGGGGCGAGCTTATTGCCATTAACCGGGCACAAATCCAGACTCCATGCTGCTATAGAGAAATTCTTAATAGAAAAACCCAATAACACTTTGCCCGACCTGGGATCGAACCCAGGACCTCATGCTCAGCAGTGGCACTTGCGACCACTAGACCTACAAGGCAGTCAAATTAAAAAACGTAATAATCAATTCTATTTTCAAAGCTCAACCGAAACAAAATTAATCAACCGAAAACAACCCAATAACACATTACCGCAGAAAAACCCATTGTGACCGTTGAGGCGTAAACCGCTGACATTGCGTTTAGAACCCGGTGTAAACGTAAACAAACGGTTATTTACACACAAAACAATTTTTCAAACGCTCAAAGTAAGCAAGGCGGACTCCACAAATGTAATCACTGAACCGCTAAGATATCATACAGATTGTAGTCAGAAGTTCAATTAAATGTAAAAGTTTAATCAGATTACTGGGGATTGAAATGTGTTGGGGGTATAAAAAGTACCCTATTAACAATCCATTATGATTTGATAATAAGGATGAGCATCGGGCAGTAGCATCCAACCGTGTTACAATAATTGCAAAGCGTTTGAGATTATCTATACTTTATATTATAAAGCTGAAGAGCTTGTTTGTTTGTTTCAACGCGCTAATCTCAGGAACTGCTGGTTGGAATTGAAAAAATATTTTTGTGTCGGATAGTCCATTTATCGAGAAAGATTATAGGCTATATAACATCACGCTACAACTAATAGGAGCGGAGCATAAATGAAAAATGTTGCAAAAACGGGAAAAAATGTCCACCCTTGCGAAGCTGGGACGGGCTGCTAGTGGAATATACCTATATACAGGATTACTTCAAATTAAATAGCAAAACTTCACAGGGCCACATAACATAATATCACGCCTCTATTCCCTGAAGGGTTGGGCAGAGGTGTATATAATAGTAACACCCTCATTTCGCCAGTATGTTTAAGTCGCATGTAATAGGGGGTGAGCCTATTGCCACTAACCGGGCACAAATCGAGACTCCGGGGTACTATTGAGGAATTCCACACGGAAAAGCCAATAACACTTCCCGAGCTGGGGATCGAACTTAGGATACCTCCCTCATGATCAGCAATCGCGCTTGTCACCACTAAACCCACGAGGCAGTAGTGACAGGGTTACTAGGTATTATATGGGATTGCTTAACTAGCAAGTTCAACTCGTGATCATGCCGCGTGTTCAGCTCATGATTTAGGGCTCCGTTTGCGTCCGAAACTATTCGGCCAATCCCGAAAAAATGCACGTGAGTAAACTGTAAACAATCATAAATATGAATGTGTCTCACCAGAGTTACACAATTACAAGTACTACCAGTTGTACAATCGCCACACGATAATCTGACGTGGATGTTATTGCTTTAAGATTTTATAATTTCGGGATGTTTTTATAATATTGTTCAAAACATGAATATTTTTGCAAGCTGTAAGGTGCAATTGTATCGGGACTGTTTACATATTTAACATCTTATCTGTATTACCTGTCTACATTATTGGCAAATAAACGATTTCTATTTATTTGAGACTAACAAACAGTTGCACATTAAATCTTATGAACTAACTTACAAAACAAATACATGATAGAAATGTGCAACTCACACCGTATTATATTATTTATATTACCTGGATGACCGAGCTGTGCTCGTTTTTTTTTGTGGTAAATCGACCTTTTCTAAAAATGAAACCTAGCTAGATCGATTTATCGCCCTCGAAACCCCCTGCATACTAAATTTCATGAAAATCGTTGGAGCCGTTTCCGAGATTCAGATTATAATATATATACATACTAGCGGGCCTGGCAGACGTCGTCCTGCCCTAAAAATTTGCTGACATACCGACAGCAGCGCCACCAACCGGGTCCAATTGTGAACTTAAACCATCCAGGGCGCCACTCAAATGCATACAAAAAAAAATATTCAAATCGGTCCAGCCGTTTAGGAGGAGTTCAGTGACATACACACGTACAGTCGAATTATATATATAAAGATATACAAGAATTGCTCGTTTAAAGGTATTAGATTTATATTCATATTCGCCCTTGTACTTCCATCTACTCTTTTGAACTTTCTTACTCATTTTTATATTCCTTTAAAACTGCACTCAAAATACTTTACCTATCTGTGCAACGTGCAAAATCAACACCAACTTGTATTACTGTCTCGTGCCTGTCTGGTACAACATGTCAAGGTATGTTTTTTCCCCAAGCACGGCAGTTCGGTTGATAAACGAGTTTTGATTTCACGTGTCACTACAGACAGAGTGACAGAAAAGATCGCGACTTTCCACGGAGAACGTATATTTTATATTTAATGTACTTTTTTAGCGATCTGGGAGAGTAAAGTGTATTGATCAGCGTTTTGTCATGTTCTGTTGCCGGGCGATTTGATAGCGGTTTTTTAGATTGATGGTAGAAATAAGGAGTATGATGCTTAGGTGATTTGGTCATGTTGAGAGAATGAGTGAACGGCGATTAACAAAAGGAATTTATAAGGCGGATGTCAATGGAAACGCCGGTAGAGGACATCCTAGAAGGACATACATCGATGTTATTGGTGATGTTCTTCACAAAGGTCGGGTGCGTAGTACTCTCAACCGGCGTGCGTATATGACAAGGTGTATAGGTGTATGAATGTGCATGAAGCGAAAGGGGTATGTAAGGGTCGTAGCATGTGGCGTTCTATAGTTTCTGCCTACCCCCGTGGGAAAAAGGAGTGAGTTTACGTAGGTATGTATGTATGTAGAAATATTGGGTGAGCTAAATTGCTTGTGTCGTGTTCGTTCTGCCTAGCCTTTTCCCACTATGTTGGGGTCAGCTTCCAGTCTAACCAGATGCGGCTGAATACCATTATTTTACAGGGCGACTGCCATCAGACCTCCACAACCCAGTTACTGAGCAATGCCAATATCCTAAGGTAAGACCGGTTGTCAGACTTTCGGGGCCTCTGATTTCCCGTAACGACTGTCGTAGGTATTCGTATGACACCCGGAACCGACTGTTTAACGTGTTCTCCGAGGCACGGAGGCGTTTCGATGTGTAACAAACGGTCACCCATCTACAGACTGACCGCGGCAAGTGCAGCTTAACCTCGCAAATCGTATGATCCGCGCGGTTGGTAATTAGCCATGAGCCCCTCTGTGTCGGGTATGTAGTGAAATATAGTTAGTGACTCTTCTTCTTCTTCCTGCCCTTACCCCACACTAGGTGGGGTCGGCACAACGTGTATTTCATAAATCCATGTTGTTAGAGGTTTTGGCTTATTGTTTTATGACCGGCCGCCTGTCTGACATCAACCCTCCTTGAGAATACTCGTTAGTGACTCTGCTATCATTTTGGAAATCACGAGATGGATCAAAGATTCGTTCACCGTTGTGCTATAGCCAGTTGTATTCTCCGTTTTACCTGAAAAGTCTCCTCAATGTTTTTGTTAAGGCGACTAGTTACTAAGCCTTAAAGAAAGAAAATATTTTTATTTCTGTTCACATCAGCGCGTATAAAAACGGAATCCTACCAAGTTTCTAAGTAGCTACCTAATAAAATCTCTCAGCTATTTCTCACGACTCCTGTAAGTACGATTTCTTTCACCATTGCTAAGTAACAGTAACAAGTCAACTAAAGAACATAAAAATTAAAAAAAAACGCGACAAAAAATCCACAATCTCGGAACTGAGAGAGCTTTGTTCTTTTTTAATAAGCGCTGGTCTGGGCTTTAACGTCGCCATTGTATGCGTAATTACGCGTACTCTTGTACTGTCTCGCGTTTACTTACTGTTTAATGACAGTGTCTTGCTGTGCACTGACAATTACTTGCTTGTGTGTAGTCAGTAGGTAGTTAGTTCGTTGGATATGGTTTTACCAGTCGAGAACGGAGATTTTTTGTAAGGATTTTTTTAATTCAATTTTGCTGCACACATGTCTGCAGTTGTCGGTAATAAGATTGACAAGCATATCATTTTGGGACCTAGTGCATAATATCAGGCAGGCGATTGGTCATAAAACAATAAGCCAAAACATCTAACAACATGGATTTACGAAATACATGTTTTGCCGACCCCACCTAGTGTGAGATAAGGGCAGGAAGAAGAAGTATTCTGCACACCTCTCTAAACTAAGCATACAGTTTTTATCAGGAAAATACTTCATCATCATTCGCAACTTTTGTTAACCCAGTGCAGGGCATAAGCCTTCCTCCCTTTAACGCCATTCTTCCCTGTTTTGTACTAGCCTTGTCCAGATTTTTCCGTCAAATTGGACTTATCAACCAGCTTTCCAGCAGTCTTCCTACGCTACCTTTGCCCACTCTCAGACGCTATAATTATAATATTATAATTTCCAAAGACAATAATCATGGAAAATGCTTATGTGAAGATCCGAATATTTTTGTCACTGCAGCTTCTATTTCCTCCAGTTTCAAAAAGAACCGATAAAATAATAGCACTAAGTGCAAAAATGCGAAACGCAATCAATACAGTCGTAAACATAAATCGCGCACACAAATGGCTATTCATTTTATATAGTGTACGTAACACAATTTTCTTCGTCGCCATATTGTCCAGAAGTAGCCAAAAGATTGGTACTTACTGTTATTTTTATATTTTGATTTACAGTTATTGGTATTTGTAGTAGATAAACATTAATGGTGAAAATCATAGATACCGTCTGAAAATTTTAACTGTGACCCAGGCGCGAAGCCTACTGCCGGGTTTGCGGTGCATGCTATAGTGAATCCCGTGACCCCAGCCATAAGTTAGAAGGAGGGCCACAGTGGGTTTTAGCCGGTAAGAATCCAGCAGACCCTCTCGCCTTCCCCGGGTAAGGGACATACATGAGCATATTACCAAGATAAAAAAGGCCTTAAAAGACGCGGAATAAGATTAAAATAGTTGAGATGTATAGTATTGCAATGTTATGTCATTATTTTGTATACAATTTGGAATAAAATTAATATAATTAATACTGCCTTGTTGGTCTAGTGGTTGTAAGCGCGACTGCTGAGCATGGACTCCTGGGTTCGATCCCCAGGTCGGACAAAGTGTTATTGGGTTTTTCCATTAGGAATTTCTCAGTATGGGACTTTAAACATAACTGGCAAAACGAGGGTGTACTAAAAACACCTCTGCCGAACTCTTCAGGGAATACAAGGCGTGATGTTATGTTACGTTTAGAATCAATAATTCAATATTGATCATTTTAAAGAAAATTAGTACCGTCTCCGACTCACATTAGCAGTACAAGCCACGGCCTTGAAATTCACAGATTAACAGTACAATATTATTTGGCCTTATCCGACACAACTCGTAATAGTATTTTTTTTTAAATTTAGAAATAGACTTTTTGTTATTATAGGTATAGTTATTTTTATATTCTGATGGCTGACGCGGGATTTCTAGGCCACGACCTCGAGGGTCGCGAAATAAGACCGGAATGATTGTAGTGTGGCCTTATTAGTGCAATTTCATTACGGATTCTGTTCTGAAGAGCGTGCTTTGTAATAAAATATTAATTAGTTTAATACGTACATAAATAAACTCACGCTTTTACACATAGGGGTAGGCAGAAACTATAGAACGCCACATGGATCCTTACACGCTCCTTTCGCTTCATCCACATTCATATATCTTGTCATACACGCTCGCCGGTTGAGAGTACTAGTAAGTAAGTAAGTAATAAGATTATTCAATGCACACAAAAGACATAGCACATCACACAATAGCACAACCGTTATTAGATAATAAATTAACCATATAAAAACAAGGTGCCAATACACAAAAAGAAAAAAAAAATAAGAAAAACATATTTATAGAATCGAGTGACGCTATGACAAACTTTAAATGTCAATTCGAACAAGGTGCGGTGTGCGTCTCAAGGTTGCACCAAATGGGAGTCCAGCTCAACATGTGTCAGGCAAATATACCTGACGCTGATATTCTGCTGGATCCCTGCAGTGACATACGGACGTTGAGCAGATGTGATAAATTGTTGTAATAAGTGTTATGCGTGGAGTGAAATTATGTAAGTACCCGCAACTTAATTATGTACCTATTCTACAGTAGTTTTGTATTGGGAAACTTTCCTGTTCGTTAATGTTATAGATTATACAGATATAAAAGGTAGTTAATGTGTTGATTGTGTTTTGAACTTAGGTAGGTACATGGTGATTGAAAAAAATAAAAATAAATATATATATATTAATGTATAATGTATAAATCAACAATCTTATTATAAGTATAGTGGCGTAGGTGAGAAAACAATATATAAATGATTTGGCTTGACTAAAAAATATTATGTTTACAATAAATAGATAGAGATAAATATTATGTGTATGTATTACCTACAACTATTATCCACCAACCATTCACTTACCGAGTACTCTCGTGCCCACAGGTTTGCGATCACGAGTTACGCTAAAATTAGCCAGATTGACTCTGGAAGAACACGACAGCCAGTTATATAATGGACGTGTTCGAAACAGTCATACCCAGTTTTTTCTGCGAGGCGATAAGAACGCACCTGACCTTTGTGAAGAACATCACCAATAACTAGTTTAATATTTAAAAAAAGAAATAAACGTGGTCATAATGTTATATAATTAGTATTGATGTTTGTTAGTTTTTAATGTCAATGTGATAAAGCTTACTTTTAAATAAATAAATAAATCATCTATTGCTTGAAACACGGTTATATACAAAATAAATAAGATAACAACACGCCTGTATTCCCCGAAGGATTGGGCAGTGGTGTGTAGTAATACCCTCATTTCGCCTTTGTGTATAAGTCCCATGTAATATGGGGCGAGCCTATTGCCATCAACCGGGCACAAATCCAAACTCCGGGCTGCTACTGAGGAATTAACATTTCACACGGAAAAACCCAATAACACTTTGCCCGACCTGGGAATCGAACCCAGGACCTCACGATCAGCAGTCGCGTTTGTCACCACTAGACCAACGGGGCAGTCATACAAGTACATAGAAGATGTTACGTAAATTAAGGCTCTACATGTTCCGATGATTTTCTGCATTCAATATTTGGTACATCCATTACTTAAATAATTTTTTGTACATTAAAATGTCTATTATCATTGTAGTAGTGTCACTGTAAGCTGAAACCAAGTTCTTATATAGTAGTTATGAGTAGGAGCCCGTTCACACAGCGGATCTATTTTAACGGATCCGTCGATACTGGATGTGTTGTTCACATCTGTACCGACCGCGACGGATCAGTTAAACAGATGGCAGCTGCGTCGCATCTGGCAGACAGGATACGATAAAAATAACTGATCCAGTTTTTTTTGCTAGATTCATAATAAGTACTGTCGTGTATATGAACTCACGCATACAATTACAGGCGCCATCACCAAAATAAAAACGGATCCGCTAAAACGGTTCCTGTAAACAGTTTCTGTGTGAACTAGCTATAATATTAAATACGATCATTTGCATTCATGATAAAGCGAGTCTGCACTGGCACGAGATGCAATCAATTCCACAGTGCATTTCATTCGAAAGTTACTCCCAATGAAAGATTATTCGTATTCATTTTATATAATATTCATTTACAGTGATTGCCGGCAATGTGGCGCGACCCACTTTTATTCTTTGTGACGAGATGCGAGCTTTGGGCCTTGAGAATGGCGTTTACGAAGTAGGAATTGATGATGGTGTTCCGGAGATAAATGTGTAAGCATTATTGCTTGATAACATAACTTTATTGAATATTAGATTTTTGTTTTATTTTTTTAGTCATTAGTTCACTTTTTTGCCACTATGCAAGCCTCATGTGTACGTTTTATTTTATTACTTAAAAATAACATTAAATATAAAGAAGTAAGATACAAAAAAACACGACATCAGGGAACCGCTTCACAATAGATTTTTCTATAGAATTACGGTATGATAATTGTTACAAAAAAATGTATAAGAAAAAATATATATCGTGTAATATTTTACGTATAAAATTATTATTACAGTATCAAAAAAACTCCTGATCATCATATTTTTATTTATATTTGGTTAGTTAATTTTTATTAACAACGTGTTATGTGTAAGGCACAAATGTTACAACTGCCGTTGTGGTTCTTGTGGCCCAACCACCATCGGAGAGGCCACGGCCTATGTGAAAAAACCTCCGCTGATATTATTAGCACGGTTTTAAAATAAAGATAATTATTCTACTATTAAAAAAATATTATCTTTAAGCTTAATTAATCTTATGTCACCATTTATATTCAGCTGTGCGTATGTCGTGGCCCAACAGCCATCGTAGAGGCCACGGACTTTTCTGAGTTCGGATGATGATAGCGCAATTCCAGCAGTGATAGCCTAGTGGTGTGACCGTCGGACTGCCAAGTCATAGATCTCGAGTTCAAAACCAAGACACGCACCTCTGCCTTTTCGGATTCAAGAGCGTATTGTATAATTATCACTTGCTTAAAAAACGGTGAAGGAAAGCGTCGTGAGGTAACCGGCATGCCTGAGAGATATTTCTCGACGGCATGTGAAGTCAAGTCAGAGGCCTACGAGCATGGGCAGCATAAAATCTGACACCAGCTTAGTCACTAACCACACGAAAATAAGAAGATAATGATTGCAAAAATCTTTGACTGTCAGATAAATACGGTTAAAAATAAACAGAATTATTCCTACTTACTTGAAACTTATATTTAAGTAACTCGTAGTGAGACATCGTTTATTACGTAAATAGTTTTGCTATTTCACCTGAGCGTGCAACGTGACCCTACCAGTATCGTCCAGTCCACGGCCTGCCCGGTATTCGCTGATGATTGCGCAAATTTCTATCAGTTAATAAGTACGGTAAAAAAAAAATAGACTAATCCTACTTACTATTAACAAATATTATATTTAAGCGATTCGTCATGAAACATCGTTTAATACGTAAATAGTTTTGCTATCTATTTCACCTGAGCGATGCACGTGGCCCAACCGGTATCGTAAGGCTACGGCTTGTCCGGTGTTCGCTGATGATTGCGGAAATCTCTGTCAGTTAATTATAGGTACGATTAAAAATAAATATACAAATCCTACTTACTTTAAACGGCTTATTTCCAACGGCCATCACTAAAACTGCCACCACTGGTGGTTGTTGGGACAAAATTCTATTTGTATTACCAACCGCCACCGGTGGGGTTCGATGAGACATCTTCTTCTTCCTGCCCTTATCCCACACTAGGTGGGGTCGGCACTACATGTATTTCATAAATCCATGTTGTTAGAGGTTTTGGCTTATTGTTTTATGTTCGATGAGACATAACTTGTAATATTATTCCCATCGACCACCACCAAACTGCCACCAGTGATGGCAGTTAGAACAAAATTTTACATGTTGTCCCTACGGCCCCGTATTTGTTGTAAATAAAACAATCTATAAAATCAGTATTTGTATATTGAAAAATCATCACAGTTTTAATCAAATATTTAAGCGATTCGTCATGAAACATCGTTTAACACGTAAATAGTTTTGCTATATAAGGTCTAACCAAAATACCTGGACAAGGAGTCTCGCCAATAATAGTCAGGTTACGTAGAAAAGGTCCGCAAGACCATCGTCGAATAGGAAAAAAAAAAAAAAAAAAAAACCTGGACAAGCTTTTACAAACTAAACGTATCTATGCAAAAAAAATGAGACCCCAAGTCTTTTTTTTAACCAAGAGATTGTTTTCATCGTTACTTTTAATTAAATTAATTATTTTTTTAACATTTTTCACTTCGCAGTTTAGGTAAAACACGGCGAAGAAGTAGCGCACGCCCCGGCGACGGTTGATGCATAAAAAATGGATGGGTTTATTCTTAAAGAGTACAGGCAATTTTAAATATAATTATTTTTTGGTTAAAAAGGAAACACTTGGATCTCGTTTTTTTTGCATAGATAATTATGTTTAGTTAAACGTATTGAACACAGTGTAAAAGTTTGTCCAGGTATTTTGGTTGGACCTGATGTATTTCACTTGAGCATGTAGGTATCGTGGCCCAACCGGTATCGTAAGGCCTGTCCGGTGTTCGCTGATGATTGCGCAATTCCCCGCCGGTTATTATTGCCATTGTTCGGAAATTTAACGTTTTCGTTTATTTTTTATTGGCGTCGTTTGTCATAGCTATAGTTTAGTTGAAACAATGGGTCAAATGTATCAATAGTTGGGAGAGAAAAAATATTTTATTTGTTTGTCTGTTACAGTTAATGGCCCGAGAAAATGTTTTTGAGGACCCGTTTTTGTACTTATCTTGAATTGGTTGTGTGTGAAGTTATAGATATTGTTTCTTAGTTTTGTGATATTTTTTTTTATGGCACTTTAACAACGTGAGTCGTGTTATTTATTATTATTCGAAAATTCACGATGAAAGATGAAAAGTTGTTGCAAAGAAGGACGTGTTTTTTTATCTGCAAATTAAAATCCTACCAGCTCTATTTGTTTCAGGTCTTAGTCATTTAATTTTTACAAAGTATAACAGCACTGGATAGATCAGCAGATACCATAACCGGTTCTTATTCTAAGGCTGCCTGTCCACTAGAGCGGAGAGGAACGGAGCGGTGCAGAGCTAACCAATAGAATTGCATAAAACTCACGTCTCCGCACTGCTCTGTGAATACTGTACATTTTTATTGGTTAGTTCCGCACCGCTCCGCTCCACTCCGCCCCAGTGGACAGGCAGCCTAAAGGTACACGCGCACCTGTCCGCACCGTACGCGCCGCAGTCGCCGCAGTCTACGCTTTTGTTGACGGTACTGCGGCGAGCGCGGCTCGTCAAATGGGTGTGCTAGGTTGTATAGAACTTTAAGCCGGATTTACATTACAAAACTAGCATGCATGGCAACTTCACGCAACTAGTTTCACTACCTGTAAAACTTGTTTCATTAAAATATTAGCGTCGTGAGACCCATAGTTTCGCTGAAATCATGGCTCCATCCGCATCAAAGCATTCAGTACAGTCACTTTCGAGACACTAGATTCGCGTCGCATTTACACCATGAAATCTTTCTTTTTTTAACCGACTTCCAAAAAAGGGGGAGGTTCTCAATTCGACTGTATGTTTTCTTTTTTTTTGTATGTTTGTTCCGCGATATCTTTGCTGATTATGAACCGATTTTAATGATTTTTTTTTTGTTTGAAAGAGTATTTTTTTGAAGTGGTCCCATTTAAATTTGGTGAAGATCTGATGAAGAACCTCGGAACAATTTAAAGTCGGTTTTTTTTTTCTTAAAAAGTTTAATTATTGTTAAAATAAAACGTTCTTCTGTCGACAAAACCCTTGTCTACGGTGGTCTTGCCACGCCTGCTGTAGATACATGTACTTACTGATAACATCATAATTTCTTTTTCTATTTTTTTTTCTAAAAATAAAAAACGTTGCCCCACACTAGGATTTCTCCTGTATCGTGGGTGCGTTTACAGACATAAATCTTCACATGCATAAACGCAAGACCCGGAACAACTATTTATAAGCCATACAAATATTTGATCCGTGCGTGAATGGAACCCACGATCCGTAGCGCAGAAGCCAATCACTCAGCCATTGCACCAAACGTATCGTCAAATTAGTGACATAACGTACATTTCATCAAAAAATCACGCTGATCAACGAAACAGGATTTACATTACAATAATACAAAGGATTCAAATGCGGCGACTGCGGCGCATACGGTGCGGTCAAGTGCACGTCTACCTTGAAGCGTATGCTACACGCGACTAGGGTTACCATATCTAAGGATTTGTCCTGAGATATCACGGTTTTTGGACTTTTCTCAGGATTACGGCAGGATTTTGCAAATCTCAAGATTTTTAGATTTTTCAATAAAATACAGTTTACATTTTAAAGATCTCTTTAATAAAAAGTTAAACAACCTAAAAATATTTTCCTTTGGTAATAATTGCACAATTAAAATCAATACTTATTTATCCAAGTACGTATTTAATCAGTTTTATCATTCTTAATACGTTAAGATACCTTTTTAAGATACGTTTGAGAGAAAATTTTCAAACTGTAAAAAATCTCAGGATTTTTCAATGGAAATCAGACCTTTTCTCCGGATTTTTGATTTTTTCATCTGGTAACCCTACACGCGACCCGCTTTGTGCGGCGAACACTAAAAACTTCACGAAATAAAACATAGTTATCTGCCCGTCTACGAATATAATAATCCTATTCCAATTTATAACTAGCGCGGAAATGACAAATAGCTTTTACACCACATTTACCTTTTATTCCCATTTCGACACAATTCACAAAGTCAAACGAAAATAATACCTTTAATATCCACTTTTAATACCATCATTTAAAACTATTTTGGAGTATAATAGAAAATAATTACATAAAACTATTTCATTAAATTTATTCATTAAATATACCTACACACAGGGTGTAAACGAAATCAATTACATGATTTCGTTTACAGCCTGTATAAATAACATATTTAAATATTTCTAAAAAAAAAACATTTATATTTATAAAAAATAGTAGCCCACCGGCGTCGGGAACAGAGTCCAAGCTACTGGTGGTCAGGGCCCCAAAAAAAGAGGAACTTCCTAACAATACGCGCCGTATCCAGAACTATCGCTTTCTGTATCAGGCCCTTGACCCAGCCGCCCAACGAGAGCCTCATCAGATGTTGATCAAGGCTCTTGGCTATTAAGCCATTGGCCGTAACGATTATCGGCACAACGATTATTGAGTCAACCTCCCACATGTCGACAACCTCGTGTGCCAAGTCTTGATACTTAATTTCTTTCTTAAAACTATACGTATAATATTTATTCCAAACTAGATCATGTGTAACTTTTAATTATTTACATTATCCTAATAGGACATAAATGACATAATATAAAATAACTAATTACACAATGAACCTCACCGATATATTTGAAAATAAATTAGCTTGAAATAAATAATGACGAACTCAGTTTTGAACGCAATTAATTTATAAATGACAGTTATGAATTCATTTTATTTATTAATTCGTTTCATTTTGAATCTGATCAAATAGTGAACAAAGCCTAGCAAAGCCTACTGTGAAATATAAGCCTGTACCTTATTACGTAACAACTCTCATATTATTATTTTCTATGCACCCCAAACCAAGTGCAATGTCCTTTCTGATAATCCTTAGTGCGATGGTCCGTTTGGCCGATTTAAAACACAAACAGCCTTGGGAGTAGATCCAAAACCAAAGATTAATTAATATTGCACCGTCATGCCTTCAGTCGGCTGACCCGCGTTTGGTAAGCCAAACGCGGGTCGTAGGTGGGAAGTGAGCGGGTCGTGAGTGAGGTGTAAGCATCAGCGGTCCCATGTGAGGAGACAAGGAATGATTATGTCACGCGACATACCAAATAACGGAGTGGATTGTGAGTGGTACCCCGCTCGCATTCGATGTCACGTGTTTCATAATAGCTCCTTGTATACGGGTCGCGCGGGCCCGTTGATAAAACGTACCGCTCATGACCCGCGTTGAATAGTGTACCAAAGGCTTAAATTATTCACTTATATCCAATTTTAAAACATCCACCTACACTATCACCCCTCAAACAAAACACGCTCACTGAGCCCCCTAAATTTACTTAGATGGAGTTTGAATCAAAGTTTGTACACAAATGCTAATACACTATGCTAATAAAACCACTCGGCTATTGAATTAGTTAAACGTAGTTCAAAGACAAGGGAACGGCCGCTTCAGATGACTCCAGTATAAATTTGTTTAGGCCTTTTATTTCTTGGTAAATAGATATAGTGTAAATAGTAGGTGTGTAATGGTTAGTTCAGAAGTACGTAGTAGTATCCTTTGATAAATAAATTCAGAGTTTACTCTTATCGACACTAGTATTCGACGTCACCAAATACAAATTTAGGAATAAATAATCTAGTCTCAAAGTAAATATTTGTATCCCTAACAAATATTTAGTTGAATTAACTCTACAACCCAAGCATGAAACAGACGCCACATCATATAGAACGTAAACATTTCAGAGAAATCTCGGGATCGTCAGTAATCGTTATCTGAGTTAACAACAGCCAGCAGCCCGTTACTATTCATGAGGATCATTATAGCCTCCACAAGTTGCCACTAAAACAAAGATCCATGTGTTAACACAGAATAATCGTAAAATACCACGAACATGACGTCACAAGCTACAATCGCAACGTAGCTTTATTTAAATCCTAACATTAACAACGACTATCATTCTGAATTGTAAATTATACTAAATACTATATCTATACTAAACAGCACGTCACCCCACAAAGTCATGCTTGATACTTTACAAAGCTCAGCTCACAAAGCGATTCGTAAATTATTACATACAATACGCGCTATGCACTCGCCCCGTCTGAAATGGCTCTAAATTTTAGCCCCGACACAGCCGTAAAACATCGGCTATCTTGTGCGGTGTGAACCCGACGAAGCGTTCCCGTAATATTTTATTACCATACGTTTGAATTTTTGAAAATAACTTTTGAAAATTCATAAGCTCTGAATTTTTAGGTTCCTTGAAGAATTAAAAGGAAGAAGGCTTCGCTCTTCTGTCAAATATTAACTGCGATAAGGCTGTTTTGCATGGTAGTGTTAGACTGAGCCGGAAATCAAATCCTGGCATAATTATGTAAGTGGGGATAAAACTAGAAAGAAGATGAAGAATCAGTTATGACTGATGATAAATATAAGACAAAAAACGTGTAATGAATAGCGTGTTTAAGAAAAAAAAAACTTCTTAATACTTCATGACTAGTATATAAGCATAATCAGCCCATTGCTGTCCCAATGCTAAGAACGGGTCTCTTCTCAAATTGAGAAAAGAAAGAAGAAGAAAGAAAAAACATTTATTTGTCAAAGATACAAAACATTATTGTATAAAAAAAAAGAAAAATAATATTAAAATAAAAGTCAACTGTGACAAAAAATTGACCACTCAGCATAATGCTGTGCTATGGCGTGGAGAAGGGTTCAGACCTTAGTCCACCACGCTGGCTTGCTGCGGGTTGGCTACACACACCATTGAGAACTTCTTCGAGCCCTCTCAGGTTTGTAAGTTTCTTCACGATGATTTCCTTCATCGTTAACGCAAGTGATAATCAAATTCTGATCCGAACATGAATTCAGCAAGGATTCAGCCACTAAGCTATCATTACTTATTTCACTTCATTATCAAATATTTTATGGTCATTAGTAAAATAAAGAATGGCTCATCGAAAATCACAAACTGATAAAGCTATCACATCAGTGATGACGTAACCAGGAAGAGGATTATCGACTTAATTAAAAAACAGAATAATACAGATTGAACCTTCAATGAAAATCATACATCGCCTTTGAATAATTAACGAGTTACAATTCAACCGACCAACTGATGCTTCAATTATGAACGATCATTATTCGCTGAAAGCGTAGGTACTTAATTATTGACAGCAGCAAGAGTCCTTGTATTATTGAATAACTTTTACGTCAGTAAAATGTGCATCACTTTTCATCATCATTTTATATTATAGCTTTCGCTAACAGCAGTGATAGCCTAGTGGTGTGACCGTCGGAGTACCAAGTCATAGGTTTCGAGTTCAAACCTAAGGCACGCACCTCTGACTTTTCGGATTCATGTGTGTATTGCATAATTATAACTTGCTTAAAAACGGTGAAGGAAAACATCGTGAGGAAACCGGCATGCCTGAGAGTATTTCTCGAATGTATGTGAAGCCACGTTGGACGCTCATGGGCGGCATAAACTCTGACACCAGGTTAGTCACTAACCACACGAAAAGTAGTAGTATTATAGCTTTCGTGAGTCACATTCATATTTATGATTGTTTACAGTTTACTCACGTGGATTTATAGAAATTTCCCGGCTATTTAAATGGGGTAGCCGCGTGTAACTGTTTAGCTCATGATTAAGGACTCCGTTTAGGTCCGAAACTAGTCGGGCAATCCCGAAAAATATACATGAGTAAACTGTAAACAATCATATAGGTAGGTATACTTTCACTCCGGAACAATGCCCTACAATTGAATATTTCCATAATCACCAAAGTTGAAGTATTTTTATATATTAACTTTCGCAAGCAGTGATAGCGGTTGAACGCTTGCTTCCATGCAAGAGGGTCTGAGATCGATCCCGGCCCATATTTCTGACTTTTCGAGTTCATGTGTGGATCATAATTTGATTATCACTTGTCGGCGAGGGAAAACATAGTATGGAAACCTGCACACCCGAGAAGGCTCTCATTTCTCGATGGTGTGTGTAGTTCGCCAACCCGCACCAGGCTAGCATGATGGGCTAAAGCCTAAACCCATCTCATTCTGAGAAGAGGCCCGTGCCCAGCAGTGGGACAGTAACAGGTTGATTATGCTATGTGCGTCAAATGGGATGCCACGCCTAGTTTCAGAGAGATAAACCTAGGTATAGTGCATTCGGCTTTTAGCTGTAACTGAAACATAAAACAAACTTAAGTACCTTAACGTCTGGGAATGTGCACGTCACTTATTTTTATTTATTGTTGTATTTTAAAGTGTGTTGGTTTTGTTTAAGGCGAGTAATATGAGTACATCTTTCTTTCTTCCTCCTAGCCTTTTCTCAATTATGTTGAGTTCAGCTTCCAGTCTTACCAGATGCAGCTGAATATCAGTATTTTACACGGAGCGACTGCCGTCAGACCTGCGCAACCCAGTAACTGGGCAATGCCGATATTCTAAGGTTAGACCGGTTGTCAGACTTTCGGGTTCTGACTACCCGTAACGACTGTCATAGGTATTCTTATGACACCCGGGACCGACGGTTTAACGTGCTCTCTGAGACACGGAGGGGACTCGATGTGTTACGAACGGACACCGATCCACCGACTGACCGCGGCAAGTGCAGCTTAACCTCGAAAATTGTATGATCGTCGTGGTTGTTAATTAGTCAGGAACCCCTATAATATCAGTACATATTATGTAGATAGATCATAGTATCCATATCACCGACGGATATCATGATTGGTAGTATGAACAGATGATGATCTACGGTCATGATACGTGGTCTCGATACGCTGCTCTGATAGAGCCCGTTCCATCTTGCGGTCGGCTTTCGGATCTCCATTTGATACCATTCGATACGTAGATAAACAAGGTGTCTGCAGATACGGAGCTCGATACAATATGGCGATATGTTACGCCACAATAATAGATACAATGTGGACTCATTAGCCGGTAAACGTACCCTGCTGTCAACGGGCCTCTTATTGAACCGATAGCAGTGATAGCCTAATGGTGTGATCATCGCACTACCAATACGTAGGTCTCGAGTTCGATCCCAAGGCTCGTGAAATATTTGTAGCTATTTCACTGGTCGGGAGAAGCGGAAAAAGTGGAGAAAATATTTACCCTGTCATTTAGGGCCGATTTTACCAACATCGGATAACTTTATCCGAGGAATAAGTGAGACGTTTTAACAGAATTTCAATACAAATGCTGTCAAAACTTCAAATTTATTCCTTAAATAATAGTTATGCGACGTTGGTAAAATCGTAGTGTTTTGTTAGCCAAGGCAGCGATAGAGTGGAATGCAATAATAAATACTTTTTATTTGTTTGTAAGTAGCAGTGATAGCCTAGTGGTATGACCGTAGGACTGCCAAGTCATAGGTCCTAAGTTCTAACCCAAGCACGCACCTCTGACTTTTCGGATTCATGCGCGTATTGTATAATTATCACTTACTTAAAAACGGTAAAGGAAAACATCGTGAGGCAACCGGCATGCCTGAGGGATATTTCTCAACGGCATGTGAAGCCAAGTCAGAGGCCCATGGGCGGCATAAACAGTGACACCAGGTTAGTCACTAACCACACGAAATTAAGAAGATTGAACCGATGAATGATCGTGAGAAAATTTTGTCACACATACCACGCTTAACAAACAAATTGGTGATCGTGTTTTCATTAGCGTATAGGACAGGCATGCAAAGACTACGGCCCGCGGGCCGCATGCGACCCATCGTCAACATACGTGCGGCCCGCCCGCGAATTAAACTCTTATACGTTCGTATGAAAATACTTCAATATTTTAACAATAGAGGTCAACTTAAGATCACTAAAAATTCATTTTTTTAAATACCCCTTCTTCCCCTTTTTTTTCATTAAACTTTATTTCATTTTTTTTTTTTTCCTAATCGACTATTGTAGATGGTCTTGCGGACCTTTTCTACGTAACCTGGCTATTATTGGCGAGACCAGAAGGGTCTCTGAACCAATACCTACTAATCTAACTACCTAGCTAACTACGCAAAGCTAACTACAGTAACATCATGGCTATGACTATAGCAGCGACACCTCTGAGAGCGTCCCCAAGGGGGGACTCGAACTCTTAGGGTGTCGAATGCAAGAGGACTGGGAGGGATACGACAGCTTGATGAGGGCTGTATTCTCGCGTCATGGTGACTGCGCGGAGTCAGAAGGGACGACCGGCTCCGCGGCTGCGGCGGGTGAGCACGGTGGATCGGGGGCGGCGGCGGTGGGACGTCGCGAGGGGCCTCGTCGGCGAGGGCGATACGCCGGTCGGCGGCGGCGGTGTATGTGTATTGTGCTAGTCGATTTATTCGCCTCCTGGAGGAGGGTGATCTCATCATCGGGCTCTAGTAGCGCATGCCGGGGACGGCGGACTATGCTAATCTGGGAGGGTTTATAATCGGACGCGGCGGTCACGAGGGGGTTCCGATGCCTCGGGGCATGGTCGAAGTAACGCTTAGACGTGCGTTTGAGATATTGCCTTACCGTTGGCATTTTTAAGTCTAAATGAAGCTGAACGTTGCGCATATACCACGGAGCGCCCGTGGCTCTGCGCAATACGCGGTTTTGCAAGATCTGGAATGCTTTAAAGCGACATGGCCTAACGTGTGCGAACACGACGCTGGCGTAGGTTAATATGGGGCGAATGCACGTCAGGTAAAGTCTCAACTTATTTCTAAGCGAGAGCTTACTGCGCGCCCTAATCATAGGGTGTAACCGGCCCACAACAAAAGAGGCGCGAGCGTGCACCTTTTTGATGTGTTGCCGGAACGAGAGGTGGTGGTCTAGGATAACCCCCAGGTACTTGACGCTCAGTTCCCAAGGGATCTCTTTTCCAAACATGACTACTGGGGGACAACGCGAGTGGTTATCGCCGTGCCTCTCGAAAAGAACTGCTGCGCTCTTTTCGGGATTCACCTCGATACGCCACTTCCGAAACCAAGCGCCGAGGCGGTTGGCTGCGGTCTGTAAGATGCGAGAGATCGATTTTAAGTCACTACCCGTGTAGTAAATAGCCGTGTCGTCGGCGAAAAGTGCCAACTGGGCCTTGCCTTGAGTGGGAATGTCGCTGGTGTACAGCGTGAACAGAAGGGGGGCTAGCACGGAGCCCTGAGGGACTCCGGCTCGGATCGGATGTGGAGACGAAAGCGTGCCGTCTATTCGGTAGCGAAAGGTGCGATCCGACAGAAAGTCTCGAATGATGAGCACGAGACGGTCTGGCACGTTGAATTGGTACAGTTTATATAATAAACCGTTGTGCCAGACCTTGTCGAAGGCTTTCGCTACGTCGAAGAACAGCATGCCTGTCTTGTATGAAAACATGAAGCCGGAGCTTATGTGTTCGACAATACGGTGAAGTTGCCTAGTGCAGCAGTGGGTGGGACGAAAACCAAACTGCTGGTCGGGAATGAGGTTATGGGAATATGCGAATCCCTTTAAACGCGAATAAATGATACGCTCATAAATCTTCCCAAACGAATTGAGAAGGCTTATGGGGCGATAACTGGACGGCTCACACTTGGGTTTGCCGGGTTTGGGGATGCCTATAACTGTGGCTTGTTTCCAAGCTTGCGGAAAGAGGTTATTGCTAAGAGCGCCATTGAAGATGGCGGTCATTAGTACTATGAGCTGGGCGGAAAAGAGTTTAATCACCTTGTTCGTGATGCCATCGAGACCGGGGGCTTTCCTGGGCTTAAGATTCTTGATTATCGCCTGCACCTCATCCGCGGTGACAGGGGGCAGGGGATCATCAGGATCTTCTACGGGGGGGGAGAGCGGCTTTACGTTCGACTTCGGTATCCACCTGGGACAGATGGACCGGGTCTACTGGTAATGCGCTGGGCGTACACTGGGCTTCTAGACTGTCGGCTAGGCATTCGGACTTTTCGTCGTCTTCAAAGGCCGGCCTTTGATTCGGACGATTGAGAGGGGGAGTAGAGGCTACACATTCATTTTTGAGGGCGCGTTGCAAACGCCAGAAAGCGAGATGGGATGGCTCTAATTCGCCTAACATCTTGTCCCAGCGGGACTCCCTAACCTCCCGTATGCGTTTCTTTACAGCACGCTGCATAGAACGCATATGGAGGCGGTTGCCTTCGCAGGGAAAAGTGTCATACGCGCGTACGGACGCATTCTTCTCCGTCAACAGTTCACGCACATCGTCAGGCAGTTTCCAGCGGTGATCTTCCACCGCTGGAATCTGTCGTGAACACTCGTTCACCGCGGACTGTACGTGACCCGTGAGGGAGTCGATAGCGCCCAACGTGTCGGCGATTGTCACTATGTTGTCGGGGATTGAATCTAAATGTGCGGACGACGGAGACTTGAGACGCTCCTCTAGCTTCCGCCAGTCCGTGATAGTTTTAGTAGGCGCGGGTAGACCGGGATCCGGGGGACCGCCCCGGGGACCCAGGTCTAGGACAACGGGTCGGTGGTCAGAGTCTAACTCTTCATGCGTTTCTATCGAGCGTATGGCGAGGCCTACGTTCTTTAGGAGCGCAATGTCGAGTATGTCGGGTCTGTCATCAACGTTGGCGGGATAGTGAGTGGGGGACATGGGGGCTATCACATCGAAGTCGAGCAGAGGGCTCAGTGCTTCGAGTGTCCGGCCGGCCGGGTTATTGGAGTGACAGCTCCAAGTGATGTGTTTGGCGTTGAGGTCGCCCGCTATGATAACGGAGCCTCCGCCGAGATCGAATAGAGCTCTAAGGTCGCTCTCGAGAGGAAGTCTCAGACTAGACGGGGGGTTGTAGACCGACACGATAGTGATCGGCTGATGTCCTGTCATGCCTAACCGACAGATAGAGGTTTCCAGATACTGGAGATCGAGAGGGGGGTCTAACGGGGTGCAGTACAGGGAACGTTTGTAGTATATGAGGGTACCACCGCCGCCACAACGGGTCCTGTCGTTGCGAACTAACTTGTAGTTGGCAATTCCAGGATTCCTATTGTGGGGCTTCAGAAACGTTTCCTGTACTAGAAATATGTCAATTTGATGATCACGCAGAAAGATTGCGATCTCATCTCGTTGACCGGCTACGCTATTCGCGTTGAAGAAACCTAACCTAAGGGATCGCGGTTTGATTCTAGTGTTGGTCTCAGTATCCATTAGAGGGTAGCGAGATAAGTTGGTTAAGAATGTCCTCAAAATCGCGGAGGACATTGATACGCGCGATTGGATTGCCTTGAGTGGCGTTCCAAGCGGAAATCATATTTTGTGCCCAATCCATATTGCAGGAGGACAAAGATTTGAGCAGGCTGGGAAGAGTGTCTTGGAAGAACACTTTCGTGGCCATGAGTGAGGGGATGGGGGCCGCGGGTGCTGAGGGCCTGGGTGGTGTTACGGGGGCCGGTGCATGGTGGACCGGTGGTGCGATTTGTGCCTGTCGCTGTGAGGCAGCCGGCATTGTGGTTGGGGCGACAATAGGTTGTTGCGGGGGAATAGCTGCCGCCACCACCGGCGGGGCGGTGGGAACCGCGCTCGGAGGTGGTGGTGGGCGCCTTTGCTGTAGAGCTGGGAACGACTGCTGGTGTTGCAGCATGTTCCAGGGAGAAGGCCTCTGTGGACTGAGGCGGTCGGGGATATGGGAGGACAAGAGGGGGGCTATGGAGTAGCTCTCCCTCTGTTGGCGAACGGCCGAGCGCTGAGCCAGCTTAGGGCTGCGCTGTTTTGGCGCTTTGGGGCACCCGCGATAATTCGCTGGGTGACCCTCCACGCCGCACAGTACGCAGCTTGGGGGCTCTGTACACAGAGCCCTGTCCTTTGGCCTGCTGCAGTCGCTCGTGCCGTGAGCGCCCAGGCACTTAACGCACCTGGGCGTCGCGTAGCAGTTACGCTGCGAATGGCCATATAATTGGCAACGATGGCATTGCCCTGGAGGGCCGCCTTTGTTGGGGCGCTCTACTACGATACCGGTAGCGTAGCAGAGGGTTCGGATGTTGAAAATGGCCTTTGATTCGGCCAATGGTTCGCAGACGGCGAGGACCATCTCATAGGGGGCGCCACCTCTGCCGCGGTGCATGCGGTGGACTTCTAGAACGGGAACGTTCTGGGACTGAAGGTCCTCAAGAACATCTTGGGGGGTAACTCCCAGGGGGATGCCACGAATGACTACCCTTAGGAGACGCTCGTCGGGGAGGGCGTAGGTGTGGAAGGACACCTTCATATCTCTGAGCAATCGCGTCATATTGCGAAAGTCTGTAGAATTTTGCACCATGACTTTGATGCCTTGAGGGGTAGAGCGCGCGCTCAGGAAGTGGATCTTCTGTGCTGTGCACAGACGACCCACGTCCATCCACTTAGCCTTGTCCTGAATGAACACAGGCGGTGGAGCGGGCTCTTTCCTCGGAACTGAGGGTTTAGTGGGTTTCGCGGGGTTCGCGGAGGTCGCGGGAGTCGCGGGGATCGCAGGGATCGCGGGGGTCGCGGGGGTCGCGGGGGTCGCGGGGGACGCTGTGACCGTTTTAAGGGCCTTAGCGGGGAGATCGGTCGGGGCAGACTGCGTCTTACGCGCGCGCTTCTTCCCCTTGCCGGCTACTAGCGTGTAGCCTTCAGAGGAGGATGACGAGTCATTATTTGAGTTCGACTCGGAGTCGGACTCAGAAGAGGGGCCGCAAACGTCCATGACGGACGGGGCTTCTACCGCGGAAGGCGGTTGCACTGACGGGGCAGGGACAACTACCGCAGAGGGCGGTCGAACGGACGGGGCCGGGGCAACTACCGCTGAGGGCGGTTTGCCGGACGAGTTTGATGATACGGAGTTAACTCCGTCATCGATACGTATGCTCGAATATTGAGCATCGCGCCTAAGCTCAGGTGACTGAGGGCAGTCCGCGGAGTTCCTGAAGGGAACCCCGAAGATTTTCAGGCTGTACGCCGCTGCGAACGCCTTATCTTGATGAAGAAGCTCCTTGACGGCCGCTAGTATACTAGCGTCCGTCATGATGGAGTAGGGGGCAGTTTAATGGGGGGGGAGACCTAACTCCTATCCAGTCCCGAGGAGACACGTACGTGTCGCCCCGGGCGAACAACTCCCACGAAAAAGCCCACCCGTAAGGTTTTCCTAGTGTTATACTACCGAGAAGAAAACCATAAACAAACTCGGTAGCTACACTCTGTGTTGTTCGATATCGCCTGAAGGGCCTAAGAACCTAGCTCTCCGGGTGGGATTACCCGGAGATGAGTAACCCTCCCTGTCGGGTGTAGACAGGGAGGTTGTGTACCTGCGGTGTTCCCTAAGCTTGAAATCCCGATCGCCGATCTTATTGTGCAATCGGGTTCCTAAGTCCCTTAGTAAAATTAATTACCTCGGGAATGCTGGGAAGAGAACGGGTTATGAGTTGGGTCCGACTAGGAGATCCCCCAAGGCCGGTGAACCCCAAACCCCTACCGGCTTAAGAATGGTGTGCCGGGTCCCCACCACCTCGGTTTCGTTGGCACCGTTTGGTTTCCACCGAGGACCACTATATAAGAGTGGTTTTCCCTGAAGGGGGACTACTTCGTTTTGACGGTTTACTCTCGGAGGAGACAGTGATGTTCGCCACTTGTCTTGAAAAAGACGAGCTTTGAATCGAGCGGTCGTGTGGCTAGCACCACTCGTAACAGCGTTACGAGTGTACTGAGCCGCGTCGACCGGAAACGGAGTGTGCGCAGCTGCGTGGCGGGGCGCGCAGTGACGTCAGAGGTGCGCGGCGGGGCGCGCAGCGATCGGGCGTGGAGTCGAGAGCACGTGTGCTCTGGCCGGCGTCCGAGAGCGGAATGAATGTATGAAACTTTATTTCAATTTTCTTGGTTGTTTTTAATTGCATTGGCTCGCTTTTAGTTCATAGTCTACCCGAGTGGCCCCTAGTCTTAATAAGTCTGTGCATCCTTGGGATAGGATTTTCATGACGTTAGCCAGTAACTAGACGCCTTTTACAACACGAGACGACCTTTTCTTTTGTCTTTTTCTGTGTGCGGTCAAACAATTGTATTTGTCTCCATTCTTTGCCTCAATTCTTTCCACGTAACAAACCACAATGAAACGTTTAAAATATCCCGAAAACTTTCAGTAACACCACAACATAATAGCACATAATACTGACGATAAACAAGTCGAAATTCCCAACAGACCAGTCCACACTTCGCCCGCTAGGGGGCGCTGTTCTCCGTACAGTTTCGCCACCGCAAATGTACCACGAAATTGTACGAAACTACCGTTTGAACAATGGACATTATAGTAGTTTAGCTAACGACTAAATCCCGCTTAAATAATGCTTCAAATATTTTATAGAAGCGTTTGAATTTAAGCATTTTATTGTAGCTATTGTGTTTCAGTTTGATAGTGGTTTATTTTATTTAATGCTGATTTGCAATGAGATATAACTTCAATACAATTTTACCAGAAGAACTACCTTGTGTTCTGTGGTTTTTATTTATTTGTGAGATAAACAAAAGTGTTCTGCCTCATTGGTCTAGTGGTTACAAGCGCGACTGCTGTTCGTGAGATACTGGGTTCGATCCCTACATCGGGTAAAATGTTATTGGGATTTCCTGTGTGAAGAAGCAACCCATAGTTTGGATTCGTGCCCGGTTGATGGGAATAGGTTCGCCCCCTATTACATGGGACTGAAACATAACGGCGAAATGAGGGTGTTACCACCTCCTAACCCTTCGGGGAATACAGACGTGGTCTTATGTTATAAATAAAACTACTCTTCTTCATCTCTCATATCAGCAGGAGTTATTTATGAGAATACCTCATGCCGTATTGAAAAGCTAAACAAGTGAGCAAGGTTAGTAGCGACACTGACTGCCCAGAGTATGCTGGATCCACTAAAGTATCGCCACTTCCCTTGCTAATAACAGTTTTTGTTTATTTTCAGCAAAGCTGAAAGTCTCTTTGAATAGTTATTTTTCAAAGACCAATAAAGTAGTACAAATAATGCTGCTTAATGCTGACGCTTGTAAGTCAATGTAAGTTGAAACGTCCTTAGCTAAGAAGCTCTCTTTTTTATGAATCACTTGACTGTATTAAGTTCTTTATGTTCATAACATTAGTGCTGTTTTATCCCCGAGGCTTTTAAGAAGGGTGTTTTTCTTTTTAAACACTGCCATGCACTAGGTTTTCTTCTGTGTCAGGATTACGTATACAGACAGTATATCTGTAGGCCACAAATATTTGTTCCGAGCGTAAATCAAACCCACGTCCTGTAGCGCTCACCCGCTGCGCCAATTGTGTCGTCAAAATTGTTTGAGTATGGCTTGCCACCATAACAAACTCGTTCATTTCACCTATCCATACACTTCCATTCAAACTAAAACTTATAAACTCATTTATTCAAAATAAACTATAATTAGTTCTTTGCATAGCAATTTTACAAAAGACGAAAAACACCCATCCTGCACCGCTTCCTAGTGTTTATGCTGTGAAGAAGAAACGGCGCAACAAACTCCCTAAAAAGTAATATTAATTACAATAATTCATGTATTGTAATCTTTCGTGAGACACATTCATATTTATAATTATTTACAGTTTACTCACCACAGTTTGACTCACGACATCGTCGCGTGTACAACATGATTAAAGTCCCCGTTTAGGTCCGAAACTAGTCGGGCAATCCCAAAAAATGCACGTGAGTAAACTGTAAACAATCACAAATCGCAATAATTTACATTCTATGCAAGAAAACTGAATCTAGAAATCAAAAATTGTCGTACAACTAACCATTTACCAACATGAAACATCACATTCTCAACAAGTTCCCACCCTAATTCAAATTCAACGACAATTCGTTCCCCGCGTCTTTACCTACAGATTTACTAAAGTTTACGTGAGTCACTTACACAGTCTTCCACGATAAGGGATCCGGATGAAAAGTTGGCTAAGGCTTCATGACGAATGTACACCTCTTTACGAACGAAAATGACTGTAGTTTATCACCCGAGTTGTTTTATTTGTATGACATACGGAACATATTGCCTAACATTCGCCGTATTCGATCGTGTTCGCACGAAATCGGATGAAAAATGGCCGCCGTTGCGCTGAGGTAGCATTTGGCGTAAATGGCGCGTTTGGTTACTTTTTTTGGCGTGAGGTGAATTGTGTGTATGAGTATATTGCTTACAGCGTTCGGTTATGAAAGAAATTGTATGCGGCGTTTTACGGTGTCGATGTTTTTCGGCGTAGGGTGTTGACGTTCGTAGTGATGAGTTGGCGATCCGTTATTTTTTTTTATTCTCAATAAGTCTCACGTTTTCTGGCCTATATTAAAGGTCAATTTTGCTGAAACCTGTCTCTAATTTAACGAAGATCTACTACTGTTTACAATTTTCCTCCGTCGCCGGGCACGCGAGGCGATGAACCGGGCATCATAATTGTGCCCGGGAATTTAATACAAGATGTGAAACGTGGGTGTACAGACTCCTGTAATAGGAGAACACCTCTGTTTACCCCTTTAGGGATTACAGGCGTTAGGATATGTATGTATGTACCTGTATTTTATAGCCTCTGGGAGATAGAATTCTTCAACAGACAATCAATTAAGAGAAGAATTGATTCTTTGAAATCACTCCAGTACGAAGAAATTATACGCAAAAAGTATTCTTTAGCCATAAAAACATAACTTCACGCCTGTATTTCCCCAAGGGTTGGACAGAGGTGTATAGTAACCCCCTCATTACGCCGTTATATTTTAAGTCCCATGTAATAGGGGGCGAGCCTATTGCCACCAACCGGGCAGAAAACCAAATTCCGAACTGCTAATGAGGAATCACACACGGAAAACCCCAATAACACTGCCCGACCTGGGGATAGAACCCAGGACCACACGATCAGCAGTCGCGCTTCTCCAACGAGGCTTTAGACATTTTAATTTATAAGCCCGAAGTTCATCATGAAAATAAAAACACGAGTGTTCCTACATCGTTTTTACATTCTATGCATAATTCAATATAACTGCAGCACTTCCAAGCTTAGATACGTCGTATATTATCAGGAGGCGAGCTGCAACATCAATTTTTCACTATACATATTTTAAAATGCTCTGTCTCGCTGAATACTCTCTTTGCTATGCAGATGTCTGACGTAAGACAATATATGGAGCTGGAATAACATTGCATTTTAAATGTACTTATTGATACTTCTCTTGTGTAGGAAAGAAAGAAAGAAAGAAAATTATTTATTCTGGACTCACACAAGCAGTTACAGAAACAAAAACAATATTTACAAAAAAAAGAAAGGATAAGAATTTATACTACCTGCACGAGGGCAAAAAGGGCTCCTATCTCAGCATAATGCTGCGACATTTAAAAAGAATATTAATAGGTAGTTACTTATTTAAACTGGTCACACAAGTAGCTATATAGGGTTATTCGTAAAGGGGTACTAAGCCGAAAGGGTGTTAAAGTACCCATAATAAGAGATAACTTTTGTTCTAAAACTTTCCCCAAAACTCGATAGTTTAAGAGAAATAGCTTTTCCAAGATTTCGAAAAAATATGCTAAAGTCTGTCTGTCCATGGCTATGATCAGCTGTATTTACTATTTAGGTCATATTTGGGGTCACGGATTAGAAACTTAATTTTCTGAATTCATAACTAAAGCAGGTATGATTTTTTTTGAAAAAACTAAAATAAAAATCTTTTTTCATGCGAATAAATATTATCGAATTTTGAAATTTTAACACTTGCTTTAAAATAGTCATCAGTGATACTTTAAGTGGCCCGCGGCTTAGTACCCCCTTTTTGACTAACCTTGTACAGAGTTAATACAAATTCACTGGCGACGTCGCAGGGTTATTTGATATCATTAATAGAACACATTTAAATAACTAGAGGACTTGTGGTACCAACTGCGCGGATCATACAATTTGCTAGGTTAAGCCGCGCTTGCCGCGGTCAGTCCGTGGATGAGTGACCATTCGTTACACATCAAGACCCCTCCGTGCCTCGGAGCGCATTTCAAACAGTCGGTCCCGGGTGTCATACAAATACCTATCTATCACAGTCGTTATGGGAAGTCAGAAGCCCGAAAGTCTGACAACCGGTCTAACTTTATGATATCGGCATTGCCCTATAATTGGGTTGCGGAGGTTTGATGGTAGTCGCTCCGTGTAAAATACTGTTATTCAGCCGAATGTTGTTAGACTGGAAGCTGATAGTGAAAGTAGTTAGGAAAAAGCTAGGCGGAACATTCAATTACTGCCCCGTTGGTCTAGTGGTGGCAAGCGCGACTGCTGATCGTGAGGTCATGGGTTCGATCCCCAGGTCGGGCAGTGTTATTGGGTTTTTCCGTGTGGAATTCCTCAGTAGCCGCCCGGGAGTTGGATTTGTGCCTGATTGATGGCAAAATTCTCGCCTCCTCCTACTTAAACTTAATGGCGAAATTAGGGTGTCACTATACACCTCTGCCCAACCCATTGGGGAATATAGGCGTGATGTTAATACAGGAGCGAAGACCGCGCACGTAGTAGGTATCTTGTTATCTAATTAACTAAAGTTTACTAACATAATTTATTTTCGTGTAAGTAACTTATTTTCTTTGCTACAATTAGATTCCTTTGTCAGTAAGTTCTATACACAGTGAATAGAGTTACAATGTTTCTGGGTTAGAGGTTATCCTGAAGTTCACACCGGTAAGCATGTCTGCTCGGACCAAAACATGGGCCTGCTCGAACAACGTCAGTTATTATAACGCGGACCTAATTGCGAAAATTTCAGCTAACAAGACAGATTTACCATAAACAGCAAACCAGATAGAAATCCCTTTGGTTTATATCTTCGGTATAATTATACATACATAGGTATATGAGCACATCTATCTATCTATATATATAAAAAATTAACGCCAAATGTGTTGCTAAGCGCAAAACTTGAGAACGGCTCGACCAATTCGGCAATTTTTTTTATATTCCTTATGGCACAAGGAAGGTTCTTATGGAAAATAATAAAAACAACACTTTTCTTTTCTCATACAGACTGTTCTTACCTGTCAAACATTAAATGTCACAAAATAATAGGTAGGTAGGTGCGCCGTATATACTTAGTGCTACTCGTGCGAAGCCGGGTCGGGTAAAGCTTATCTTAAGTAGTATATAAAAACTGAAATTTTAAGAATCCTTGTCATACCTTGGTTTTGATAAGAAACTATAATCATAAATGAGATTAAATTAGATAAACTGCATAATATATATATAGCTGATAAGTAAAACTATCCACATAACTCATACCAAATATATATAAAAGGAGAAGCTGACTGACTGACTGATCTATCAACGCTCAGCCTAAACGGCTGGGGTTAGAAACTTGGAATTTTTGACAGTAGGTACCTTTTATAACGTAGGCATCCACTAAGAAAGGATTTTTCAAAATTCCTCCCCTAAAGGGATGAAATAAATCACGCAAGCGAAGCTGCGGGAAAAAGCTAGTACCAAATGTTCATTGAGCGCTATTCCCGCCGACAAACTGTCACACAGTTTGGTGGGTTTAATTTCTTTGTAAAATGCGTTCAAATCAATAAATGTTTTAATTATTATTATATCACAGGTTACCAAGGCTACCAAGCCAAGTCAGAGGCCCATGGGCGGCATAAACTCTGACACCAGGTTAGTCACTAACCACACGAAAAGAAGAAGAACGTGTATATAACGTGTGCATAAACGTCCCTATGTACACAGACAGACGGAGTGATATTTTTGAACAAACTTCATGTTTTCAAACAAGAGTTTTCGTATTAATTTTCCGGCTGAGCAAGCGTGTACTTTTAAAAATACACTCTTTTAAAAATATAACTCTAGATAGCAAACCGCAGTTACTTCGTTATTCGTTTTTGTAGAAACTTATTTGAAATCTTAAATTAAAATATTATGTAAGAGAAACTGCCTTGACAGCCTTGTTGGTCTAGTGGGCTAGTACTGGGCATGGGGTCCTGGGTTCGATCACCAGGTCGGGCAGAGTGTTATTAGGTTTTTCCATTAGGAATTTCTCAGTAGCAGCCTGGAGTCTGGATTTGTGCCCGTTTAATGGCAATACGCTCGCCCCCTATTACACAAGGGTGTTACTATACACCACTGCCCAAACCTTCGGGGAATACAGGGCGTGATGTTATGATGTAAGAGAATATGATGTTGTGGCGTTTTATAGTTCCTGCCTACCCCCATGGGAAAAAGGCGTGAGTTTATGTATGTATGTATGTATTAATATATATATAACATTATGAAGGTGGAAGTCTTGGTAATCGCATAGCTTCTTCTGCATAGTAATGTGCCGTAACAAGTATTCGCAGGAAAACCATTTATTCACCATAACATTAGTATTTACCTATAGTCCGGCCATTAAAATTTTGTATAAATTGTAAACAAACGTTTGATTGGAACTGGAACTAAAGTGGTCTATGATACAAAATAAACATTTTCAGATAGCAAACGAAAAATCCACTTCAGAAATTTAAAATATCAAATAAATTCTAAAGTGGTATTTTAATGATAACCTTATTTTGATGACGTAATGACACATAGACCACTTTTGCCCGGATTTATTTATCGTTTTTATGTTCAAAGATGCTCATAGATGGATTTAGCCAAAAATGTTACATAGACCACTTTAGTTCCAATTTAAGAACCGTCGATTGAAAATAAGTAATCAGTTTTTCTAAAAGTATTCTGCCTAGCCTTTTCCCAACTATCTTGGAGTCAGCTTCCAGTCTAACCAGATGCGGCTGAATACCAGTATTTGACACGGAGCGACTGCCATCAGACCTCCGCAACTCAGTTACTGGGCAGGGCCGATATCCTATAGATAGATCTGTTGTCAAACTTTCTGGTTTCTGACTACCAGTAACAACTGTTATAGGTATTCGAATGACAACCCGGACCGACAGTTTAACGTGTTCTCCGAGGCACGTCTTAATGTGTAACGAACGGTCACTCATCCACAGACTGACCGCTGCAAGCGCAGCTTAACTTTGCAAACTAATTAGCCACGAGCCCTTATAAGGTTTTCTAAAAATGTGTATCTTTAATGGTATTAAAGCAAAATTGAAGTTTCACAACGAAGAGTTTGTTTACCATTTATACAAAATTTTAATGGCTAGACTATACCCACGTCCTTATATAATGTGTAACCGCAACAAACTTGTTTATCGGGCATAAAACTTGAACACAATATTAGCAAGTCAATTCCCCAACAGACTGGACGGAGTGATAGTACTATCTTTTATTAGTGAACCAATCCATTACACCTTCGTATTTACTGGTGATACTTCACTTGGGAAACAGCGGGACAAGAGCGATACAGAACATTGGCATCAAGTTTTACAGAGACGCTTACTGTGCTATATTAGTTTACGGTGTGTCAGAACCAAAGTGCCCAGCAAAACTGAATGAGTGGGTCAAGGAACTTCAAGTATACTCCACCATGAAGAACATAGTCTGCTTAGTTGTCGGCAATGAGATTGGCAAGCATATCATTTTGGGACCCAGTGCATAATGTCAGCAAGCACATTGGGTCACCCGCGCGACGGCGCAACGAGTATTCCCAAGAAGGGTTGATGTCAGGCAAGCGGCCGGTTATAAAACAATAAGCCAAACACTCTAACAACATGGATTCACGAAATACATGTTGTGCCGACCCCACCTAGTGTGGGATAAGGGCAGGAAGAAGAAGAAGAAGAAGACTTCGCCGAGTTACTAGGTATCATTAATAGGCCACTTTTAAATACGATACCTAATTATAGTCTGCGCGCAAGTTCTAGTCACCCCGTGAGGTATGTGAGCGGCAGGAGGGGGGTGCGAAACAATAGACGCGCTCTGTCAGTTTGCTTTGTCTTGTCTACCGCGCGCACCCCCCTCCTGCTGCTCCCATACCTCAGAAGGTGACTAGCACTTGCTTGCAGACTATTATACATTAGCGGAGAGCGCGCACGTATTATCCGATACACCGTCCTCACCGGCCGCCGCGGTGCCGGTCATCTTTTCTGACTCCGCAGTCACACCAATAATTCAGTCCTCATCGAGCTATCTCCCTCCCAGTCCTCCCGCCAGCAATGTCCTAAGCTGAGGTCCGAGTCCTATTAGGAGTCGCCTTTAGTGCTGTTGTTACTAGTAGTCATCATGTTAGTAGTCGTAATAGTAGTCAGCTTAGGTTAAGTATGGTCTCGTCCCCATTTGTTGGAGAACCTTCAGGTCTGCGCAATTTAGACAAAATCAAACTGGTTGCTATTTTAATTGTATAATTTATTATTTTAATGCCATTTATTTTAGATTCTATGAGTAGGTACCTTAACTCACACACTGACCTATTACTTTAAAATGTTTGGGAAAACGTATACTTTTGCAATGTTTGTAAATATGTGAGCACCATGTATCTATCACATAATTAATTTGTCATTGCTTCATTTTCAATCATTTTTACCTATTGTGGTATAGTAATTTTATTCTAGGTGCATCGTCTTCACATATAATTGTATAATTAATGTACCTATAAAAGATATTGTAAGACATTTTAGAAGAGTAACGGTGGAGTTCCTTGCCCATTCTTCTCCATAAAAAAACTACATTTTGGAAGGGGCGACTAGAATCAATTCTATTTTTTTTGTAGATTTTAACGTTAAAATGTGCCTTTCATGTGCCTAATTGAAATAAATACTTTGACTTTGACTTTGCGCCAATAGCTACCTGGTTACGTAGAAACGGTCCGCAAGACCACCAACAAGCAGTCGAATAGAAGAAAAAGCTCGTATTATGTATCTTGTTATCTTAACTGACGTTTAGGTTTGTTTTATTCGTATTGAAATGTTCTAGTAATGATTCCTGGTAATCCAGCCAAGTTTCGCCAGCTAATGCGAAGTAATCCTGCATACTATGTAAATGTAAACATTGATGAAGCTTTACATTTGAATGGCACACGAGATGCTTCGACTGACTTGGTTAGCAAGTTGCTTTACTTAAGGAATTGAGCTGCAAATGGTAGTTAGTAGCTAAGTACAGTCGCGGAATGAAAAGGCTATACACTTTAAGGTCTATTTTTGCTTGCACAGTGCAAAAAACTATTTTACCGACTACGTATTGCCAACATAATAGAAATGAAAATACAAGTATTTTTTGACAGGATATTATGGTGAATAATTATGGTGACAGACACAAGTAATGTCAATTTATTTATTCATCGATTTGATTAATGTCATGGTGTTAAAACAAAACTCCTTAAATCAAATCAAAGACATTATTACATGGCACTACTACGTCAAAAAGGCAAAAGGCAATTTTGATCTTTGCTACCAAATAATTAAACATAATTGTCCATGCATTTCTCTGTTACGCTCAACAGTTTCAAAAGGTAACATGTGCCCGTGATGTGGGAAAGGAATGAATTTGAAAGATGACGAACCTTTTCATTTCCCCACTGTACGTTGCCTATTGAATCTAGAATGTTGAAATGTGCTTAGAAATTGGAGCTATGTGGTTAGTATCTGACGTTGGACTACGTATTTATTCATGCAGAGATTACTCATGTCGATATACCTATATTTAAATGAATGGCAAGCGACTTCGGACTTTAATCCTACCTTTCCCCACGTGGTATTGATCGTTGTAAAAGTCTTTGACAGTTTCACAGGAGATACTATATAAATATATATCGTTCTTCCTAGCCTTTTACTAACTATGTTGGGGTCAGCTTCCAGTCTAACCTGGATACCAGTATATTACACGGAGCGACTGCCATCAGACCTCCGCAACCCAGTTACAGGGCAATGCCGATATCTTAAGGTTAGGCCGGTTGTCAGACTTTCGGGCTTCTGATTTCACGTAACGACTGTTGGGACCGACTGTTTAACGTGGTCTCCGAGGCACGGAGGGGTCTCGATGTGCAACGAACGGTCACCCGTCCACAGGCTGACCGCGGCAAACGCAGCTTAACCTCGCAAATCGTATGATCCGCGCGGTTCGTAATTAGCCATGAGCCCCTCCATAATTTAAACACATTATATTGAGTAAAAAAATAGATAGGTACCACAAGTTTGTCTAATTGTATGAAAATGAGTGAGTCATTTTTTTTATATTGCCCTACACTGGTGTTTCTCCTGTATCGTGGGTGCGTTACAGACACAAATCTTCACATGCACAAACATCCAGACCCGGAACAACTATCTGTAGGCCATATAAATATTTGTTCCGTACGGGAATCGAACCCGCGACCCGTAGCGCAGAAGCCGATCACTCAGCCACTGCACCAAACGTGTCGTCAAACTACCTACATAATGACGGCAATTTAGTAAACAAGTAAAGGTAGGTCGCGTATACGCTTCATGCAACTATTTGCGCTTGCAAAAACGAGAACGGTTGAGAAGGAACTGACTTAGCAGCGTACAAATTAGGAGCATTGCTCCTACCGCTGGTACGCAAAGTAGCTCAATTTTCGTTATCTATTCAACTATACATCTGTCTCGTTCCTCTAGCGGTGGCAAGCGCGACTGCTAATCGTGAGGACCTGGGTTCGATCTCCAGGTCGGGCAAAGTGTTATTGGGCTTATCCGTATGGAATACCTCTGTAGCATCCTGGAGTTTGCGTTTGTGCCCGGTTGATGGCGATAGGCTCGTCCCCTATTACATAAGACTTAAACATAATGGTGAAATGAGGGTGTTACTACACACCTCTATCCAACCCTTCGGGAAATACAGACGTGATGTTATGTTATATATTTATGAATATAAAAGAATGTGTATTCTATCTAAAAAGCCGTCTAACTTGCAATGTAAATAAACTTCGATCTACGCCAAGAATCCAAAGCACCCTTCCAACTTGCTCATTCCAAGTGTATCTTTTAAAAAAGCAATCTTTGCCGTCGCACCCGATCGACCGACAAATTGTATAGGGTAAGGTCCCCAACACTGCAATAAGTAAAAGTCTAGCTAACGACCGGCTCCATTCCAACGGATCGCCCCAGGAATTGCAATCGGTGTCTTGATTAGACGTGTAATGAAAATTGGGACTTGTGCTTTTAATAGTGGAGGTTTGTACTGAGCCAACAACTTATTTGCCGATTGAGGTCAAATACTAATACCTACTAAGAAAGCATTTTTAACCGACTTCCAAAAAGGAGGAGGTTACTATGTTCGTCTGAATGTATGTTTTTTTTTTTGTGTAGGTATGGTCATCGATATTTTCGCCAATTGTGAACGATTGTAATGATTCTTTTTTTAATGGATAGGGTATACTTCGAAGTTGGTCCCATTCAAATTTGGTGAAGATCTGATGAAGAACTTCGGAGATAGACAATGGAACTCCTCAATGACGAACAGTCCGCATATTCTGATGATGTGATTATGTTACGAGCAGCGTCTTTAGTAGGTCCAACCAAGTTTTAATTAAGGCCACTAAAATGAAAAAAATAAAAACTTTTTACAAAAAATTTAAACCGACTTCAAAAAAGAATAAAATAATTACCATATAAAATTAACAGTTTCAGAAGTCGGTGCCTTCAGTTTCGTTCAGCGTGGATCAGCACCGACTTCTGAAACTGTAAATTTTATATGGTAATTATTTTATTATTTTTTTTGAAGTCGGTTTAAATTTTTTGTAAAAACGTTTTGATGTTAATTCTGCATGGACTTAATGGTGTCATACTCAGTAAAATAAATTCACAAGCTAATAATAACATCACGCCTGTATTCCCTGAAGGATTGGGTAGAGACGCATAGTAACACCCTCATTTCACCATTGTGTTTAAGTCCTATGCAATAGGGACTAACCTATTACGATCAACCGGGCACAAATCCAGACTCCGGGGCTGCTACTGAGAAATTCCACACGAAAAAACCCAATAACACTTTGCCCGATCTAGGGATCGAACCCAGGACCTCAGCAGTCGCACTTGCCACCACTAGACCAACGACGCAGTTTTTAACATACATAACATAATTGGCCCATTACTCTCCCACTGCTGGGCACGGGCCCCTTCTCAGAATGATAATGAATGAATGGTTTAGCAGTGATAGCCTAGCGGCTTTACGCTTGCCTTCCATGCAGAAGGATCTGAGATCTATCCCGGCCCGTACCTCTGACTTTTCGAATTCATGTGCGGATCAGAATTTGATTATCACTTGCGTTAACAGTGAAGGAAAAACATCGTGTGGAAACCTGAGAGAGCTTCATAAAGTTCTCGATGGTGTGTGTAGTCTGCCATTACTTAACAAACGCATAAATATTCCCAACTTTCATATCCCCGTGTCCTCCAAAATCCAGGGCGTTAGCAACTTAACAATTAACTTAATAACAGTAACTTACTAACATAAAGTAGCTCCTTCCTTATCAAGCGATTAACGTCTTACTCGCTAATATTTTACTTGTAGATAGTTCCAGAACCTTCGGCTTAACCGGAACGGTCCTTTTCTTGACACTATGGTTACTGTTTCAAACTTCATGCCACTTTTGCTGTAAGAGGTAGGCAGTACTTCATGTTTTTTATATTATACGCTGGAAAACAAAAATCTAATGGAAAGGGGTTATCGCAGTCTATTACATAGGTACACCTACAACCCTGATACGTTCCCTAACTAAGCGATAAAGGGGAAAAATCTCATGTACCTGAAATGTCACCGGCACACATATCCTTCAAACCGGAACACTGCAATGCTTCTTGGCGGTAGATATAAGTATGGTGCTAGTACTTCCCCAGAATATTTCTTACACCAGTATCTCTACTGGGTACCTACTACTAAATAAATCTAAATCTATTTACTTACAATCGAACTTCTAACTTTATTAACTAACAGACTTGCATCTTACTTATACATGGCGTGTTAGAAGTTTTCTCGTGTACGTCTTTTTCTTTTCATGTGGAGTGACTAACCTGGTGTCAGAGTTTATGTCGTCCATGGGCCTTTGACTTGGCTTCACATGCCATCGAGAAATATTCCTTCACCGTTTTTAAGCAAGTGATAATTATATAATACGCACACGAATCCGAAAAGTCAGAGGTGTGTGCCTTGGGTTCGAACTCGAGACTTGGCAGTCCGACGTTTAAACCACAAGGTTATCCTGTTATTCCTGTAAGTAAAGCTCCTCGACGATTACAAATACAGATTACAAGATAATCACGTCATGCTCACTGCTGTTGGCTGGCGGTTTGGTAATCAAATACTTGATAGTCAGATCTAAACTAGCGTCATGAATATAACAACCAGAAAACCCGTTTTATCCCGTGTGGAAGTTAGAATATAAAACTTTCTCACCGCACGCTGGGAATTGACGCGTGTTGTAAGATTGAACAAAACCCAGTACACTTGGTGGTAGGATATATACGGTCCGCCTGGCTAGCTACCACCCTCACATTAAAGTCCAGCGCCAAGCAGTTTACTGTGTTCCGTCGTGTGTATGTGAGAGCCAGAGGGGTATAAGCGAATCTCTCTATATCTCGTGTAATTCGTGTGCTCCATCTTAGACCATGTTTGCGCTTACCATCAGATGAGACTAGGGTCTAACGCGACCAAGTCAACAATTAAAAAACATGCTATGTAATGCCCCGCACCCATACATAGAAGATAAAAACATCACGCCTGTACTCCCCGAAGGGTTAGGCAGAGGTGTATAGTAACACCCTCATTTCGCCGTCCCATGTAATAGGGGGCGAGCCTATTGCCATCAACCGGGCACAAATCCAAACTCTGGGCTGCTACTGAGGAATTCTACACGGAAAAACCTAATTACACTTTGCCGGACCTGGGGATCGAACCCAGGACCCCACGATCAGCAGTTGCGCTTTCCACCACTAGACCAACGAGGCCGTTACATGATAGAAGATAATGATGAACAAACAAAAAATATGAACACCCGACATGATTCATGAATCTTACACGAAAGACTTCCCAAAGCCACGACACATGTCGCCATAAGCTGGTTGATTGGAGCTCACAATACACCGTGTCCTCGACACCCTTACAATACTATCGCTGTTTCGTATGAGATAAAGTTGAAAAGTGGGCAGTCTAACAATAGGCTATTGTTTCATCCCCCAGTATTAAAGGCGTTGCGCGAGAGGGTTGAAAAGGGATGAATCGGGTTGTATCAATAATTGGTGACGGTTTTATTTATTGATAGAGCGTCGGCTGTTTGTTTACAGTTGTTCAAGTTTTCAGTTTGTTTACGTTGTAGATTACCTTTGGTATTGATTCGTGTTATGTTGTGTTTGTCTTATCGTTGATTTAATTTAGATTTGTTTGGGAATAGGGTTGTAGGGTTAGGTGTTAGCTGCTGGTAATGTAGGGTAAGATCTTGAAACTAAGGTTTAAAGGAAGATTGGATAGATCTGGCAGCGGCCCCCAGTTAGTAATTTTCTGGATTTTTTTTATAATATTGGATAATGGGCGTATGGGACTTTTCCGATTTTTATTACATACATATATAAACTCACACCTTTTTCCCATGGGGGTAGGCAGGAACTGTAGAACGCCACATGCTACGACCCTTACATATTCCTTTCGCTTCAACCACATTCATACATCTTGTCAAATACACACGCCGGTTGAGAGTACTACGCACCTGATCTATGACCGATTTTTATTGTTTAATAATTTCACCTTTCTGTAATGTAACAACATCACATCACGCCTTGTATTCCCCGAAGGGATCAGCAGCGGTGTTTTAGTAACACCCTCGTTCCACCAGTTATTTTTAAGTTCCATGTAATAGGGGCGAGCCTATTGCCATTAACCGGGTACAAATCCAGACTCCGGGCTGCTACTGAGAAATTCCTAATTGAAAAACCCAATATCACTTTGCCCGATTTGGGGATCGAATCCAGGACCCTATGCTCAGCAATCGCACTTGCGACCACTAGACCACCAAGGCAGTTCTTTAATGTAAAATAATGCATATCGTCATCGGAAAGGCGCCATTTTGGCTAAAATGAGTTATACTATATTTTATCTTTGGATTGGATTTTTTTCTGCGTCGATTATCAATCAATCAATCAATCAATCAAATTTATTTCGGACAAGGTACATCCATATGTTGGTAAATTATAATATAAGTACTTACAAAAATATCTTAATAATAATGAAACGGACTTACCCACTGAACTCATTAGTACCTATTCTGAAACATTGGTACTCAAACCAAAAGAATTATGTTCGGTGGGCAGGTTCTAAATCCGTTTCTTATGGACTGAAAAGATTAGTTGGGATTTCGTAAGATAATTAAATAACATACGAAATCCCAATTAATCGACCCAGAAAAAATAAATCCAATCCAACGATATAATACATAACTCATTTTAGCCAAAATGGCGCTTAAGTAGTATTGGCTTTCCGGTGAAGTATATTCTATTTCAATACATTAATTTGCAATAATAAAAATTTTAAATTCTTCAGGGATACTTTCCACTAATTTGCAGTTCAAAATAATGAACTGAATTCACTGTTTCGGTAACCTGTCCACGTAGTTTATTTACCTTTTAGAACATTTATTGTAATATAAAAAATATAGGCCAACATTAGTTATTTTCAAGGAATTACGAGAAAAAAAACCATTTATTTTGAATTCAGAATAATGTAATGATTTTTATTTCTGTAAATAAATCTGTTACAGACACTTTTACAAGTCAATGTAATGTTTTTTTTAAGACTAGATGGCTCCGGCATTTCCTATCTGACTAGCTCTGAGAAGAAAAGCCGAAACAAACTCAGAGATCAAGGTCTCTTTTAAAGTCCAGACATTGTGGTATAAAAACTATGCGAGTGTAACAATGTAGGGCAACGTCTGGAATCGCCTTTTTAGGAAAGTGCCATAACAGGTTTGAGTTGGCCTGTCCTAACTGACGACACGCATGCATCAGTCACCGCGTAGCTCACATTCAATTTTTGGTATACTGTCCCTTACACCAAATATATAGCACCCAAAAAGACACTGATGAGAGTGGGTGAGTGACCACAGGTTTAGCCTTTTTAGACCGGCATTAGCCGGACATTACTTACTTAATATAACGTCAACCTTTACATTACTGAACAAGTGATATATTTAAAAATAGATCATAACGTAACATCACGCCTGTATTCCCCGAAGGGTTGGGCAGAGGAGTATAGTAACACTCTCATTTCGCCGTTATGTTAAAGTCCCATGTAATACGGGGCGAGCCTATTGCCACCAACCGGGCACTAATCCAAACTTGAAGGATTCCACACGGGCAAACCCAATAACACTTTGCCCGACCTGGTAATCGAACCCAGGACCTCACGGTCAACAGTCGCGCTTGCCACCGCTAGACCAAGGAGGCAGTCACACAGTCAAAAATAGATTACTTACCCAGTTATGGGCCATGCGCTATTTATACGTAAACAAATGGTTACTACTAACTGTTATTAGTGTTATTACAAACACATAATATGATGATGATGATTATTATTATTATTTAAACCTACGGAACCCTGAAAAACGCCGGGAAACCGTAAGGTCGTTTCCGAAAAGCAAATTCATAAAGAACTCTCAAAGTACATAAAACATACGCATTAAGAAAATCATATTGACACGCATTAGCACGAAGTATATTTAAACTAAGCCGGCACATCCCTACTCCTAGCCCAGTTAGTTAGTACGCCACGTATTTACATAATCGTAAGTACGCGCCGTATTTGTGTAGTACGCTGTAATGTGTGTACTCGCAATATTTGGAGTACTTTGAATACGGTATGACGATTTGTATCGTGTAAAAATTATACCTAGTACATAATAATTTGGTAAGTGCTGTGATTTCAGTTGATCGGAGGCTGTGTTTTTCGGTAAAAAAAAGGTAAGGTTATCTTTTCCCGCGTGTGTCATAAAAGAGATCATGTTACTAAGATAATCAGCAGTTCTTCTGCATAATAATCTAACCTTAGAACGCGGCAATAACTTATTAAATTTTAATTTGGTTATACAGTGTTTCTTCATGTACTATTGTCAATTAAACGTTATTTTTTCTTTCTTTCTTCTCGATGGTTCAAAAGTGCCTGGAAATGATCTATTAAAATAAATAAGTATTTGACTTTGATTTTGACTTTGCGGGATTCTTCTCTGTGTTGGAGGGGCTCGAGGCCAATTACCATTTGCGAATGAAAATGCTGTTTCTCTCTTATGAAATCGTTACCGAATTTTAATTGTTACCGAACATTAATCGTTATCGAATATTAATTGTTACCAAATATTAATACCCAATATTAATCGTTACCGAATATTAATTGTTACCAAATATTTATACCCAATATTAATCGTTACCGAATATTAATTGTTACCAAATATTAATCGTTACCGAATACTAATACTCGTTACCGAATATTAATTGTTACCAAATATTAATACCCAATATTAATCGTTACCGAATATTAATTGTTGCCAAATATTAATCGTCACCGAATACTAATATCCAATATTAATCGTTACCGAATATTAATTGTTACTGAATATTAATCATTACCGAACTTTAATCGTTACCGAATATTAATATTAAATAACACAATATCTGAATTTCCTTAAGAGTAATATGTTGTACACATACATTTCACCGATGACTAAATGAAGTACCTACCATGTAATAGAGGGTTTCCGGGCTGTTGCCGAGAATTCTCACAAAACAACTTTGCCCGAATAGAACACGAGACCTCACACTCAACAACTATGTTTGCGATAACGATGAGTCAGTCTCTAATAATTACCAAAACAAATATTCCGATACCTATTACCGTACCAGCCATAACAATAATTCTTTAACAGAAAAAAACGTCAAACTAAACGCAGTTTATAACCAAACACCAACCTTTTTGCAGACACAAAAATAAACTCCCTATTACAAATACATTGCATTTTATATGAGAATTTGTTTTTATAAACGCAAAACTAAGTTTGCGTTGCGTGCTTTTCTGCAGTAAAGGATCGTAATAATAACTATAAGACGGTACTAGTTGGCACTGTGTGTGTCACTTGCCAAGGAAATGATACGATAAACGACCTTATTATATTATATACTAGCTGTGTCCTCACGGCTCCGCCCGTAGCCTATGTTACTCAGTGATAATGTAGCTTTCTAACGGTAAAAGGATTTTTGAAATCGGTCCAGTAGTTTTTAAGTTTATTTGTTACATACAAAAATACAAATCTCTCCTTTTTATAATATTAATATAGATACAGGGTGTCAACGAAATCATGTAATTCCTTCAAACCTCGTGATGTACTGCTGACATAGATTAACCCTGAACGGGTTACTTTAATACTCAATTAAAAAAAATACAAGAAGTAAACATGACATGTTAAGAACACAAGGCGTTTTAGCACCCCGAGCCAGTTGCGCAACTACCACTCTCTGCGCGGCCATTTAACTCTGGGCGCAATTTTTTTTTTTAAAATGTTGTCCCATCTAGGATTTCTCCTGTATCGTGGGTGCGTTTACAGACACAAATCTTCACATGCACAAACACCCAGACCCGGAACAACTATCTGTAGGCCATACAAATATTTGTTCCGTGCGGGAATCGAACCCACGACCCGCAGCGCAGAAGCCAATCGCTTAGCCACTGCACCAAACGTGTCGTCAATGCCTATAATTGGATAAATTGGATGTCCTGTAGAGCTTTGACGACACAATTTGCGCAGCGGCTCAAATTATTGGTTTATTATTGCCGAGAAAAATGCCTTAAACTTTATACCTAGTCAAATGTAACGATAAAAAACAAAGAACCCTAGTTTTCAAAGAAGAAAGTTCCATTTCTGGTTTTCGGACCCATCCGAAAACCAGCGCTGCTGTACTTCGGTGTAGCAGCATTATGCTGAGATGGGCTCCTTTTTTTGTCTCATAAAGGCGTATAACTTTTGTATTTTGTTGATTTTTTATTTTGTTTGTATATCTGTAACGAGACTCAAATAAATTATTTTCTTTCTTTCTTTCTTTTCTTTCCATTAATCATGCACACTATTTATTTATCCAAGTTTTACCCCATCCCCATAAATAAATTAACATCGAAGAAATGATTCCCGTCGTCCCAATACGCGAAGGCTATGACGCGTGCAACCAGTAATAAGTAGTATTTCATTGATAACCATAAATTATTGTATAAACCAGATGGATTTACGACCAGTTGGATAGTACAGTCAGCATCAAAAGTAACTGTTCTGCTTACTTATCTGTATTAAGGCTGTACGGGTTTGTAGGAAACTTTGCACACTGATTTGTTGAGTGCACAGAGAAAAGATTCACCCAAAGTTAAAGTTATGTTTATTATTTAAAGTTCACAGTAAGTCACTAAAAAGCGATTCTTTCTTTAAAGTATTGATGGTCACAATGTTTAAGATGCACCTACTGTATCAATTAAAACTGTAATAATTGCTATTCAGTTATAATTTAATCGCGCAAAGCAGGCCCAAAGTATGTTACCGCGTAAGCCAAAAAATGTAAGTCAGTGAGACCGTACAAAGGGACGACACGTTTGGTGCAGTGGCTGAGCGATCAGCTTCTGCGTTACGGGTCGTGGGTTCGATTGCCACACGAAACAAATATTTGTATGGCCTACAGATAGTTGTTGCGGGTCTGGGCGTTTGTGCATGTGCAGATTTGTGTCTGTAAACGCACCCACGATACAGGAGAAATTATAGCGTGGGGCAACGTTTTTTTAAAAAAAAGGCAATATTGCAGTATTCGGCTCGAAGGTCGCTTATGGGTGATGGAGGAATTATAAGCATGAGACTTTTCAACGTTGTCTCTAAGGTTGCAACGTATCAGCAATATTATTTGTTGTTGTAGGTGTTGCTGGCGGTAACTACAATCCATCAGGTGGGCCTACCTATCATAACATTTTCTGAACTCGGTGCCTTCATTTTCACTAAAGTTCTTCATTAATTTGATAATGTATGTTTAACGATCATAACATAACATCACACCTGTATTCCCCGAAGGGTTGGACAGAGGTGTGTAGTAACACCCTCATTTCGCCGTTAGGTTTAAGTCCCGAGCCTATTGCCCTCAACTAGGCACAAATCCAAACTCCGGGCTGCTACTGAGAAATTTCTAATGGAAAAACTAAATAACACTTTACCTGACCTAGGAATCAAACCCTGGAACTCACGATTAGCAGTCTCGCTTGCCACCTTTAGACTAACGAGGCAGTCCATCAATATAATAAAATAAAAACAAAACATTTTATTTAAAATTCTGTAAGACACATTCACGGTTCAACTATTTACGTTGCTGACTGTACCGGAGACATCGAATTAGATGATATTGAAGCGTGAAATTAATTTTCTACTGGATTCTATTCTCAGTGGAGCGATGCGTTAATGTGCACGTTCCAGCTAGTTGCACATAGTTAAATTGAGTAGGAGTTACTGTTGGTCGGAGTAATTATGCTTCCATAATGACTACGGATCACGTTTATATTCGACAGTATTTCAGAGCGCATTCATTGCGTGTCGATAGGGCTTCACGAATGAATGGACCGTTCACAGTATTCAATGAAAGTATCGAATTTTTCGTAATTCCTTTGTGAATGTAGATAATGTATGGAATACGTAAATCGGTATGTAAAATGTGATAATGTTGAATGTATGGAATTTGTTAAATTTTAAACATTAGGTTGTGCAAGGCTTTTAATAAATACAGGGTGTTCTGTTTTACGGAATTCCATACACGAAATGATAATGGAAAGTTCGGACAATGGTTTTGAACGCGTTTTACATTACACAGTCGAAACAGTACAGAATAGTAAAATTCGTTACATTACTGTTGCACCACTGATTGTATTGCAGAGCTAATACAAATACAATTGTTGTGCTGGATTTTAGAACAAATATCTTTTCTTTGTGTGATTTTCGCGATTATTGTTGGTTAAACCAAATAATCGAGAACAAATAGTTACATTGGTCTAGTGGTCGCAAGCGCGATTGTTGAAGTCCTGGGTTCGATCCACAGGTCGGGCAGTGTTATTGGGTTTTTCCATTAGGAATTTCTCAGTAGCAGCCTGGAGTCTTGATTTGTGCCCGGTCAATGGCAATATGCTCGCCCCCTATTACATGGGACTGAAACATAACTGGCGAAACGAGGGTGATACTAAAACACCTCAGCCGAACCCTTCGGGGAATATTAGGCGTGATGCTGTGTTATGTTAAATAAGTACATGTTGGAATCAAATATGTCTTTTATATTTATTCTGTGATTTTTTCGCGTTTTCCCTAGTCCCACATGATGGTAAGCGCAGACAGGGTCTAAGATGGAGCACACGAATACAAGTAACAGAGATATAAAGGGATCCCCATATACCCCTCTGGCTCTCACATACACACGACGGAACACAGTAAACTGCTTAGCGCGACTTTAATGTGAGGGTGGTAGCTAGCCAGGCGGACCGTATAGATCTTACCACCAAGCAAAATTATTAATTATATTTAATTAAATTAGAATTAACGCACTAACATTATTTTATTTTGTGAACAGCCAAGAGATCTTATCTAATTTATATTAGTCGACCATGGTATCCCATCCATCCTTAATTTTAATCAATTAGATATATCTCAGGGTCAGTGGCGTGCATTGCATATCTCACACCGTTAATTCAGCCCTCCCAGTCCTCTCGCAAGCAAGGTTCGCTCTTAGTGCCGTTGTTGCTAGCTAGTCATGATGTTAGTAGTAGTAACAGTAGTTAGCTTAGGTTAAGTATTTTACTCTCGTCCCCATTGGTTGGAGACCCTTCAGACCTCGCCAATAACTGCCCGGTTACGTAGAAACGGTCTGCAAGACCATCTATAAGCAGTCGAATAGAAAAGAAAAGCATATAGGTAATTAAGCAGTACCTACCTCATAAGATTTAATTAGCTACTCCATCTTTAACTATTACTATAAATAAAATGAGCGTGTATGGCTATGATTTCTTTTAGTCAGAATTGTATTGAAATGGGCATAAGCGTACAGAAAGGCAACATCGCTAGTGCCTGCCTACCTAGTTCGAAAACCAATGCACGACACTGCTAACGGTATGATATCATCACGGGAAAGCCTCAATATTCTGTTCTCTGTTCTGTTTAAAAAAAAAACGTTGCCCCACACTAGGATTTCTCCTGTATCGTGGGTGCGTTTACAAACACAAATCTTCACACGTACAAACATCCAGACCTGGAACAACTATCTGTAGGCCCTACAAATATTTGTTCCGTGCGGGAATCGAACCCACGACCCGTAGCGCAGAAGCCGGTCGCTCAGCCACTGCACTAAACGTGTCGTCAAATTATTTCGTTGATTTAGTAATATAATTGAATAAAATACGAAATCCCAAGAAATCGACGCAGAAAAAAAAATCCAATCCAACGATATAATATATAACTCATTTTAGCCAAAATGGCGCTTAAGTAGGCTTTCCGGTGACGATATATACAAAGTTATAAATAAAAGTTTATCACCAAATCCTTCAATAAAATTGCCTAACCTCAACAGCAACCTTCAAAGAACTTTCTTTTAACCAACAGAATGAAAAAAAAAAACAAATAAGTCATTAGGTATAAATTAAAATGTAATGCTATAAACTCCGCATCGTCGTCGACATTATCAAGTCAAATACGACTGAATTTACAAACATATTTCTGTGACAGTCACTGAATGGCACACGCCCTGCTACGCTTTGGTAAAAACCATCTCCTTGTAGGCTGTGACGTAATTCATAAGCTGACGATATAGCGGAAGAAGTTTATTACGATATTTTGGACTGTCAAGTCATAGGTCTCGAGTTCCAACCCAAGGCATGCACCTCTGACTTTTCAAATTCATGTTCGTATTGTATAATTATCACTTGCTTAAAAACGGTGAAGGAAAATATGGTGAGGAAACCGGCATACCTGAATGATATTTCTTGACGTCATGTGAAGCAGTCAGAAGTCAGAAGAAGTCAAAGGCCCATGGGTGGCATAAACTGTGATATCAGGTTAGTCACTAACCACACGAAAAGAAGCAGAAGAATGAAGCATTCCTTACGGAGTAATGATTATCAGTTTTGCGCTTAATATTTTTGTCGGTTGAGTAGATATTGCTATATCGTGTATCTGTTAAAATATATCGCACTGTCAAGGTACACTAATCGCCTTAGCATTTAAACTTACCTTTACAATTAAATGTCATGATTATCAGTCACTGTATGTGCTGTATATAAAATAAACAGGACATACCTGAAACAATAAGAAACAAAAGGTTAATGTTACAATAATATGACATAATGTACCGAAAGCTCGTGTCAAAATGTAGGTTCACTTACACGGACATAGTTTCTCAAAGCGAGTCTCATGCTATCTCTGTTTTTATCGTAGAACAAGACAAAGACAGAACGAGTCTCGCTTCGAGAAACTATCCTCGTGTAAATCAGCCGACACGAGAGAAAAAAGGCACTGATGTTGATCTTTTCTAATGTTTCTTCCAATATCTCATTACTGACATACGCAGAACCGCGTGAAATCAGAAACAGTCAAAACCAAAGTTGCTTATCCGCTACCCGCCTATAACTTATACCAAGATATTATATAAAAAGAACGTTCGCGTGAGACCCACCATTAATTTAGTGCGTGAAAAGAACGAGACGAGCAACGTCGACGAGCCGACGACGACACGACTCTGAATGATAATAAATGCCCTTTGAACTATGGGAATTATTGCTCAAGAAGAATATTATTTCTAGTCTTTTTCTGTTTTATGCGAGGTCGTTGGAATTTTGCTATTTTGTGAACAGAATATTGTAATATTTTTATAAGAAATAGTTTTATAGTTGATAATGTTTATTTAGTTCTGAATGCTGGGTAACCAGGGTTTTCAATGTGTGTGTTGGAAGAGTTGATTAACGATCGACCCATGGACCGTCTAGCTGCATTCACGTGAACTCCATCATTTGCTTAATAATATCCTAGCAGAAATTAGGTTCTAATTAGGCTGAGCATAGGGGTTCGATCCCCAGGTCGGGCAAAGTGTTATTGGGTATTCCATTAGGAATTTCTCAGTAGCATCCCGGAGTCTGGATTTGTGCCTGGTTAGTGGCAATAGGCTCACCCTCTATTACACGGGACTTAAATATAACTAGCGAATTGAGGGTGTACTAAAAACACCTCTCCCGGACCCTTTGGGGAATATAAGGCGTGATGTTGTTTTATGTAAGTTAGGTTCTAATATGTCCTTACATGAAAAACCAGACATTGTACTATTATCTCTAATATTACATAAATACTAATATCGGCGATTAACAAAGGGAATTTATAAGGCAGATGTCAATGGAAACGCCGGTAGGATGTTATTGGTGATGTTCTTCACAAAGTTCAGGTGCGTAGTACTCTCAACCGGCGTGCGTGTATGACAAGATGTATGAATGTGGATGAAGCGAAAGGAGTATGTAAGGGTCGTAGCATGTGGCGTTCTATAGTTTCTGCCTACCCCCATGGGAAAAAGGCGATCGGATCGGTTGAAATTAGTGTTTGGTTATCATAACGGTAATTGGAAAAAATTAGAAGATAATACAAGGAATTTTCTGCAAAAATCAAGAGTAAATTAGGGACAACAAGAATACTATCTAGTTACACCTTGTTCTTCATATATTATGGATGCAGAAAGTACAAAAACATTCTCTCAAAAAAATTAAATTTGATTTCATATAAAAAATACACGACAAAATGAACAATACATTTTTCAATACGTATCAAAAAATATTGAGTTTCGACATAAGCGTGCACGAGAGCGGTGAATTGAAACCTTTCTGGCAGAGTTCCGTACGTAAGCAGAGAACAATGTCAACCATTTTGGCACGGGTACCTATTGGGGAACATAGGGTCACCACACTGAAAGGACAGTACAGGACAAAAGAATATAAAATAAACGCCTTTAAAAAAAAATACAATGAATGATTCCAATAAAATGAAATACAGTTCTCAGAATGGTTTTTCATTATTTGACAACACGTTTGGCGCAGTGGCTGAGCAATTGGCTTTCTGTGCTACGGGTCGCGGGTTCGATTCTCACACAGTACAAATGTTTGTATCACCTACAGATAGTTGTTCCGGGTCTGGTTATTTGTGCATGTGAAGATTTGTGTCTGTCAACGCACCCACGATACAGGAGAAATCCTAGTGTGGGGCAACGTTTTTTAAAAAAAGAAAAATATATGATTTTATCAGTACACACACAATACAGTTATCAGTACCTACTATAGCATGCGTAGCATGACCTCTGTAGACAAGGGGTTTTTTTGACAGAAGTATAGACAAAATGACAATTACACAATGGCTATATGTCACTTTGTATATTCTTTAGTCGACAAAACTCTTGTCTATGGTGTCATGACGCCACCAGCAGGAGAACCTTAGATTAAATACCATGATTACAGTAGAAAGTGTGGAAGTCAGAAGCATATACAAAATTATTAAGTAAACTGAGACAAGCCACCATCTTTTTCATATGACGTGTTGTTTTTTTAGCTTGGCGAACTTTTTATTTTTAGCCAATTCACTGTCACAGAACGTCGATTTCCCCATATACTTGTAATTATAAGAAATATACTTATTCCATTAGTAAAGTTTTAGTGTATATGGTATGCTCTACAATGGGAGGATGCAGTAATTTAGCCTTATATTGCTGTCTCATTAGCGGCCACACGTTAGCTCTATCTAGATTTAAGAGGAGAACAGTTTTACAAGTACAAATTCACAATCAATTTCCTTCTACCCATGTTTTTCTGCGATAAAGGTAAAAACAAAATGGTCCTTCTATCATTAATAAAGAGCATTGGTGGTTTCATAATGCAGCCATCTACACATGTATGCAACACGCAATGTAATAATAACGCAACCATTCACAAACAAATTCGCTAATTTGAACGTTTAGCTATTGTGTAACGTAATAACACCACACTAACGCTAACCCGTGCAACGGCATTACTGTTTTAGGAAATCTAAGTTTTACCAAAATGGTAACTATCCCATATTAAACGGTTTAACTAGCTTCACTTCGTATACAAGGTTAGTTGGAAAGGAGGTACTAAGGCGAAAGTATGTTATAGTACCCATAATAATGAATAACTTTGTTCTACAACTTTCCCTAAAAGTAATTACTTTAATGATAGGTAACTGTTCAAAGACTTCATGAAAAATACGCTAAATTCTATTTATCCTCAGCTATGATCAGCTATGTTTACATTTTAGGACATATTTGGGGTCACTGATTAGAAGTAATATTTTTTGAATTCGCACCTAACTAATGCAGGAATGACGAATTTAAAAAAAAACTAAAATAAAAGAAACATTTTGTACGGTCTTTTTTTTCTATCAATTAAAAAAAAATGAAAAAACTAAAATTAAAACAATTTTTCATGGAAAAAAACTAATCTAATTTTTAAATTTAAACACTTTCTTAAAACGATCATCAGTGATACATTAAGTAGCCCGCGGCTTAGCACCCTCTTTCCGCCTAACCTTGTATTTCTTTATTTGATTCAAATCTTGCGACAGATTTTTCAACTACTTCTGCTTAACCGTTTCTCCTGAAACTTCGCACACAAATTCAATTCCCATGACAATACAATATTATAATAATTTCAACCTTCAACCCTCAAATCTTGATGCTGCAAGACTGCAAGATAAAACCGTTCACTTAGAAGATTTTTTTATTATGGATTATTTTGTATACAAGTTTGCATCAGCTCGCCAAAAAGTCCTAGATTTCAACAGATTATGGCTACCACGCTAACTGCACAACACATTTAAATAATTCCCGCGGATCTCTAAATTGGGTAGCATGTTATACGCACTAGGTCCTAATATTTGCAGTATTGTGGCCTAGTGCCAACCGCCACACAATAACCGACCCTATAAGAATTAGTATTCGTTCTATCAAAGTCCGCTTTTCAATTTTTTTATGTATCTTTGTATGGGAATTGGAATGGAATAGTTTTGATTAAATTGCAGTCAAAGGCAGTTAATATCAACAAGTTGTATTAAAAAACCGACTTCAAAAAAACGATGAAAAGAATAAAATAATTACCATTTATAAAATTAACAGTTTCAGAAGTCGGTGCCTTCAATTTGGTTCAGCGTGGATTAGCACCGACTTCTAAAACTGTTAATTTTATAAATGGTAATTATTTTATTCTTTTCATCGTTTTTTTTAAGTCGGTTTTATTTTTGTTAAAATGTTTTTTATTTTTTTCGTTTTAGTGGCCTTAATTAAAATATGGTTGGACCTACTAAAGACGCTGCTCGTAACATAATCACATCATCACATTATGCGTACTGTTCGTCATTAAGGAGTTCTATTGTCTATCTCCGAAGTTCTTCATCAGATCTTCACCAAATTTAAATGGGACCAATCTGGAAGTATATCCTTTCAAATAAAAATAATATTATCTAAATCGGTTTATAAATGGCGGAGATATGAGGTAACAAATATTACAAAAAAAACATACAGGTGAATTGAGAACCTCCTCCTTTTTTGGAAGTCGGTTAAAAAAGCCTCTACGAATGTCTATTGACAATCAATCTTTTTATCACGGCATTTATTATACAAGGTTAGTCGAAAAGGGGGTACTAAGCCGCGGGTCTCTTAATGTATCACTGATAATAGTTTTAAAGAAAGTGTTAAAATTTAAAAATTAGACTAATTCTTTTTCCATGAAAAATTATTTTTATATTCGTTTTTTCAAAGATTCTTCATCCCTGCTTTAGTTATGAATTCAGAAAATGGAGTTTCTAATCCGTGACCCCGAATATGACCTAAAATATAAATACAGCTGATCATAGCTGAGGATAGATAGATATTAGCGTATTTTTATGAAATCTTTGAACAGCTATTTCTTTTAAACTAATGCGTTTTGGGGAAAGATGTAGAACAAAAGTTATCCATTATTATAGGTACTTTAACACCCTTTCGGCTTAGTACTGCCTTTCCGACTAACCTTGTATAAACAAAGCTTGTTCCCTAGTATCATCATCTTCCTGCCCTGGTCCCAAGTTACTTGGGGTCGGCGCAATATGTTTTTCTCTTCCACTCTTCCCTGTCAGCCGTCTCATTATCATTTTCTCCCTTATCTTTCATATCCTCCCTCACACAATCCATCCATCTTTTCTTAGGTCTCCCTCTCCCCCTCCATCCATCAACATTCATATTCATCACTCTCTTAGTCACATGTGTTTCATCCCTCCTCAGCACATGCCCATACCAAGACAAACGCTTTCCTTTCAACTTTTCTGTCACTGGTGCCACTTTCAAACTTCCTATAATATACTTATTTCTTACTTTATCCATTCGCGTCACTCCACACATCCATCTCAACATTCTCATCTCCGCTACGTGTAATCTTCTTTCCGCTTGTTCCCTAGTATAAAAAGTATAATAATATATTAGATAGCTCTCGACAAAAATATAATAAAAATGATTTCTTTTTAATAGATATTTAGGTCCGTATTACAGAACATTCCTCAAGTCGAGTTTGATCTTTAATCAGTTGATCACTGTTTAAGTATAGAATCAGTACTTGAGGAACGGTCTTATTCCAGAGCGGCAATCAATCTATACTCAGATGAAACGAGACTCAAATCGAGCCAATTGATTGGTTGATTACAGATCAAATCACTGCTTGGGGTCGAATCTACGAACTGAGTAACGATCTAGAATAAAGCCAAACACAGCTGAACTATGATCAATGAATCTATGCTTGAGGAATGTTCTAAAATTAAAAGTCGACTCAAAACTAGTTTTGAACAGAGATTAATGCTTGAGTTTCGTTCTTCAATACGGACCTTAATGTCAGAGACACTTCAGAACAACTTCTTCAAAAGTATAAAAATCACAAGTCGTTAATAAAATAAATCATAATACAAAAAACCTTCAGAATGAAACACATTTTTTAAAGCACCTAGTAAAATATTCATGTCGCGGTCATTTCACGAAATAGGTTATTTAGACAAATGTCTAGACATTACTCGAGACAGACTCAAAGGTCACTTAGAACTTATGATAATAATAATAATTTGAGTGTTGGATGTAAATGTATTGCTTATGTTTACCTTTATGGAGTTTTGAATACAGTACATTACGGTAATCAACTGTCAACACAGTGAATGTTATTGATCTGTTTTTGAATGAAAGTTAATTCTAATGAGATACCTATAGTAAAATTTGTAGGAATAGACAAAAAATGGGTTCAGTTTATTCCAGAAGTTTATAAACTACCTCGTTAGTCTCGTGGTGGCAAGTGCGACTGCTGATCGTGAGATCCTGGGTTCGATCCCCAGGTGGGGCAAAGTATTATTGGGTTTTTCCGTGTGGAATTTCTCAGTAGCAACCCGGAGTTTGGATTTGTGCATAACGGCGAAATGATGGTATTACTGTACACCTCTGCCCAACCCTTTGGGGAATACAGGCCTGATCGTATGTAAAGAATATTCTTCAAATAAAGAAAGCTAAACCTTTTTCTCAAAAGAGTTATTCTTCGAAACCCGAACGAGACTGGGGTAGGTGAATAGGTAATAATACTTCCGGCAATGCCTCCAACTGAGGGAGACATACTTTAACTAGGAGTGGCTTCCCCACAATAGTTGACCGGGATAGGAATTGAAGTTACGACCACTCGATCGTTTGTCAACAAGCCTTTGGGCCATTGTTGGTTCACAATGGGGCGATATGATATAGCTCTTCTCATTTTATACACTGCATATCAAGTTCAAAAATGGAGGATAGAGTTTTCATGATATTTCGAATAGAAGTTTGATATGTTAAGAACGTAAGGGAATATACCATGTGCTTAACAAAGACAAGTAAGAGCCCGTTCACACAGCGGATCCGTTTTAACGGATCCGTCAGTATTAGATGTGTTGTTCACATCTGTACCGACGGATCAGTTAAACAAATGGCAGCTACGTCGCATCTGGAGGCAGGATACGATAAAAATAACGGATCCAGTATCTTTTACTGGATTCGGAATACTGTCGTGTATATGAACTCGCTCATACAACTACAGGCGCCATTGTTAAAACAAAACGGGTCCGCTAAAACAGGTCCTGTAAACAGTTTCTGTGTGAACTAGCTGTAAGAAGTTAAAATAGTACTTACATGTTTTAAAACAAAAGGTTCAATTCTTTTTTTCAATTACACATTTCAAAATCAAGCCTTAAAGATATAATGATGGATGTACCTATTTTTCCGATTAATCGTTTCTTATTCCCATCATTTACACGGGAATAAAAACAGCTGACACAAATCAAATCAACGCGTAAAATATTCGGCTACAATTTGTAACAGAAATACAGTCGATAGGTCTCTCTCACCGTTAGTTTACCATGAATATTTGACACAGTCATTACCGTAATAAGAGGGTGCCGGATGGTGGGGGGTGGTGTTCATTAAAATAATGACAACTGTAGTGCCCTTAACTGGTTAAAGCGAACTCTCATTAACGCTGGTTGAAAGAAATATGTCGGTCAAGTGTCATATTTTGCGCTGACTTCGAATACATCAAATTGTAATTTTTGGAGCTTATATCTTGAAGTTTTTTTTATTTTTGAATGGTCCATTTGTGATGACAAGATTTGATACTTATCGGAAAAATATGAATATATATGTCGGAGAATAAATCGTTTAGAAAATAAAGGAGGGTAGTCGTCAAGATGAATCAACGTAACTACGTTATAAAAACAGTTGTTATTTGACGGAACGGCGGATTCTATGTCGAACCGCCGTGGAAGGCTGACGTTTATTATCTGACTAGCTTGTCCTTCTTATATTCTGATGATCTTGTGTAAATTATATTGCGACATGGCTGTAACTAACAACTAACCCAAATACAAGTACTCTCAGTGGTGGAGAGTCTATGTTGGTTTTATTTACCAAATATCCGCTTTACCTTCTGATAAGCAAACACTGGTCTGAACTGTAATGCCATACTCACTTATATCCAATTCTATAAACGGTGTGTCAGCGACATATATATATATATATATATATGAATTTTAATAATTCAAACAATTATGTTTCAACACAATAATAGATAGGATATTAGCATTGCCCAGTAACTGGGTTGCGGAGGTCTGATGGCAGTCGCTCCGTGTAAAATACTGGTATTCAGCCGCATCTGGTTAAGCTGACCCCAATATAGTTGAGAAAAGTCTAGGAGGAAGAATGACCATATAAAGTAATGTTTGTCACTTTAAAACATAACATCAAGGCCTTGTGTTCCCCGAAGGGTTCGGCAGATGCGTTTTTAATACACCCTCGTTTCCGTGTAATAGGGGGCGAGGCTAATGCCATTAACCGGGCACAAACCCAAACTCCGTGCCGCTACTGAGAAATTCCCAATGGAAAAACCCAATAACACTTTACCCGATCTGGGGATCGAACCCAGGACCCCATGCTCAGCAGTCGCGCTTGCGACGACTAGACCAACAAGGCAGTCACTTTAGAACATTAATGCATATTATTTTATGTTTCGCTTAAATGCCTAACATATACATTAGTAATATATCGGGTGTAAAAATACCCTTAACGAAGCCGAGAACCACGTATTCTTCCCATCAGTACGAATATTTTTTGGTATTGGGCCATACCTGGGAACCGACTGGTTATAGAGATATTGAAGGTCAAAGTCTCTATATTTTTAAACGTTTTTCACGAAAACTAATTTTAAATGTTATTACTAAACATTCTTCTATACAAACATTATCAATATTTTCGAAATGCAGACACAATCTGCTGCGCACGCGCTTACATTGCGCGTTAGAACTATAAGCTGTTTTTTAATGCTAAAAAATAAAAGTCGTTTCCCAGCAATTATTTTTGCTGTATGTTACTTAGTTTTATGTACAGTATGCATAGACTTCGGCTTCGTTAAGGCTATTTTTACATCCAGTATATTTATAATATAGGTAGAGCATATGTTTAGGTCTACCAGAATCTGATGGCAAATAGGGAAATTAAACTTTTTTGTGGGTAACACAAGGGTAATTTGAATAAAAAGTCTTGATACTTGTAATTTTTTTCTTTAATTTCTTCTTCATCTTCTTCCTGCCCTTATCCCACACTAGATGGGGTCAGCACAACATGTATTTCATAAATCCATGTTGTTAGAGGTTTTGACATATTGTTTTATGTAACCCAATGTGCTTGCTGATATTACGCACTGGGTCCCAAAATGATATGCTGATATATGGTTTTTTGCAATTTTATTGTAATGGAAAAGGAAACCTTGTTAAAATAAGTATGTTTATTAAAAATGTTTGAACAATAAAACATTCATCAGAATTGGAAAATGTATCAACTACAGTCATACTCGTTTTGACAAGTGACATGTTGACATTGCCATATGAAAACCACTATTTGTTATTAATTTTTAATGCCATGAGATTCTGGTTGACCTATAAAATACTAATAAGTATTTAACAATTTACCATGAAACAAATTAAAGACTAAACTATTTTCAAGACTGAAGAGAACTCGACGACAAAGAAACTGTAAATTATAAATAAACAAGAAATATTAACTCTTACCCTACCTAAGATACACTGGATGTAATATTTACCTACATTTCGACCTTGGCGGAATAATTATCCTCCCTTTGTAACTTAACTAATTAACTTCATGTTCGAGGCATTAATTTTCTATCCTTTCCCACGGTGAATTACGCTTCGTATCGAATTTTGACTTTCACCGTAACATTTACCCTTCATGGTCAATTCATGTGGTTTGTTTAATTATTCAAAACTAACGACCCGCCCCGGCTTCGCAAGAGTGCAATGTGGATACTAATGTGGGGGATATTAACCTTCCTCTTGAATCACTCTATCTATTGATGAAAACTGCATTAAAATCCGTTGCGTAGTTTAAAAGATCTAAGCGTACAGACAGCGGGAGCGACTTTGTTTTATACTATGTAAATATTTTACCTGCCTCGTTGGTCTGGTGGTGTCAAGCGCGACGGCTGATTGTGACGTCCTGGGTTCGATCCCCAGGACGGGCAAAGTATTATTGGGATTTTTCATGTGGAATTCCTCAGTAGCTGCCCGGAGTTTGGATTTGTGCCCGGTTGATGGCACACTCCTTGGGAATACTGCATACTGCGCGCCGTCTCGCGTGTGACCCAATGCGCTTGCTGATATTATGCACTGGGGCCCAAAAAGATATGCATATCGATCTTATTGCCGAAAACTAAGCAGACTATGTTCTTCTTGGTGGAGTATACTTGAAGTTCCTCGACCCACTCACTCAGCTTTGCTAGGGACTTTGGTTCTGACACATCGTAAACTAATATAGCACCATGAGCTTCTCTATCTAACCTATCAGCTAAAGTATACCTATCTATATGTATATATACACGGATTAGTTAGTTCCGCCATTGATAGATGGCGCTTTGCTATGGGGGCATAATTTTCGCGCGAGAGGGCTCTCTTTTCCTGTATTATTATTATACTCTTTGGCTTCTCTGTAAAAAACTTGATGTCAATGTTCTGTATCTTTCCTGTCCCGTATGTTTGTATCTAAACCTATAAAATAATACACTGTACCCGCCCTTCCATTTTTTTTCTTTTTTCTTTTAGTAGTATAATACCTACTCTAAAAAACAAACAAAATGTACGAAGGTTATTATCTTCCACCTTAAATTCCCCTGCGAGTCTTGCACAAATAACGGTCCTTGATGGCCTCAGGTGGCAGAACGGTGTAAGCGGAAATTCGTACTATTATATGAAGATACCTACTGCAGCCTTTTTTTGCCCGACTGCCAAGGAAGGGTTATTTTGTTTAAAAATAAAAACAAACAGGGAAATCGTTGGTTGTCAGCTACTGGTAACATACATATATACTCACGACTGTAATCCTCGAAGGGGTAAGCAGAACTATTCTCCTATTACAGGAGTCTGTAGCAGTGATAGCCTAATGGTGTGACCGTTTGACTGCCACATCATAGGTCTCGAGTTCGAACCCAAGGCACGCACCTCTGACTTTTCGGATTCATGTGCGTATTGTATAATTATCACTTGCTTAAAAACGGTGTACGAAAACATCGCGAGGAAACCGGCATCCCTGAGAGATATTTCTCGACTGCATGTGAAGCCAAGTCAGAGGCCCATGGGCGGCATAAACTTTGACACACGAGAAGAAGAAGAAAGGAGTCTGTCTAACCACGTTTCGTCTCATGTATTACTTAATAGCCATTTTTCGGGCACAAATTATGATGCCCAGTTCATTCGCTTGCCCGGTAACAAAAGGGAACTGTATTCTTAATCTGTCACGGAGTTCTATACTATTTTGGGAGTTCAAATGGCACAACGCAAAGCAGTTCACGGTCGTCATGAACGCGAACAATTATGCTGACTCGCTGGTACAGGTTGTAAATTTTGTAATTACGCGCTGTGGTAGGTCGTACCATGTGGAACCTAACTGTGGAGAAAACATAAATCTTATCGTTGTAGATGTTGAGTAACTAGATGGTACACGCTTTGTAAGGTCGAGAAGACATACTTTTCTTTTTAACCGACTTCAAAAAGGAGGAGGTTCTCTATTCAATTGGTTTTTTTTATGTATGTACACCGATTACGCTGAGATTTATGATCCTATTTACGTGATTCTTCTTTAGTTTGATGCGGAATACTTGCCATTTGATCCCATAAAAATTTAACATAGTTTGGCCCAGTAGTTTTCATTTTATGAACATTTTTATTTTTTTATGAACATTTTAGTTTACGTGGACGATGTAATTATTCTACCTGATGTAATCTGGAAAAATCCTACTGTAGTTTACAGAACAACCTATTACAGACACTAAAAAGTAAAAAATAAAAAAACCACGTTTAAAAAAACCGACTTCAAAAACTAAAAAGTATAAAATAACTTAATATAAAATTAACAGTTTCAGAAGTCGGTGCCTTCAATTGGTTCAGCGTAGATTAGCACCGACTTCTGAAACTGTTAATTTTATATTAAGTTATTTTGTACTTTTTAGTTTTTTAAGTCGGTTTTTTTAAACGTAGGTTTTTTTATGTACTAGCGACCCGCCCCGGCTTCGCACGGGTGCAATGTAGATACTAATGTGGGGTATATAAACCTTCCTCTTGAATCACTCTATCTATTGCTGAAAACTGCATTAAAATCCGTTGCATAGTTTTAAAGATCTAAGCGTACAGACAGTGGCAGCGACTATGTTTTATACTATGTAAAGATTTTATTACCTAAATCTCCGGTCAAGGTCCGGTTAAGGTCCAGTTATATACAGCGACGTGCAAGCGCAAACGGCATTGTCAGTAACTATATGCCGTCACGTCCATACGTGCCTATTTGTGCAAATTAGAGTTTGGGAAAATAAGATTGACGTGTAGCCGGACCATTATAAGAGGTAGATAAGGTATCTTAATTCCTAAATATGTTATATTCTGTAACGGATATAACTGGTAGCAATATTTTAAGAACGTTTCAATTGAATGTAACTAATAATATAATCTATATTAATATTATAAAACCGAAGAGTTTGTTTGTTTGAACGCGCTAATCTCAGGAACTACTACTGGTTGGAATTGAAAAAATCTTTTTGTGTTGGATAGTCCATTTATCGCGGAAGGTTATAGGGTATATAACATCAAGCTACGACCAATAGGAGCGGAGCATAAATGAAAAATGTTGCAAAAACGGGTAAAATGACCACCCGTGCGAAGCCGGGACGGGCCTCTAGTTTAATTGTAATTTCCTGAAGTCGAGTCAAATAAACACTGAGCACTCAATCGGCTTGCCTACATAAAAAACGTGCAATACTTTCTTCGAGGTCAGTCGAAATTATATAATTATTGGGATATTTGTTATTTAGTCTCGTTAACTGCCTCGTTGGTCCAGTAGTGGCAAGCGCAACTGCTGATCGTGAGATCCTGGGCTCGTTCCCAGGTCGGACAAAGTGTTATTGAGTTTCATCATGTGGAATTCCTCAGTAGCAGCTTGGAGTTTGGATTTGTGCCCGGTTGATGACAATAAGCTTGCTTTATACATGGGACTTAAACATAACGGCGAAATGAGGGTGTTTCTACACACCTCTGCCCAACCCTTCGGGGAATACAGACGTGATGTTATGTTGTTATCTTTATATAGTATAAAACAAAGTCGCTCCCGCTGTCTGTCTGTCCCTATGTATGCTTAGATCTTTAAAACTACGCAACGGATCTTGATGCCGTTTTTTTTAATAGATAGAGTGATTCAAGAGGTAGGTTTATATGCCCCACGTTAGTATATACATTGCACCCGTGCGAAGCCGGGGCGGGTCGCTAGTTTAGTTATAAATTAGTCCAAGTTTTACACATTCCAGCAAACCTGAACATCTAAGTATTTACCAAAAATTCGTTGTAGAGCAGTTCACGTAATTGCGCAGTGGCATGCGACCGCGACGACTCCACTCACGTCAATACTGTATTTATATGCAGATAATCTGCTAATTCCCGTTATTAGGCTGAATTAACGGCTTATCTGCTATTCGGTTAACAAACATACCAAATTAATAGCATTTGTGTAAATTTAGACTGTTTTTAGAAAACGTTGCTTTTTGGTTAAAGATTATGAAAATGTTTTGTAGTTACGATTGGTGGAAATTACAGGCACATGAGACTTTTCAACTTTGCCTCTGGGATTGGCAACGCATCAGCAATCCTCTTGGTGTTGTAGGTGTATACAGGGTGTAAACAAAATCATGTAATTCCTTCAAACCTCGTTATGTACTGGCGACATAGATTAACCCTGCACCGGATACTTTTCGATGATTTTTTTTTAAATTACAAGGAGTAAACATGTGTTCTTAACATGAGGCGTTTTAGCGCCCCGAGCGAATTACGCGGCTATCGCTCGCCGTGCGGTCATTAAACTTGGGGTGCTAAAATGTCTCACGTTAAGAACACATGTTTACTTTTTGTTTTTTTTTTATTGTATCCAAAAGTATACCATGCAGGGTTAATCTATGTCTGCAATACATCACGAGGTTTGAAGGAATTACATGATTTCGTTTACACCCTGAATAGGCAGCGGTAACCACTTTCCATCGGATGGGACGTCGGCTTGTTTGCCAACCTATTATAAACAAAAAAAATATTTAACAATAAATTTAAACTGCCTCGTTGGTCTAGTGGTAGCAAACGCGACAGCTGATCCTGAAGTCCTGCATGGGTTCCATCCTCAGGTCGGGCAAGGTTTTATTGGATTTTTCCGTGTAGAATTCCTCAGTAGCAACCCGGAGATTATAGTTATGCCCGGTTAATGGCAATAGGCTTGCCCGTATTATATGGGACTTAAACATAATCACCAAATGAGGATGTAACTATACACCTCTGTCCAACCCTTTAGGCAATACAGGCGTGATGTTATGTTATATAACGTTTTATAACCTCACTAGCGGCCCGTCCCGGCTTCGCACGGGTGGAAATTTTTCCCATTTTTGCAACATTTTTCAATTATGCTAAGCTCCTATTGGTCGTAGCGTGATGTTATATAGCCTATAACCTTCCCCGATAAATGGACTATCCAACATAAAAATATTTTTTCAATTCCAACCAGTAGTTCCTGAGATTAGCGCGTTCAAACAAGCAAACTCTTCAGCTTTATAATATTAGGTCCTTACCTATGAAATTGGCGATTTTTTCTCACAAATAGAGAACCTCGTCACTTCTATGATTTAAAATATATATCAATTGCTTGATATTATATCGAATAATGACCATCATAGACAACTACCAATAGTAAAAAAACCTTATTACTTATAGTTTTCTAAACATAAAAAATACCTTAAAAATGACTCCTCTTTTTGTTAGCAGAAATGACCACTATTTTTGTTTTAACTTAGCCAAAACTTATTTTTGTCGCATAATCTAAGTGGCATACGTTATCTTAGTTTTTAAACATTAGTGCATAAAAGTTTTAAAACATTAGTGTTCATAGTTGTTAAATAAATTAAGAAAATGTTAGTATGAAAAATGCAACTTCTTTAAAATTCTCCATACAAAACGCTGATTTCATAGGTGGGGACCTAATATTAGTAGGTATATAGGTAGATTGTGGGAGTAACCATAAGAGTCACCTTTATAAGACTCAAATGTTTTCATGACGTTCTACATTTAATGGCAGTCGAACTATGATAAGATAAGCGCACCAGAATTATTTAGATAGCTACCAGACGGCACCATATTCACGAACATGCCACATTTCTCATAGTAAAATCTGTCTCGTTCACTTCTCGTTATGTTATATACATACCTACATAAGTAGGTACATACCTGTGACGTCTAGACTTGCGTACGTAAACGTTATTTTAGTTGAAAGTTTTTGAATAAAGGGATGGTAAATGCGAATCATTTTCACGATTATTTTTTTTGAATCGGATGGTATTTTTCAGTTATGAGGGTCTCATGGCTTATTACTAACCGAGCGTTAAGCTGCGGTTGCCGCGGTCAGTCCGTTGATGGGTGACCGTTCGTTACTCATCGACATCCCTCCGTGCCTCGGAGAGCACGTTAAACAGTCGGTCACGGGTGTCATACGAATACTTATGACCGTCGTTACGCGAAGTCAGAAACCCGAAAGTCTGACAAACGGTCTAACCTTAGGATATCGGCATTGCCCAGTAACTGGGTTGCGGAGGTCTGATGGCAGTCGCTCCGTGTAAAATACTGGTATTCAGCCGCATCTGGTTAAACTGGAAGCTGACCCCAACATAGTTAGGAAAAGGGTTTATACTGCAATCACCGCTTACTGTAGTGGTCTTCAGGAAGCCCATGTATAGTGGTGCTAACAACCAAAACGGTTTACGTAAAGGTTATAAAAATATGACCGCAATCATTCTCAGTAAACTCATTATTTCATATAAAACTAAAGCGCTTACCCGAAAATAAATTTAATGCCACCCATAAATCAAATTTTCTGTTTACTTCTACAGAATTTTACATTTATAGAATTTTCTAACAAAAATATTCTAGAATTTATGACTAGACATGAATCAATGAATTATGAATGTAAACACAAATGATACCCGTATAATCACAGGACTAAACAATAGAACTCATTTATCATATTCAATGTTTTTTTGATAGTAAAATGGTTAAATTATACGCTTCACACTTTCGTAGGTAGGTTAAAGAGAAAACAATAATATTATAGCCTGAACCGAAGCAATTTGAAATACCATCTTTATTTATATAATTCGACTGTACGTGTGTATGTCACTGAACTCCTCCTAAACGGTTGGACCAATTTGAATGATTTTTTTTGTATGCGTTTGGGTGGCGCCCTGGATAGTTTAGATTCACAATTGGACCCGGTAGGTGGCGCTGCTGTCGGTATGTCACCAAATTTTTAGGGCAGAACGACGTCTGCCAGGTCCGCTAGTTATCTATAAAAATCACGTTTGTTGTATGGGAGCCCGATTTTCTTCTCGGTAGTTTACCACTAGGAAAATCGTAAGGGAGGGCTTTTTGCGGGCGTTGTTCGCCCGGGGCGACACGTACGTGTCTCCTCGGGGCTGGTTAGGAGTTTAGTCTCCCCCCACCCCCCCCCCCCCTCTCTTTCTTTTAATTTTTATTTTTCGCCGCCACCATGGCGGACGTACTCAGCGACCTCTTTTACAATGTCCTTAAGGACATTTTCCAAAAACAACCCCATCTCATGGCCCAATACAAGGACCAACTTTCCACCGGAGTCACTGCTGCCTTACGCTGCACCGTCAAGGCCCCCGCGCACCCCGCGCCGCCCACCCGCGCACCCCGCACCCCCTCCGCGCCCCTCGCGCCTACCCTCTCGCCCTCCGCGCCGCCCTCTTCCACCCCCTCTGGCTCGAACATCGCCGCTTTTAGCGACGTGCTCGAGGCCCCCTCCTCCCCTCCTCCCGCTCGAGCGTCTTCGGCCGCCCCGACCGTGGAGGAGGTGATGGAGGACGAGATGATGGAGGACGACGGCGATGAGGAATTTGAGACCGAGTCGGAGGAGTCATACACCTCTGCCTCTGAAGCCACTTCCTCCGAAGACGACTACACGGTCGTCGGAAAGGGGAAGAGGAAGAAGGGCAAGGCACCCTCCAACGCTTCCGCACCCAAAAAGGTGGTGGCCTCAAAAGCCTCCCCTCCCCCCTCAGTGAGCGCCTTCCTGGCGGGGCGCCCGCCAAGCTCCATGGCCACAGCCACCCCGGCTGCGGCATCTACAGCCACCCCGGCTACGACCGCCCCGGCCACCTCGGCCACCCCCGCTAAGTCCCGTCCCCTGCCACCCTTTTTCATTCACGATAAAGGGATGTGGCTGGATCTGTCTAAAGCGATGAACGATCGCCACATCCACTACACCAATGCCCGAGCTGTACAGCTGGGCATTAAGGTCACGATTACAACCGATAAGGGTTATCGTGACATGGCCCATCTCCTCCGCGACATGAAGGTGCCCTACCACACCTACTCGCTCAAAGAGGAGCGCCCCGTCAGGGTCGTCATCAAAGGCGTACCCGTTATTATCCCCACTGACCGCATCAAAAGTGACCTCGTGTCGCAGAATGTCCCAGTCCAACATGTGCATCGCATGCACCGCAAGAGCGGCGAATCATATGATATGATTCTCGTCGTATGCGATCGCACAGACGGCCATCATCCGATATTCAATATCGCGACGATCTGTGGCCTCTATGGCCTTCGGATCGAGAAACCCCATGCGAGTGGCATCGTAAACCAATGCCACAACTGTCAACTATATGGCCATGCACAGAGGAACTGTTACGGGAAGCCTAGATGCGTAAAGTGTCTTGGCGACCATGGAACAGCCGACTGCTCCCGCCCTAAAGACCGGACCCTATGCACGGAACCACCTAGCTGTGTTCTCTGCGGCGGGTCAGGCCATCCAGCAAATTACCGCGGATGCCCCAAAGCACCCAAGTCCTCGGCCCCTAAGTTGGCCTACCGTAACCAGATGAGGCGGCAACGAGAGGCACCTAGCCTCTCGCACCCACCCCCTGTCTCTCTTAGTCCTCAGCGCCCCAGCCCCTGGAGCGCGCTGAACCATCAGGCCCATTTCCCGGCCCTAGGTCCATTCAAACCTCCCTCGCCGCCTCCGGCGTCGGAGGCCCCCGCGCCCCCTGTTAGGCCCATCACTAAGACGGCCGCGCCTCTCGCGGCCCCTCGCACCGCTGGAGCTCCTCCTGGAGCACCCACCCCAGCCGTGGCCCCCCCTCTTCGCCCCGCGACCCGACCTCTTCCGCCGAGACCGGCGTTTGATCCCTATGACCCCTTCTGGGTCATGACGAGCACCTTCGGGGTCTTCCATAGCCCCCGAGGGATTCAAATGTCTAGGGACATTATAGCCTGCAAAGGCGATTACAGTTCACTTGCCCGGGTATACGCGTCATACCCGGACATTACCCAAGCTCTTAGGAACTTACCCCATAATGCGTAGATTAGGGCCCAGTGTCGTAACTACAGATACATACCGACGCGCACCCGGCCCCGCCGCCGAGGCCCCCGCGAATTCATGTAAAATCAACCCCGACCCTTGTTTAACGAGCCAGCCCGCGTGCTGAGCCACTAGTTATAAAACAGTCCCTAATTAATCTACCCAGCCCGACCCTTGTTATACTCTCATATCGACGCACTAAGCCGAGGTTCTAACCCCACAGGGGGTGCCCTTAGTGTTCGGTTGATATTCTCACTGTAGTTTTTAAGCCCTGGCTGGGGGCCTTAATTTGGCCACCCACAGGAATAGTCCGGTTAAGCATAAACAAAGCTCTCAGAGCTTTATTTGCGAGTGGTCCTACATAAAAAAAAAAAAAAAAAAAAAAAAAAAATGGGAGCCCCCTTAAATATTTATTTTATTCTGTTTTTTTAGTATTTGTTGTTATAGCGGCAACAGAAATGCATCATCTGTGAAAATTTCAACTGTTTAACTATCACGGTTCATGAGATACAGCCTGGTGACAGACGGACGGACGGACAGCGGAATCATACATACATACATACATAAACTCACGCCTGTTTCCCACGGGGGTAGGCAGAAACTATAGAACACCACATGCTACGATCCTTACATACCTCTTTCGCTTCATCCACATTCATACATCTTGTCATACACGCACGCCGGTTGAGAGTACTACGCACCTGACCTTTGTGAAGAACATCACCAATTACATCGATGTATGTCCTTCTAGGACGTCCTCTACCGGCGTTTCAAATGACATCCGCCTTATAAATTCCTTTTGTTAATCGCTGTTCACTCATTCTCTCAACATGACCAAACCACCTAAGCATACTCCTTTCAATTTTTGTCACTACATCATCTTTTAAACCGCAACTTTGTCTTATTTCATCATTTCGCAATCTATCATTCAAAGTTACACCGCACATACTTCGCAAGGAATGCATTTCCACGGCATTTATTCCACTTCTGCCACGACCAACAACGGAATCTGAGTAATAAAAAGAAGTAATCAGTTACGTGGACAACTGCCTCGATGATTTAGTGGTGGCAAGCGCGACTGCTAATCGTGAGGTCCTGGGTTCGATCTCCAGATCGGGATTTTTTATTGGGTATTTCCCTGTGGAATACCTCAGTAGCAGCCCGGAGTTTGGATTAGTGCCCGGTTGGTGGCAATAGGCGCGCCCCTATTACATGGGACTTAAACATAACCGCGAAATGAGGGTGTTACTATTACATCTCTGCCTAACCCTTCGGGGAATACAGGCGTCATGTTATGTTTTGTTAAATTACGTGGATTATTTTAAAATACTCACATGTTTTAACGAAACAATTAATAACGAAAAATACAATTGGAATATAAATTTAAGTTGATTTAAACAATGTAACTTAATTTTTAATTACAGTTTTAGATAAAAATATTCAAAAAGATTGTTTACTTTTTTTTCAAATTGGTACGTAAAGTCTGGCCCGTAGACTTTATTTGTAATTTTATAATGACACAGCTAAACAAAAACATCGTGGGAAAACCGTCTTTTTTTTTAGAACAACGTTGCCCCACACTAGGATTTCTCCTGTATCGTGGGTGCGTTTACAGACACAAATCTTCACATGCACAAACGGCCACACCCGAAACAACTATTTGTAGGCCATACAAATATTTGATCCGTGCGGGAATCGAACCCACGACCCGTAGCGCAGAAGCCAATCGCTCAGCCACTGCACCAAACGTGTCGTCATGTCTGAGAGATATTTCTCGACGGCATGTAAAGCGAAGTCAGAGGCCCATGGGCGGCATAAACTCTGATACCAGGTTAGTCACTAACGACACGAAAATAACAAGTCATGTCAACACTACACTTAAGATATCTCAAATGACAGCTGTTTATTATATGGGCCTAAATCCCTGCTTACATCCGAAACACTACCCTCAATTCAATATAAGGTACTTACAAGAGATTTGTTAAGAAATTGAAAGCTTGGTCGAGTGAAAAAAACTTTTATTCGGTTAATGACTTGTTGTGTATTAAATGTAATTGATTTTATCGAATACTCTTTAATATTAAATTTTTAACACCTAATTATAATTTAGTAATGCATGTAGTCTTCTATACTAATATTATAAAGAGGCAAGATTTGTATTTTTGTATGTAACGAATAAACTTAAAAACTGCTGGACCGATTTCAAAAATTATTTTGCCGTTAGAAAGCTATATTATCACTGAGTAACATAGGCTACGGGCGGAGCCGTGAGGATACAGCTAGTATTTCTTAAACTTTATAATGATAATAACGTACCAAATTAATTATGCTTGGTAATAATCTATACTAATATTATAAAGCTTAAGAGTTTGTTTGTTTGAACGCGCTAATCTCAGGAACTACTGGTTGGAATTGAAAAATTATTTTTGTGTTGGATAGTCCATTTATCGGGGAAGGTTATAGGCTATATAACACTACGCTACGACTAATAGGAGCGGAGCATAAATTAAAAATGTTGCAAAAACGGGGAAATATGTCCACCCGTGCGAAGCCGGGACGGGCCGCTAGTCGATAATAAAGATTCATTCATTCATACAAAGAATTCTACAAAAGCAACATGCCTGCTCCCTTAGGATCTTTGGGTGGGTACTATAAAGTGTAGCATAAACTCTTTGCCCAACGGCCCTCCCTTACAAAAGGGGTTATTTTAATCCCTACAATGCTTATACGTGTTATTTATTATCCCGTGCTACTTACAAATTGTTAGGTCTCTATTTTGTTTATTATATATGTTTTTGTTGGTTTTGGTTAGGAAAAAATATTTCCGTTGAAAACGCAAATCGTTCTACTTATCCTTTTCCCAAATATTGGGTCAGGTTCCAGTCTAACCAGATGTGGCTGAATACCAGTATTTTACACGGAGCGACTGCCATCAGATCTCCGCAATCCAGTTCCTGGGCAATGCCGATATCCTAAGGTTAGACTGACCGGTTGTCAGACTTTCGGGCTTTTGACTACCCGTAACCACTGTCATAGGTATTCGTATGAGACCAGGGACCGACGGTTTAACGTGCTCTCCAAGGTAGGGAGGGGTCTCGAATGGTTACCCATCCACGGAATGACCGCGGCCAGCGCAGCTTAAGCTTGCAGATCGTGTGATCCGCGCTGTTGTTAATTATCCACGAGCCCCTCTGTAGAAAGAGCAAATCATTTTCCTTTTGCCCTCTCTTGTCCTCGATTCTGTTACGTAACAAGTTTTTAGACTTTTGTAAACTTTACCTTCGTGTATTAAGTGAATATTCACTAACATGATTTAGACTGACAATCTTTCCCATTTATTTTTACAATAGTTTTTATCTTATCGTACACCAAACAAAATAATATAAGTTCCGACACAATATTTGAACCTGCGATCCGGAACACAGACAGTTATACATCATATATAACGTCACTGTGCCATTTGCAACTACTTATATTCAAGACGGAAATTAAAACACGCAAGCTCCCCAATCAAATATTTGAAACATTGTTTTAAAACTGTCATAAACAACAGAGTATCATATGAAACATTGTTAAAACATTGCCAGCAACAAATAACATAGCAACTAATTAATATTTAAGATCCAACTACAATCTACCCCTAAATAGACTGCAGTTATTACATATTACAGCTATATCTTATTAAAGGTAGGATAACTCCGTAATGAAACTCTAGGAAAACCGCAAACTACAAACTCGTACCTGGCATAAAGGATGAGTATACCGACTATGTTTCATTCATAACGGTGCAAGTTATGAGATTCTAGCGAGAAACATGTAAGTAGTTGGAAATGTATGAGATTTATGACTTCATGTGTAAATTATCTAGATTAAGATGGAAGCTTCTACACGTATAAAATGAAACACAACATAATTAGTTTCATTCTCCTTTTTATTTACTCCTACCACTTCTTATATCTATCTATATCACTCACATACAATCTGTCACATTACATTCGCTTCCTCTTCTTTCATACTTAGCATACATTTAATATTTCTATCTCTTTCTTACGTCAACAGTCGTTGCATACCCTGAAAAATTAGTAAGTTTAAGTTAACAGTTTTATGATTTCACATCCATTCTAAACCTTACACACTTTATTTGTGGGAATATCAAGCATCTGCTGTCATTTCGACATTTTTTTATATACGGCATATTTTTTTTAATATATAATGTAATATTTAAGTTATGAAGTAGGAGGTACCTATGAGACTTCCACAGTCCCGCAAAGTGAACTTGACTCTAGAAAATATTATTAAAAAAAATTAAATATCTGCTGCCTTTGAGATGATTTCGTCTTTCATTGCCATATAGTCGAGTGTTGTTGACTGCAGTTGACAGTTGACACTGATGGCGATCGATGGCTGTATATGTATATGTATATATAGATGACGTCATCAAAGTAGCGTCAGCCAAATAAATTATGCTAATTTCTTCTGCTTTTCACAATCCAATAATACTTAGTAATCACCAGTGATACAGAGCAGAGCCAATCATTATAATTTTACACCAGTCAAGCTATTTGTTGTTACCAACTTGGACTATTTGAGCAGGTAAGTTTAATCTGGCTCATTTGGCGACGAACTATGTTTTTATAATGATGAAGGGATGATGTAGTGATAGTGAATTAGTGAATCCTTACTATTATAAATGCGAAAGTAACTCTGTGTGTCTGTGTGTTTGTTACCTCATCACGACTAAACTACTAAAACCGATTTTGATGAAACTTGGTACAGAGATAGTGTGGAACTCGGAAAAGGATATAGGCTACTATGCGATAAACAACATCTACGCGGGCGAAGCCGCTGGCCACCCATAGCTTTAATATATTTATTTTTTTAACTTTCCTCACACTAGGATTTCTCCTGTATCTTAAGTTCGTTTACAGACACAAATATTCACATGCACAAACGCCCAGGCCCGGAACAACAATTTGAAGGCCATACAAATGTTTGATCAATACGGGAACCGAACCAACGACCCGTAGCTCAGAAGCCAATCGCTCAGCCACTGCACCAAACGTGTCGTCAAAGTCGCTGGCTCCAGCAAAATACGCCGCCCGCTTACCTCTCCTACCTTGTACCACACATCGACCGCAAAGCACTTAGGTATATAATATTTTTATTGCTACCCCGACCGTCGCAGAGGGGACACGACTAAATAAAAATATATTTGCCAAGGAACGTTTGTATTGTGACTACGTCAGTAAATTCCTACGGTTCTTTAGTTGAATGTTTTTATTATTGTATACAGATTTTGTTCATGTACGTATGAATTTTGTATTGTTATCAGCGAATGTATGAGATGCGCGGATGCGGAAGAAAAAAGATGAATAAGAATTGTAGGTTGGATTTTTTTTTTTCTGCATTCAGTGGGATGTAACCAACACGTTTTCCCAACATCACGACTATGTTTATTACCTTCATTTTCCAAGAAGCCTATGATTTAATGTTTTTTTTATAATTAGCTTCACTTCGTATATTTGTTTGTTGGATTCAAATCTTGCGACGAATTTTTCAACTACTTCCGCTTAACCGATTCTTCTGAAACTTCGCACAAAAATACAATTCCCGTGACAATACAACGTTATAATAATTTCAACCTTCCATCCTCAAATCCTGATGCTGCAGAGGTACTGCAAGATAAAACCGTTTAATTTGAAAGTTTTTTTAAGGGATTATTTTCGGCTGAGTATTACAATAGATGGATTTGATAAACTGATAACATAACTCAATTTTAATGTTCAAACACAGGTAATGCTTCTCAGTGCATAGAATTAAAGTACTACATACATACATAAACTCACGCCTTTTCCCCATGGCAGAAAGAAACTATAAAACGCCACATGCTACGATCCTTACATACTCCTTTTGCTTCATCCACATTCATACATCTTGTTATACACGCACGCCGGTTGAGAGTACTACGCACCTGTCCTTTGTGAAGAACATCGTCAATAACATCGATGTGTGTCCTTCTAGGGCGTCCCTCTACCGGCGTTTCCACTGATATCCGCCTTATAAATCCCTTCTGTTAATCGCCGTTCATTAATTCTTTCAACATGACCAAACCACCTAAGCATAGGTACTCCTTTTAATTTTTGACACTACGTCATCTTTTAATCGCAACTTTGTCTAATCACATAATTCCTCAATCTATCATTCAAAGGTACCGCACATACTTCACAAGGAACGCATTTTCACGGCATTTATTCTAAAGTAATACAGTTATTGAAAAAAAAAATAGGACATCATTTTTTCCCCATATCCACATTAAAATACATTACTTCCCAAAGGCGACCCGCATTGATGCCAGTAAAACCTCTACGGTCCCACCCGTAGAATGTATTCGTCATCGTACAGAGATTTGTTTAAGAGAATGACAATATTTGTGGTTGTATGTTTGCATTATTTTTGCGCTGGATGGAGTGTTTGTCTGATACTTATCAACAAGTTGTTGGGTTTACTAGGGATAATGTTTTACTACTTGAAGCTCTAGAGGATTCACATGAAAATGGAATGAACACTAGTCAATTTTTTAACTTTTTATACTTTTTGCTACGTGTAAAATGCTAGTATTCAGCCACATCTTGTTAGACTGGAAGCTGACCCCAAAATAGTTGGGAAAAAGCTAGGCAAAACAGAACAGAAAGAGGTACTGAAGTAAACTGGATCCAACTGGCAGAGAACTGGGTTTTGTGATACATCTATGAATAGAATTACAACAGTCTGAATTTATAGACAGAAACATTTACAATTTGCCGGATTTGGACGCCTTACAGTGGACTAGATAAACATTGACCAACGTTCGATGCTTTGTTCAATCAGCGGACGAATCTCCGAGAGTACCACATGAATCCAGATGGTGGAACTACAGAATGTAAAACAAAATAAAGAGTTGTATGTACTACAAGTGAAGTTAGTAAAAATAATTATAACACTGCGTACGCGATAAGATTATGTGACACGCATTTAAGACTTAACATAATATAGAACCTTGTATTCCCTGAAGGGTCAGGCAGAGGTGTTTTAGTATCACCCTCGTTTCGCCAGTTATGTTTCAGTCCCATGTAATAGGGGGCGAGCATATTGCCATTAACCGGGCACAAATCTAGACTCCGGGCTGCTACTGAGAAATTCCTAATGGAAAAATCCAATATCAACATTTAACGGCATTTTAGACTTCTGGGCTTTTATTCTCTATGACATTAATAAAAGGCAGTAATCCAATCACGTTACAATTATATTTTTGCTGATCATGGTGGCGCAGCTTGCAATGGTCATTTGACAATAATTAATGGGACCAATTCTATTAATAGAGGAGCTCGTGGCTAATTAACAAACGCGTGGATCATAAGATTTACGAGGTTAAGCTGCGCTTGCCACGGTCTGTCCGTGGATGGATGACCATTCGCTACACATCGAAACTCCTCCGTGCCTCGGAGAGCACGTTAAACCGTCGGTCCCGGGTGTTATATGAATACCTATGACAGTCGTTACGGGTAGTCAGAAGCCCGGAAGTCTGACAACCGGTCTAATCTTAGGATATTGGCATTGCCCAGTAACTGGGTTGCAGAGGTGAGATGTTAGTCGCTCCGTGTAAAATATTGGTATTCAGCCGCATCTGGTTAGACTGGAAGCTGACTCCAAACATAGTTGGGAAAACGCTGGGAAGAAGAATTCTACGAATAGAAAAGTTAATCAATCGTAACCGAACCGAAGACAAACCGTTCATTCAAACTGTTTTCGTTTACAAGAACTGTCAAAATTTTGACAACAAAAATAACACCAATCATTTTGACAGTTTTCAAACGAATACTGACTGACGGTTATTATGAAAAAACCTTGACGGAAACACAAGACCACTGGTAAAGTACTGTCAGGTCCTAAACATGTTTGGTGTTATTTTTGTGACCCCTTTAAAATTAATACCTTATTTTTCGATTACACATTTAGATAGTAATACGGTCGTGTTATTTGCGTGTTACGTTTTAATGTGTCACAGCGAATAATGCCGCTGAACGTTGTACTATTTTAAAAGTGTTGTTAAGTAAGTAAGACGAAGAAAGCAATATTGTAATGGGTCGTTGCAACAGTTTTTAATTCATCAGTTGACGTTTGCAGAGCCATTGCCGTTACATTTAATTTAGTTTTTTTTTTTTTCATTCTGAAGTTGTTTCAAGCTAGCTGCAGTAGTAAGACATAAGTTATGTGCTTCTACTATCTTTGTGTTTCCGAATTTGTATGAGTTATGTGACTGTTCTTTGTGTGTATACAGGGTGTGAACGAAACCATGTAATTCCTTCAAATCTCGTGATGTACTGCTGATAGGTTAACCCTGCAAGGGATACATTTGAATTCAATTAAAAAAAAAAAACAGAACGTAAACATGTGTTCTTAACGTGAGACATTTTAGCACCCCAAGTTAAATGACCGCGCTGCGAGCGATAGCCGCGCTATTCGCTCGGGGCGCTAAAATACCTCACATTAAGAACACCCCTGACTTTTCGGATTCATGTGCGTATTGTATAATTATCACTTGCTTAAAAACGGTGAAGGAAAACATCGTGATGAAACCGGCATGCCTGAGATATATTTCTCGACGGCATGTGAAGCCAAGTCAGAGGCCCATGGGCGGTATAAACTCTGACACCAGGTTAGTCACTAACCACACAACAAAGAAAGAAGTTCTAGTTTAAACCGGAAATATGACCACAGAGTTTCTAGTCTAAATTACATCCACCAATCACCGCACAACATTTGAGCTAGCTAAGTCCACAAATGCCAATTACCATCAATCAATCTACTTAAACGAAATATCGTTTTCGACCACATCTGGTAACAACTGGGATCAATTTCCTGTTCACGGCCCGCTGCAACGTAATTACATGGAAGTGGAGTCAGCCCAATAAACATGAGACTGGACAAAATGAATATGAGGAAGGGTTTTTGAAATATGAATTTTAGAATTGGAAGAGGGTTTGAATGGAGAAGAACTATAGTCCTCGCGGAACTAGTTGGCCGCGCCTTAGGTATGTGAGCGGCAGGAGGGGGGTGTGAAACAATAGATGTTCTCTGTCAGTTTGCTTTGTCTTGTCTACCGTGCACACCCCCATCCTGCCACTCTCATACCTAAGGCGCGGCCAACTAGTTCCGCGCGGACTATAGCTCTTCTCCATTCAAACCAAAATTCATATTTCAAAAACCCCTCCTCATATTCATTTTGTGGCGCGGCCAACTAGTTCCGCGCGGACTATAGTTCAGTGACAATGTGTGATTTACTTTAAAAAAAATCAAGTTATAGAAACTGCCTCGTTGGTCTAGTGATAGCAAGTGTGACTGCTGATCGTGATTACCTGGGTTCGATCCCCAGGTCGGGCAGCGTTATTGGGTTTTTCCGTGTGGTATTTCTCAATAGCAGTCCGGAGTTTGCTCGTCTTCTATTACGTGGGACTTAAATATAACCGCGAAATGAGGGTGTTACTATACAACTCTGTCAAACCATTCGGGGAATACAGGCGTGATGTCATGTTATAGAAACGTAAGAATAGCAGAGATAGCGGTTGCACGTTTGCCTTCCATGCAAGAAGGTCTGAATTTATTCCCAGCCCGCACCTCTGACTTTTCGAATTCATGTGCGGATCAGAATTTGATTATCACTTGCGTTAACGGTGAAGCAAAAACATCGTGAGGAAACTTGCGCACCTGAGAGGGTTTCAAAAAAGAGTTAGAAAGAAAGAAAGAAATTTATTTGGCACGAAAGCAGTCAGACACACAGACAAAAAAAAATCATAGGAGACAAAAAATAAAAAATAAAATAAAGTAGCTGTGTGTCTAGTTCTCTATAGTGTGTGTAGTCCGCCAACCCGTAGTAGGCCAGCGTGATGAACTAAGACCTAAACCCTTCTCATTCTGAAAAGAGGCCCGTGCCCAGCAGTGGGTCAAGAATAGGCTGATTGGTAATGCTATGAAAAAAATTCAAGCAAGTAACTTAGGTACCTCTACGAAATCGGGACACGTCGCTAGTAGGTATTTGATAAATTGTGATTACAAGTTAAAATATTGGCTGTGAAGATGATCTGAGTATGGAAGAAAAACACACAGCTTATCCTGCGTAAGTTAGTAAGTTATAAGAGGAAGTTGGAGATATGGCGTGTGTACATAGTCGCTATGTTTGTAGGTATTCCGCACATCTTCCTCCTAGCCTGTTCCCAATTATCTTAGGGTCAGTTTCCAGTGTAACCAGATGCGGCTGAATACCAGTATTTTACACGGAGCGACCGCCCTCAGACCTCCGCAACCCAGTAACTGGGCAATGCCGATATCCTAAGATTAAACCGGTTGTCAGACTTTCTGGCTTTTGACTACCCGTAACGAACGTCATAGGTCATTCATATCACACCCGGAACCGACGGTTTAACGTGTTCTCCGAGCGGAGGGGTCTCGATATGTAACGAACGGTCACCCATCCACGGACTGACCGCGGCAAGCGCAGCTTAACCTCACAAATCGTTTGATCGGCACGGTTGTTAATTAGACACGAGGCCCTCTGTATTTTGTACATCGTTGGTGAATATTATGACGTCGTCTTTTAGTAGGTTACGTTACTTCTTTACATAATATAAAACAAAGTCGCTCCCGCTGTCTGTACGCTTAGATCGCAACGGATTTTAATGCAGTTTTCAGCAATAGATAGAGTGATTCTAGAAAAAGGTTTATATGCCCCACATTAGTATCTACATTGCACCCGTGCGAAGCCGGGGCGGGTCGCTTTTTAGTTTTAAATAAATGAAGGTTTTTTTCCTTATTAAGAAGTGTAGGTATAATTAGCTTTTCATCCAGGAGTCTTGAACTGTTGGAAATACTGCTTTTTGAAGAGTTTTATTGTGATTTCATTTCTCCTTAGAATTAGGCAGATCAGATCGATGTACCATAGGTGGCTGGTGACGTCTATTTGCTTGGGAGCTTTTTGCTGGAGAGTTTCATGCGTCACTACCTCGTTGGTCTGGTAAGCGCGACCGCTGATCTTGAAGTCCTGGGTTCGATCCCCAGGTCGGGCAAAGTGTTATTAGGTTTTACCATGTGGAATTCCTTAGTAGCAGCCCGGAGTTTGACTTTGTTCCCAGTTGATGGCAATAGGCTCGCCCCCTATTATATAGGATTTTAACATAACGGTGAAATGTGGGTGTTACGTTACACCTCTGCCCAACCCTGCGGAGAATACAGGCGTGATGTTATGTTATGATATGTATGATAAAAATTGCAGCCAGGAGTCATGAACTGTTGAAAATACTGCTTTTTGAAGAGTTTTATCGTGTGATTTCATTCCTGCTGAGAATTAGAGAGATGTACCATAGGTGGCTGGTGACCTCTATCTACTTGGGCGCTATTTGTTGGGGAGTTTGTTGCATCACTTCTTCTACCCAGCTTAAACACTTCCCAGCTTCCTAGCAAGCAGTAATAGGTGGGTGTTTTTGGGGACTGTCTCTATTGTCGACATTCAGAAACGGCTAATTGGGTTTAGCCTATTTTGACGGGTAGTGGCGACTGGCGGGGGACTGGGCCCATAAAAGGTCGGGCACACCGCAGACCGTCCTCTCTCGCACCACTGGAATTGCCAAGTTAAGTACTACACCTGCATAAGAAGACCCTGGACTCCTCGCATTGTTACGAACCACGTCCTGTTGATCTAATTGTAAATTTTACTAAAATATACTGGCCTGCAAAAATAAGTACTACACTTTTAATGATATTTACTTTTAAAGTGTGATACTTATTTTTGCAGGCCAGTGTATATATAGTGTACGGTTACAAGTGTTATTTATTATCCTCCCGTAAGTACACGCCTGCTAAATTTTATGTGCACATGCTAGTCGAGGGTTGACCTCTAAAGTGTGATACTATTTTACCCTCAATCTGTCACAACATTTGGTTCCACCAAAATTAGTTTGTTTTGTCACAATCCACACAACGACCGCTGATCAGTCAGCCGTCGCAAACCCTAATCCTAACCTAAAACTCATTGTCCGTTACCGATTCCACTGAGGCAACACGCCGCACGCGTTCCGGGCGACCAATAACGAAACCCCGCCGGCTCGCGTGCCCTAACACGTGTGATATGCGTGCGGTTCATTGCAAATTGCCTGCAGATCGGGGGTTTGGTTTCAATGTAATAAGATTGCTTGGATAAATGTGTTGCTGTTGTGTTGTTGGTGAATTATGTATAGTTTTTTTAATATTCGACTGAATCGTCTTCTTCTTTTCGTGTCGTTAGTTACTAACCTGGTGTCACAGTTTATGCCGCCCATGGGCCTCTGACTTGGCTTCACATGCCGTCGAGATATATCTCTTAGGCATGCCGGTTTCCTCGCGATTTTTTCCTTCACCGTTTCTAAGCAAGTGATAATTATACAATACGCACATGAATCTGAAAAGTCAGAGGTGCGTGCCTTGGGTTCGAACTCGAGACCTATGACTTGGCAGTCCGACGGTCACACCAGTAGGCTATCACTGCTGTTTACTGAACAACTGTTTGTTGACTGAATCGTATTACGGTAGATTCACTAAAAAACTAAATTTAAGGAACTTTTAAAACTGCCTCGTTGGTCTAGTGGTGGTAAGCGCGACTGCTGATCATGAGGTCCTGGGTGCAATCTCTAGGTCGGGCAAAGTGTTATTGGTTTTTTCCGTATGGAATACCTCAATAGCAGCGTGGAGTTTGGATATGTGCCCGGTTAATGGCAATAGACTCGCATCCTATTACATGGGAGTTAAACATAACGGCGAAATGAGGGTGTTACTATATACCTCTGCACAACCCTTCGGGGAATACAGGCGTGATGTTATGTTCTGTTAAATTGCAAATAGTTTTTTTTTGTTGGGTAGTAATTTATAGCTTCATTTATACTAATATTATAAAGCTGAAGAGTTTGTTTGTTTGAACACGCTAATCTCAGGAACTACTGGTTGGAATTGAAATAATATTTTTGTGTTGGATAGTCCATTTATCGAAAAGGGTTATAGGCTATATAACATCACGCTACGATTAATAGGAGCGGAGCATAAATGAAAAATGTTGCAAGAACGGGAAAAATGTTCACCTGTGCGAAGCCGGGACGGGCCGCTAGTATTTGATAAAACCGAATATACTTAAAAGTTAAATTTTCCACATTATAATATTTTATTTTGAAAACCTTTCAGTTTTTGTTAAAACCCTTACCAAAGGAGCGCTTAAAATATTCATAAAATCATCACATACGGATCCCGGAAATAAACCCAGTGTCGACCCATTAACCTCAATGCAATCAGATCAAAAATGGTCCCCAAATTATTCAAAATCTAATCTCAGTTTACGGTCGCATCATGCGTTCATCGGGGACTCCATCAGGTGCAAGCTAATTCATCACTCCGAACTTTATGGAGTATTAGGTGACAAAGATTAATATACACCAATTTATTTGGGCACCACTGCGAAGCGTGGTCTCTTTAATTCGGTCGGTTGGCGCGGTTGGCACACACCCCAAGTAGTACTATTTATCAAAGCTCCTGTTAGTAATAAATAAATTGAGTTTCGTCTTGTTAGCTCGGAAAAAAGTATTTATGAAGCGTTTATTTCGTTAAAGTTATGAAGTAAATTCGTCAGATTTCGAAAACTGGGACGCGGGTGTACCGCGTTATTTATTGGGGGTGGAAAGTTTGTGAAATTATGATGTTATTGGTTAAAAATATTAAGTATCTGGTGCTCAAGTTTGCAACAAGTTCAATAACTAACCTTTAACACAAGTTGAAAGCATTTATTTCAATTAGAACATTTACAGGCCCTCTTGAATTGTCGAGAAAAAGGCACTACCGCATTCCAAAGTGTAGATTCCTATTCAGAAGACTTTAATAAAACTATTCTGATATTAAGGGCTCGTTACACAACTGTCGGATAAATCTTAACTAACAGATAAATATGGTGGTTTGACAGTTTTTCTGTTGAAAATCTGTCAAACCTTTTATTTCCCAGATAGGAGTTATCCAACGACTGAGAAACGGGCCCTAAGTGAAATACTGCTGGGGTATCAGAAAATGTCTCAGGGATTGTATCTTTTTGACTGCCAGCAGTATCCACTCGTACAGTACCTACATACAAAACATCACGCCTGTATTCCCCGAAGGGTAGAGCAGAGGTGTATAGTAATACCCGCATTTCGCCATTATGTTTAAGTCCAACCGGGCACAAATCCGAACTCCAGGCTGCTACTAAGGAATTCCACGCGGAAAAACCCAATAAAGCTTTGCCCGACGCAGGGCCTCACGATCAGCAGTCGCGCTTGCCACCACTCGACCAACGAGACACAGTACCTAATACCTACCTAACGCAGTACCATTCTTATCAATCTATCAGTACTTATTGCATTATCCCCCAAGGTCGTTCGCTATAACCATAGGCCACGTTAAATCCGACAATGAACTAACCCCATATATAATGCAGCACACACTTTCAGAGCTGATGTTAACCTACTTTGGCAGTTTTACACTGTACATTAAGAATCCCAATTCCTGCCAGTAAGGCCGAAAAATAAATAACAATACCATTCCAAAGGCTTCTCACACACTATTATTAATAAAAATAGTGATAAACTTCTATCGCACGCCCCAACATTTACACTATCAGATGTAAGGAAATGTTCACGTTTCTATAAAAAATAAGATTACACGACCTCTATACGTCTGCCCCTTGGGTGTTCGTTCTGGGGTAGTGTTGTCATGTGTCCCGTATACCCGGGACGTCGCGGTTTTTCCGGAACGATAGCTGTCCCACGGGATATCGAAGAGGTCGGGATTTTCGGCGCTGACCAAACGTTTAAGTGATGTTGTAAAATACTGTGTAGAGATAAGTCAGTTTAGATGGAGTTGTATTTAAGTTTTGGTTTTATCATTTGTTTTTAAATTGCTCATTGAAGTTGCACTAAAATATAGTTATTTCAAGAACTTAAAGGGAAGCAATTTCCGTTCACTTTTAGATAACAACGTTTATGAAAACAATTGAGTAAAATTACGTTTTTAATAATTACTAGCGACCCGCCCCATCTTCGCACGGGTGCAATGTACATACTAATGTGGGGCATATAAACCTTCCTCTTGAATCACTCTATCTATTGCTGAAAACTGCATTAAAATCCGTTGCGTAGATTAAAAGATCTAAGCGTACAGACAACGGGAGCGACTTTGTTTTATACTATGTAAAGATTTACATTTCAATAAACGTTTTAATATAAATCCATAGCTCTGAATACTTCAACCAGATCGCGTATTTGCTTATCAATGAGCGTTACTAAAAACATTACAGCAACAAACCTCATAATTAAAATTAAATATTATAAAAATGAATAAAGCTAAAAAGTCCCAACAAACACCGACTCAAACTACCTTCCACGAAACATAAAAACTGCAACACCCAAAAACCCCGTGGCATCGCGTACCGTATTCCGGGCTCCTTTAATTCCGCGCTTCCGTCCCGGTACCGCGGCTTTATTACTGGCGGCACTAGTTGGTCCCTGCTATTGGTTTTTGCTGAAAAGCGCCCCGTGTAATCCGATTTCGGCCGCTTTCGTGTTTGTTTTCATAGTCTTAGCGAAGTTATACGTTTTGCGTTTGTTTTGTGGTAGTTTAAGTTTTGTGAAAATATTTTGGTCTTAGCCGTGACCTGTGTTGTGAATGTGTGCTGTTAACTCTTTTGTTAGTAGTTCTATGTAGCTGTAAAGGTCGTCATGTTTGTTAAAGAATTGGAATGTTATTGCCTACATATCTTCTTCTTCTTCTTCCTGCCCTTATCCCACACTAGGTGGAGTCGGCACAACATGTATTTTATAAATCCATGTTGTTAGAGGATTTGGCTTATTGTTTTATGACCAGCCGCCTGCCGGACATCAACCCTCCTTGGGAATACTCGTTGAGTGTTCGCGTGGGTGACCCAATGTGCTTGCTGATATTATGCACTGGGTCCCAAAACGATATGCTTGTCAATCTTAATTTTTGTTACCTACATATACTGCCTTAATATTTCCAATAAATTGCGAAAATTCGGTGAAAACATTCCATTTATTATCGATTAAAAATAATGGGCTGAATTCGTCTTTTCAGTTTTCAGTACCACGTGCCTTACACTACGTATTATTTCAGTCTTTGATTTCTTAAGTTACTACCGATAAAGCATTTTGTTATTCGTACATACATATACTCACGCCTATAATCTCCAAAGGGGTAAACAGAGGTGTTTTCCTATTACATGAGACGGTGCAGCGAAGTTTTTTGCCTCTTATATTAAATCCCATGTAATAGTCAGCGAGCCTTTTGCCGTTTTCCGGGCACAAAAAAGGTTATATTTAAGGTTATAAGGAAAAAAAATCTTACTCAAAAACGCGTCGGTACTAATAAATCGTATTTTTTTTGTCACAAGAGACATTGAGATGTTAGGTACTCCGAAAACATGGGAAAATGACAGCATAATTTACGAACTGACAAAAATGTTTTTCAAGTTTAAAATCAGGAAATTGAAAAATGACAGGATCGGAACATTTTCCTTTATTTACTCTACGTTGAACTCTGTGATGATCAAAATTTATTTAACGGTATCAAATGTTTTAAATACAGGTTTAAATTTAAATGCACGGGAAACAGTTGGAATCAATAAAAAAAAATGACAAGACGTAAACATGTGTTCTTAACGTGTGGCATTTTAGCGCCCCGAAAGAATTGCGCGGCTATCGCTCGTCGCGCGGTCATTTAGCTCGGGGCGCTAAAATGCCTCACGTTAAGAACACATTTTTACTTCTTGTCATGTTTTTCATTAAATTATATTGTATCCCGTGCACGGTTAATCTATGTCAGCAGTACATGAGGTTTGAAGGAATTATTACATGATTTCGTTTACACCCTGTATAACCTTTATTATATTTTAGCCATGTTTAGACTGGAAGCTGACCCGAACATAGTTGGGAAATGGCTTGGGAGAACACTAATTCTGGCTCGTCCGGAAATGGTTAAGTTTAATTTATATTTATTTTTTCTGGTTTGGCTTTAATTTATTTAATAACGATGTATATAATTTTATTGACTACTAGCTGTGTCCTCACGGCTCCGCCCGTAGCCTATGTTACTCAGTGATAATGTAGCTTTCTAACGACAAAATAATTTTTGAAATCGGACCAGTAGTTTTTAAGTTTATTCGTTACATACAAAAATACAAATCTTTCCTCTTTATAATATTAGCATAGATTCCACACACACACACACACACACACACGTAACACATAAGTTTATAATAAACTATTTATTGCTTTTGTTTAGTAGTAGGTATTCAAATTTAATATTGTACGTAACATGTTTATTTATTTATTTGTGTCGTTATTGCCCGTGGCATCACTATGGTCCTATCTGAAAACCAGCGTTGCAACATTTTGTTTTTTTTTTAAATGTCGCAGCATTATGCTGAGATAGGAGCCCTTTTTAGTCTCGTGCAGGTAGTCTAAATTCTTATCCTTTCTTTTTTTTAAATGCTGTTTTTGTTACTGTAACTGCCTGTGTGAGTCCAGAATAAATAATTTTCTTTCTTTCTTTCTTTCTTTCTAATTATGTTTAGTTATTCATGTAGCTATTTAGCATTAAATGTAATATATCAAACTTAATCAATCACAGTGAATGGTTGATTGCCATATCAATCGTAAACGGCTATCGTACGGTCTATTGTTAACAACTATACAAGTAAATTGGAGCTTGAAGTTATGTTGGATATTAATTGTGTTGTGTAAGCATGGTAGCGTACATTGATGCGTATGTTACCGTTAAAGTCCGTTTTCAGTTAAAACGCGTTTTAACTAGAAGGGCTTTTAACATAACATCACGCCTTGTGCTCCCTGAAAGGTTCAGCAGAGGCGTTTTTAGTACACCCTCGTTCCGCCAGTTATGTTTAAGTCCCATGTAATAAGAGGCGAGCTTGCCATTAACTGGGAACAAATCCAGACTCCGGGCTGCTACTGAGAAATTGCTAATGGAAAGCCCCAACAATACTTTGTACAACCTGGGGATCGAACCCAGGACCCTATCGACTACACTAGACCAACAAGGCAGTAACGGTAACATTATGCTTTAAGGAAATGAATGAGTTATATTGTTTATCTTAGTACGGATGTCTGCATTATTGTACTAGCGGCCCGTCCCGGCTTCGCACGGGTGGACATTTTCCCCGTTTTTGCAACATTTTTCATTTATGCTCCGCTCCTATTGGTCGTAGCGAGATGTTATATAAATGATAATGATAAATGATAAATGATTTTTATTTCTGTAAATAAATCTGTTACAGACAATTTTACAAGTCAATGTAATGTTTTTTTTTTTAAGACTAGATGGCGCCGGCATTTCCTATCTGACTAGCTCTGAGAAGAAAAGCCGAAACAAACTCAGAGGTCAAAGTCTCTTTTAAAGTCCAGACATTGTAGTACACAAACTATGCGAGTGAAACGATGTAGGGCAACGTCGGGAATGGCCTTTTGAGGAAAGTGCCATAGGAGGTTCGAGTTGACCTGTCCTAACTGACGGTACATCTGCATCAGTCATCGCGGAGCTCAAACCTTATTCTAGGGAGCTCAACAACCCGACCGCTGCACGACGCAATCAATCAGTTTGACATTTGTGTGGGTCACAAAAAAAATATATACTCAAGAACCGCCAAACGTTTACAAAATTCGTGTATAAAGCTACCCTACATGGTACTCACATTCACAATTTATTAAAAAAGTAAAATAAAAAATAAGGCGATGATAAAATAATAATAATCAATGAAAAAAAAAATTCAATTGTAAAATGTCAAAAGGATAAAAAATTATAATATCATGTTGTAAAATAATTTCAATAATTACAATGATGTGTCTGTGACAACAGCGAGCGGCTCAATTCCAAGCATTTTTATCGTCCATATAATCTTTAACTTTATAGAAACCCTTTTCGCATAGTTTCTGCTTTACATAGGACTTGAATTTATTAAGACTTAAGTCTTGAATATTGCTTGGAATCTTGTTGTAAAAGCGTATACTTTGGCACCTAAATGAGTTACTAATTTTTTGGAGCCTAGTCATTGGTAGGATAAGCTTATTTTTATTTCTAGTATTGACGTTATGGATGTCGCTGTTCTTAGAGAACAAACTGATATTTTTCTTTATATAAATCAAATTTTCATAAATATATTGAGATGCGACCGTCATTATATTAACTTCTTTAAATTTATCCCTCAGTGAATGCTTAAAACTAAGGTTATAAATTGCTCGAATAGCTCTCTTCTGCAAAACAAAGATAGTTTGAATGTCGGCAGCATTTCCCCACAACAAAATGCCGTACGACATAACACTATGAAAGTAACTAAAATACACTAATCTGGCTGTCTCTACATCAGTTAGCTGGCGTATCTTGTAGACCGCGTAAGCTGCAGAACTGAGTCTTTTCGACAATTTATCTATATGTGGGCCCCACTGCAGTTTCGAATCTAAAGTTATACCCAAGAACATAGTGGTGTCCACAAGATCCAACTCGTCTCCATTTATTACTACACTGGTTTTCACCTTCTTAACATTAGGTGTCAAAAATCTGATACATTTAGTCTTTTTCTCGTTCAAAAGCAAGTTATTAACATTAAACCAGTGCACTACTTCAGAGAGAGCGTTATTTACATCGTCCGTAACCGGCTGCTGCCGTTTAAGTTTAAATAATAGTGATGTATCATCTGCAAATAACACAATCTCCTGATTATCTTTTATAAGATAAGGTAGGTCATTTATATAAACGAGAAATAGGAACGGGCCGAGAATCGAGCCCTGCGGAACGCCCATTGTCACAACAGACCCCGGTGATCTCTTCCCATTGATGTCTACTTTCTGGATCCTATTACCCAAATAAGAAATAAGTAGATCCAGAGCAGTATTCCTAACTCCGTAGTGATGTAATTTCCTGACCAATGTATCATGAAAAACGCAATCAAACGCCTTTGACAAGTCACAAAAGATGCCTAAAGCATCATGTGAATCCTCCCAGGCATTAAAAATATTAGCTAAAAGCTCAACACCAGCATCAGTTGTAGAGCGACCTCTTGTGAAACCAAATTGTTTCCTATGTAACAAATTATTTTTTTAAAGTGAGTTTGCAGCTCATCAAGGATTAATTTTTCAAATATTTTACTGAAGGTGGGTAGCACAGAAATAGGTCTAAAGTTAGTGGGATCAGATGTGCTACCCGATTTAAATAAAGGTATAATCTTACTACTTTTCATTAAGTCAGGAAATACACCACATTCAACACATTTACTGTAAAATACAGCTAACTCAGGTGCTACTGTGTTGATAATAGATTTTGTGACCTCAACGGCGTTACCCCAAAGATCGGCGGTCTTTTTGACATTAAGGGTATTGAAAATTTTTACAATATCTTTACCACTTACATATCTAAAATTGAATTCATTGTTGCATATTTTCACATTTTCTTTTAATAGAAATATATAGCCTATAACCTTCCTCGATAAATGGACTATCCAACACAAAAATATATTTTCAATTCCAACCAGTAGTTCCTGAGATTAGCGCGTTCAAACAAACAAACTTTATAACATACTTTATAATTTATAACTTAACTTTATACTTTATAATATTAGTATAGATTTTTACTGTGTGTTTTTAGTTTACTTATAATCCGTTTTGTAGGCCCAGCACAAATGCTCTCTAGTTATTAACGTAAACGTAACCTTAACGTAAGTGAATTTTGAATCGAAAATACTCGTTTCGCACATACAATTTAATTAAATTGAAAACTTTATTCATATCTATGTACGATACAAATTGTGCATGTCGCAAAAAATAAACCAAAATGTTATAGGACAATTGCATTTTTGATTCAACATTCTCTTACATTAGCGATACGTTGACGATACTATACGTCAAACGTTCGTGGTAGACCTACTTAGCGTATTTTTTCATTATTCAGTATCAAAGTAGATAAAGTAGGTACAGTCAGCATCAAAAGTAAGTGATGATTAATTAGTTTCAAAATTGTTTAATGAATGAAAACTTACAAATTATTATTTTTGTCAACAACTAACGATATAGGAGGAAGTTGTTCAAAGAATAATATTGTGATAATGTAGACAAGCAATTAGTTTCTAAGTTAATTAATATCGAAATTCCAAAATATTCATCGTCTTTTGCTGTTGACTGTACCTAATATAACCCCCTCGCCTACCCCAGGTGAGGGACATCCATGGGGATTGTACCACGATACAAAAAAAGGAAGATGATGATTCCGTGGGAGTATGGATCAAGAATATAATTCCCTTCAGTCACAGGTAGGGTTGCCACCCGTACTTTATAATAAAGTATTGTACGTTATTTCAGGTAATTGTACTCTATACTTTATGAGAACAATAAAGTACACGAAAATACTTTATTTCGCATGATTTGATTTCTTTGGGATTTTGAAAAGTTTAGTCATAAGTATTTCTCCGTTAAATGAAATTTGTCGATTGGTGCTAAATCGATGTCGCCACTCGCAGGTGCCACATCGCTACTAATTTGATAAAAACTGCAAAAAGCAATAAAACATAAAAATGAAGAAAAATAAATTGTACTTTATTTTGATACTATGTACTTTTTTTTCTTACCTATAATAACCAATGTACTTTAACTGCATAAAAAAGGTGGCAACCCTAGTCGCAGGGCAAGCGAGTCGTGAGAGGCGACGAACCTGGCACCATAATCGTGCCCGGAAAATAGCAATAGGCTCGCTACCTCAACTTAATACCAGAGGCAAAATGTGGGTGTACAGACTTCTGCAATAGGAGAACACCTCTGCTTACTCCTTTGGGAGTACAGGCGTGAGTATATTTATGTAAGTCATTTGTCATATTATTGCAACTTACATCCTTATAAATGATAATTAAAAGTTATTACACTAATATGGCTGTTAAGTATATCGCCATCTCTATTCATTGGCATACAAGTGACAAGGACAGATATAATTTCAATTAGTGTTTAATGAACTGTTTCGTTGGTCTAGTGGTGGCAAGCGCGACTACAGTACCCCGAGTATGAGTTTTTTCATAAAGAAAACGCTACTACCACGTTTGTGTATCGAGTGATAAATGTATGAAAACGTAAAAAGCGCCCCTGAGGGAAAGTATTGTAAACCGAAACAGCGAGTGTAAGATTTTTAACGATACTACAATAGTTGGGTATTTGAAACGTGTCGTTCAAAGTACCGTTTCGGAGAACTTTTTGCGGGTTTTTGCGAGTGCGAGTTAGAATTTGACGTTTCTAAGCGTTTCGAAACGTAAACTTTGTAGTAAAATAACTCACTTGGTGTTTGGTAGGTGAAATGTTGTTTACATTAGTTACGTTCGTATTATTTGCGTGTAATATTGTGGTGAATTGTGTTTTATAATGACGGCACGTAATTTTTTTAATCATAGGCCATCACTGTAATAATGTTTTTGGATAGGTACATATATTTTTACTGAGTCTTTATTTAATTCTACCTGTGTGTATTAAAAACTATATTATTTTATATATCACATATAAAACCATTACACTAAAACATATTATGTCAAATAGAAATGTTATTTGGTAAAACATAGACTTTATTTATACTTACACATATTATTTACAATCTACGAAAAGTTACAAAAATAGTTTTTATTTGTATTACTTATACTGCTTATTACATAAATTGTTTATTGAGTTACACACATCAAACCAAAATAAATACTAAAACTAGGATAACATAGATATGTCCTACATACCTTCTTCCATTTCTCTGTATTCTTTTAGTTTCTCCGGTAGGATCACTGTTTAATAAATTTGTTAAGCGTTCCCAACCTTGAGTCGTCTGTATTCTACCTTTTGCGTGCATGGTAGGTTTATTTATGTATCCGTGTATGTAAAAGAGATTTTTTGATTTCATATAAGTACGTAGGTGCACAACTATAGAGACGTAATTATATTCAATATTAAGCTCAAGCATACTACTGTTTCATGAAGTTAACTAACATTTTAAACTGTGATGCACTGGTCTTCATTATGCACAATAATAATTTTATAGGTAAGTAAGTATACCTACTTAGACACAAATCACGAAAAATATGTAACTAATAAAACTCAACAAACGCGCAAAACTTTTGAATGTTTTGAACTTTGAAGTGGAAACATAACACCACAGACTTAACTCATTTCATATCTCCTTTACTCACTGCACGTTAAAACGAAATAGGAATATCTCATTCATAAATAATAATATACATCTAAATTACGTATGGCACGCATAACGCTTGTTAACACGGTTGTGATAAGATTTTTATTTAAGTCGTATTATCTCGCCGAAGTCATGTCTGAATACATTGTAGGCAACATAAAAAAATTACAAACGTTCGACATACTTTCGGACAAGTGACGATACGAGCTGTTGTTCGTATGCCATATTACAACTCACACTCAGACCATTTTTAAACACCATCGCTCATTAGTTTGCACGATTAACTTGATCGTCACGTATTTCGCAATGTGACAACAAACTTACACTCAGGGTACTGATCGTAAGGTCTCGTGATCGATCCCAGGTCGGGCAAAACGTTATTGGGTTTTTCCGTGTGAAATTCCTCAGTAGCAGCTCGGAGTTTACTATACACCTCTGCCCAACACTTCGCGGAATACAGGCGTGATGTTATGTTATGTATTTAGCGTTTAAAAAAAAAAAAAAATGGCAAGGGCCTCCGTTTAAAAAACTCCTAGCAACAATTGACGTCACATCAAAGAGGGCCCCAATTTTAAGTTTCGCAACAATTTATAGGTATTGCGAATATTCACAATAAAACCTGAAAAGTTCGCCAAAATCATAAAAGAACAGTTTGTATGGTTTCATTATAACTTCACATGACTTTCCTCTACATCTAGAAAAAATAACGATAAAAACATTTTTTACAAAAAATGTAAACCGACTTCAAAAAAGAATAAAATAATTACCATATAAAATTAACAGTTTCAGAAGTCGGTGCTGATCCACGCTGAACCAAATTGAAGGCACCGACTTCTGAAACTGTTAATTTTATATGGTAATTATTTTATTCTTTTTTGAAGTCGGTTTAAATTTTTTGTAATTTTTTTTTTATTTTTTTCATTTTAGTGGCCTTAATTAAAACTTGGTTGGACCTACTAAAGACGCTGCTCGTAACATAATCACATCATCACAATATGCGTACTGTTCGTCATTGAGAAGTTCCATTGTCTATCTCCGAAGTTCTTCATCAGATCTTCACCAAATTTAAATGGGACCAACTTCGGAGTATACCCTATCCATTAAAAAAAGAATCATCAAAATCGGTTCACAATTGGCGAAAATATCGATGAATATAAACAAAAAAAAAAAAATACATACAGACGAACATAGTAACCTCCTCCTTTTTGGAAGTCGGTTAAAAACAGAACATCACGTAATTTATGTAGAAATATTGTACAAACTCGCACGTCTGACTAGTATATTTAGAAGAAAATAATAAGCAGTCATAATGCTGTGTGATATCAGTCGCGTGTGGGGGGTACAGGGCTGACCTTGGCTCTTCAATGGATAGACATAGACTGCCTTGTATTTTATTTATATATAAATATTTAATTTACATGTATAATGTATAGAAACGTGCTTCTCTGCTGGAGTGAACAAAAGATTTTCGCAAGTTACTTTTCTTTTTTTCTTTTAGTCTGTTTGTAGATGGTCCTTGTGGACTGCTTCTACGTATTCAAGCAGTTTATTGGCGAGACCTGATGCGTCTCTAGCCAATGAAGGCGAACATGAACATAACATCACGCCTGTATTCCCCAAAGGGCTGGGCAGAGGTGTATAGTAACACCCTCATTTCGCCGTTATGCTTAAGTTCCATGTAATAGGGGGCGAACCTATTGCCATCAACCTGTCAGGGCTGCTACTGAGGAATTCCACACAAAAAAACACAATAACACTTTGCCCGACCTGGGGATCGAACCCAGGACCTCACAAGTAGCAGTCGCGCTTGCCACCACTAGACCGACGAGGCAGTTCGAATGAGGGCGAAGTAAAATCTTAATCTATGCTAAATACTATATAACCTTCTACTCTTAACATCATGACTACTAGCAACAACAGCAAAATGGGCGACTCCTAATGGGACTCGGACCTCAGCTTAGGGCGATGCTGGCGCGGATTGGGAGGGAGACAGCTTGATGAGGGCTGAATGACTGGTGTGACTGCGGAGTCTGGAGGGACGACCGGCTCCGCGGCAGGGTGGATCGTGAACGGCGGTGGTGAAGCGTCGTGACAGGCATTGCCGGAGAGGATGGTATGCGGCGGCGACGGGTTATAGGTACTGGCCTCCTGAAGGAGGGTAGGTAATATCGTTATCAGGTTCTAAGAGTTTATGCCTGCGGTAAGCTTTGAATACTTGGCCACAGTCTAACTTGATGGTATGAAAAGATCTCTCCGTCTTAGATTTCAGTGGTATTCACGAATATACGCATTTATTCCCTTGTACGTCATAAAAGTGACCTATATGGATTAAGTCAAAAATATGGACAGCACCATCTCGTGGGCATCACCAACCCGTTTACGTTTCCTATTGAACCTTCTTTTTCAGGGTTCTTACCAAAAGAGTGTATATTACAAGGGTCTATGTCAGCAGCCGTAATTTTAAAAGCAATTCGTAAAGGGATTATTTTTCAACGATATCTATCCCAGCTGTATCTCAAACATGGTAATACAAATAACTGAAAAAGCGCTACCATCCTTTTATTTGTTGGTACAGAACCCTATGTACGACTCGCACTTGGCCGGTTATTGTATAATTTTTCAAACAAAACTTTTACGTAGAAAAAATCAAATATTCACACTAACATAGCCTCGATATCTGCCTACCCCATTACCACAGGCGACCGCACTAATAAATTATGATAGCACGTGCCACAAAGACTCGTTCTTATCTTGCGCGGAATGCGCACTTTACCAAAATGTAAATTTATGGCATTCGCCGCTTTTTTCGCGCATATAATGGGTTGAGGTATCGCCGCGCTTTGTTCGGGGAGTAGCCTTATCGTGTCTGTTACTATTGTAAGTATGGTGTAGGGGACGTTATAGTTTGTAAATTAGAATTAAACTGCATAAAACTACACTCTGGAGTAATGAATCCGGCGGGTCAACAACTTTATGTTGTTAATATAGCCTATGTGTAAATATAGCCTATGTTACTCAGTGATAATGTAGCTTTCTAACGGCAAAAGAATTTTTGAAATCGGTCCAGTAGTTTTTAAATTTATTCGTTACCTACATATAAAAATACACATCTTTCCTCTTTATAATAATAGTATAGATATAGATGAAGCAAAGACCTCATAGCTTTACATAGTAAATTCTCCCATATAGAAGTCGCTATCACAGCTAAAATTAGCTTACGAATCTATTCATATACCCAGTTTGACAAAAAAAATGTCACTATTGGTAAGCAAAACGATTCGTTGTTATTTATAAGAACTGAACATCAATCAACATTTTATATACCACCCTCTACTATTCAATTCCAAATATTTAAAACAACACAGAAACGACACGCATTGTAACTTGGCACGCTTTTGCATACTTTTGCAATACATGCCATGTATTGCCACCAATACACTGGCAATGCACTGGATTTGCACTGGAAATAGTGCATTCGGAGGTTTGGCGCCCGTTGGGTGCGAGTTCAAATATGAAGCAATAAATTCACGTTACACAAACCTACTGGCTGTGCTGTTTTCTCGTGAACATTATTACGAACTGTTCAACCTTTTTGTTAGTTGGGTAAGCAGTTGTTGTTATGTTAAATGCTGTAGGGTTGCTTACGATTGCTTGGTTTCTGCAAAGAGCAAAAAGCTTTCTGGGAATGGCCCCAAAAATTTATAATATTGATACCCACGACTATAAGCGCTAAGAATGATGTTAACAAATTCAAAAGAATGCTCACAGAATTTATGGTTAAAAAAGCGTACTATTTCCATTGGTGAATTCTTAACAGACGAGTTAAATACGTAATAATTGGATGTGTCGTTTTGTGAGTCAAAGGTCCGATTTATTTATGCTCAATTTTATTAATGACTAGTTGTGTCCTCACGGCTCCGCCCGTAGCCTATGTTACTCAGTGATAATATAGCTTTCTAACGGCGAAAGAATTTTTGAAATCGGTCCAGTAGTTTTTAAGTTTATTCGTTACATACAAAAATACAAATCTTTCCTCTTTATAATATTAGTATAGATAATTTTATAATTTAATTTTAACAATTATTATTTATTTATTTATTTATACTTCTATGCACTATTGTGGTACATAAGGCGGACTTAATGCCATAAGGCATTCTCTACCAGTCAACCTTAGGGTTAAAAAGAAAAGCATCAAAATACGTAGGTACAGGAAAAAGATGAGTTGACAATTTTGGACTGAATATATCAGGAAATCAAAAGTTAAATATAAATTACATATAATACATATATACAAATAATAAAATATGTAGATATTATAATATATATATATATATATCAATTACAAAACGTTATGAAAAACTTAATGCAATTATGACGAAGACTAAATTAGATGATTAGGAGTGCAGCGACTTCAAGTAGTGTTTCCTAACTTTGCGTTTGAAGGAGAATTTACTAGGAGCTTTTTTAATATCAAGGGGGAGCACGTTCCAAAGTTTAATTGCTGAGACAGCGAAGGAGTTAGAAATGAAACCTGTGCGATGGGAAGGTATTTCAAGAAGTAAATTTTCAGAAGCACGAAGGTTGCGATTGTGAGAATTGCCCAACACTTGAAAATATATTTTCAGATAATCAGGAGCACATGAATCGTTCATAATGGAGAAGAGCATACAGAGAGATCTGAGGGATCGTCTCTGGCGGATAGGCAGCCATTTAAGCTATTTATGTGCTATTATTTATGTACCTAACCAAAATTTGTATACCTATTAGGTTAAACATAGCGATCCTAATATTAGAATAAGATCTTATTATATTGTACCTATGTTTTACAAATAAATAATTTGAATTTGCTTGTCACCTACATAGTAAAAATCACTATACATTCGACGGCACATAATACCGTGTGGAGACGGACTAAAATATAAAACTTCCTTACCGCACGCAGGGAATAGACGCATGTTGTAAGATTCAACAAAACCCAGCACGCTTGGTGGTAGGATCTATACGGTCCGCCTGGCTAGCTACCACCCTCACATTAAAGTCCAGCGTCAAGTAGTTTAATGTGTTCTGTCGTGTGTATGTGAGAGCCAGAGGTGTATAGGGGCATCTCTCTCTCTGTTCCTTGGATTCGGATGCTCCATCTTTGACCCTGTCTGCGCTTACCATCAGATGAGACTAGGGTCAAACGCGACCAAGTCAAGAAATAATACCAGGTTCACACGATTCGATTCTAGTTGATCAACTGACTTGATCAACAAAATTTGAAACGTTTTTATTGCTTCAATTTGATTGAAAGTCTGTTCAGACGGTTTAAATCGCATGCGATTCAGCAATTGATCAACTAGAATCGAATCGTGTGAACCTGGTGTAGGGTACAGCTTTTAAAATATTGACATAAAGTTCAAATTGGATTTGATGAGATTTCACTCCTTTAGAAGCACTAAAAGGTAAAATTATCTGCAGAGCCTTTTCTACAGAAAGTTTAGGCATTACCAAAATACTAAGATTAGTTAACAAAACGATCCGTTTTTAGTCTGCGTCTTTAGAAAGAAAAAGAAAAGAAAGAAAAGTTATTTATTCGCGCCAACATGACGCACAAAATAAAATAAAAGTAACAAAACTGAATAGAAGCTTGGGGAAAAATATGCGTCACATCCGCGCAAAACGGCCATCGCTCAGCATTATGCTGTGTCTCACGTGCGAGACAGAGCCACAGCGCTGGTTTTCAGCGACAGCCGGCGTTGACATGATGACGTCCACCGGTGCAGCAAGTAAAAAGATATAAATAAACTCAATATATGAAAATAGATAAAATACGCATTAAATAGAATCATGTGAAAGTGTATGATATATAATATTTAAATATAGCAACATTTCGTGGCGTCAACATCGTCGCTCACGCAGACTTTCGTTACTTTTCTTTAGTAAATCTAAGATAAAAACTTCGAAAACTATGAACTAAAACTTACCTAAAAGACAGCGTCGTCAGCGGCCGATACGACTTATGACTGTTAGCATCAGCCATTGGCATACCCCAATAGTCGTCCAGGAACAGCTGCTTCAGCGGGTTAGTTCCGATCACATCCCCGTTCGTCACGATGGCGGGGATATCATCATGAACGAAATCCCCGTTCAGGCTATTCATGTAGCTGAGAACAGCGGTGGTTGTCACCATGAGGTAGATCGTGAAGTCACTGCATAAGGATTTGGGCTGTGACTCCTCGCGGACGGTTGTCAGTGATCTCCGCTTCATTTTTGGTGATGTTCGCAGTTTTAGTGTTACATTTCTACATCTGCACATTTGATTGTGGTTTTCTAGAACAAAGAAAGGTGTTTTGTTAGTATAGGAATACGTATTATTATGTCCGAAGTCCATACAATAAAAAAAACAAAAAAAATATTTTCTAAAGAGTCCCATGATTGCCAGTTGTAAAAAAAACAGTCATCTATATAAGGCTGTACTAACAAGATCGATTTTTGATTAATATTCTAAAAACTTAATTTATAATTAGTAGGCAGATTACAATTTAAATTACTTCCAAAAAGACAAGTTTTTCGACGAAAGTCAATTCTGTGTAGAACAAATCAAATCAAAAGTTTTTATTTCACATACACCAATACAGGTGCTTATGAAAAGTCGAATTTAGATGCACGGTTCCAATTAGTCGTTTCCTATGGAGAAGAGCCGGCAAGAAACTCCATGGTTACTCTTTTAAAAATAATATCTTTAACAATTTCAGAGTACAATGATTTAGGATAGGGAGAGAACAATGGAGTCCTGACCACAGACCAATGAGTAATGTAAGTAGAACAAAAATTAACAAACAAAATAGAATAAAAACTATATGAATAACAGTAATTTACAAATTTATAGAGGCAGGTCCACAAAGTTCTCACATTTACAAAAGTGATAAGGAAGCTAAACTATATAAAACAATTGACATAATTAAATGTCATCAAAACTTAGCTAAAAATCATTGTAAAGTAAGATAAAGATATCTTGAGAGTAATGATAGCATTAAAAAATAAACCTCGCCAATAGCTCCATTGGAACAAAAAGAAACAATAATATAGTTAAATCTCAACAAAAGTCCAATATTTTATGAGCAGATACCATATAATACATAATATATTACTTTCAAAAAAGCAGGAAATATATTGCTCCGTTTGGATTCAATAAATGCCACTAAACTTGACCGCTACCAAATATTCCAATAACCATATTTCGGGCGCATTCCCTCGTTTTGGGCATTTTTATGGAACATACTCAAGTTTCAGAGCGAATTCTACAAATACCAGAGCTCTGCCCATGGGGTATTTTATATAAACAATGTGATTATTATATACCTAATAACAACATAACATAACATCACGCCTGTATTCCCCGAAGGGTTTGGCAGAGGTGTATAGTAATGCTTAATAGTAGTACTTCCCCGGACGAACTCTTTCATAAGGAGGTCTACTACTACTTAAGCCGGTTTAACCAGAACAGTTGACACGTTTGATGCAGTGGCTGAGCGATTGGCTTCTGCGCTACGGGTCGTGGGTTTGATTCCCGCACGGAACAAATATTTGTATGGCCTACAGATAGTTGTTCCGGGTCTGAGCGTTTGTGCATGTGAAGGTTTGTGTTTGTAAACGCATCCACGATCCAGGACAAAATCCTAGTGTGGGTCAACGTTTTTTTTAAAAAGAAAGAAAAAGTTTGTTCTTAATTTCCTTGCAGAACGGCTTTCAGCAGCATGTCGGGATAATGATTGCTGCGGACAGCAAGCCTAAATTGTAAATATTCATCAAATAACATTTAAATAGCTATGTGGGTGTTGCTATATACCTCTGCTTAACCCTTCAGGAAATACAGGCGTAATGATATGTGAAGTAAACAAGGTAATAAAATACGTCATAGTATATAGCACAACATGACCACTAGCTACAGATATTAAATTCAAGGAAATGTATTGGAAGATAGAATGTGTCGTGGGGTACACTACGTGCAACTTGCGCCCCCCTGATCGATACTTAATGAGGTGCATTTTATGCATTGTGACTGATCCTGGCAGCGGCAGTCACCGGCACTCATTCATCGAACATGAAGAACTGAATCCTGAATCCTGAAGCCTGAAGCCTGAAGTGAAGCAAGAAGAACGTGTAGTCGCTTAGGTTTTCTACCGAATGAGTGTCAATGTTTAAGTTTAAAGTTTAGAATTTCTATTGTAATGTAAATAGGTTTATACTGTGAAATAAATACGGCAAGTGCCTTTTAGTAAATTGTGTGTTTGACTGGTTGTCCTCTACAATGATAGAAAAAAGATCTTAAAAGAATACGTTTCAGGTACTTAAAGTAATGAAGTTATCTTCGATTAGTAAGTAAACAAAAGTTTTAAGAATAAATAAAAGCTTTTCTAGAGGTATACTGATGAATCTAATTTTTCACGGAGGCTGAGTCAATTACAGGCCCGTATAAGATTTTTTATCAAGAGAACTTTTTAATCACGTTACCAAAAAGTTGGACCCAAAGTGAGTAAAAAGCCCTATTATCGAGATAATATTATAGAAAGGAACACATTTCTAACTATTACCAAATCAAAATTATAACCCAAAATTTAAGTTTGAGTTGAAAAAACCAAAGAATTGATTTCTTCAATAATTCCAAGCCATTACACGATTTTGGTAGGGGTAAGTAGCATCTGCCGGGGTTGCGGTGCATGCTTTTGTAAATCCATCGACCACGGCCGAACGTTCAGGAGGAGGAACACCGTTGGTTTTTAGCCGGTAAGAGTCTGGCAGACCCCTCGCCTTCCCTGGGCGAGGGATATCCATGAGGACTTGCTAACAATAAAAAAAGCGGTAAGTGGCATCAGCTACATCATCATCAATTAAGGTATCGTCATATCAAATAAATAAAATAATGATATTTTGGCGAGCCGAGCACAAGCGGAGCGCGAATTTGCGCAGCGTAGACGAACTTAGGAGCCAACAACGCTACACGAATTCGTGCTCCGCTCGCCTAGCGTAGGCGCAGTTAGACTACGTTGATGGTTACAGTTTCAATATTAAAGTGTAAAGGTGCGTCTACACTAGGCAAGCCGAGCACAAGCGGAGCTCGAGCCGAGCACTAATTAGCGTAGACAGACTTGGGAGCCTCTAACGAGCGTTCGGCTCGAGCTCGACTGCGCTCCGCCAACTGTCGGCTTTTTGACGAACACGAAGGGATTTGTATCGCGGAAATATACGTTCGAGGACAACTGTGATTGTTGTAGGCCCGTTGTAAGTCCACATATACACATCGGCTCGCCTAACGTAGACGCAACTTTAAGACTTCTAACTTAATATATTACATATTATCTCCTGAGGCTATAAATAAATTATAATTGGCATTCTATTTTTAATTTATTTTCAATCCTCCTTTAAATCAAATCAAATTCATTCATTCAGTCGTTGGTTTCTTTCAAAAGAATGGTTAAAGAACATTATCTTGCTCTATAGTGGTTTATATAGGTAAATTATCTGTATATATAATTAATTATGTATGTATCCTATTTGAGTGTGTGTATATATATACCTATATATATATATATTTAAAATATGTATTGTGATTATACCTATTATTTAGTTGATTCCCGGTTTTTAGTAGGTTGCATATTTGTACGCTGCAAACTGCCCTTTATATTTTTTCTTAACTATTCTTTCCATCCAATGGTTGTCTGGAAGAAATTGCTTTAAGCGATAAGACCGCCATTTGTACTGTTAATTATGTGTATTCCTTGTTTTATTTCTTTTAGTGTGCAATAAAGTATATCTATCTATCTATCTATTCATTTATTTGCATAGTACAGGTTTATGGGATGTTACAGAGGGTTCAAAAAGACTCACCGTATTACCTTTTTAGGTGTGCAAATACATCTACAGTTGTTAACTCGTTACATCACAATATTATGTTAGAGATAATTATGTCTTCTGAAGTCAATATTAAAATAAAATGTCATACAATAATAGAGAGATAAAGAATATAATATAACTGTTTTGCATTAAGACAAAACAGGTATTATATGTTGAAGAAAACACAGCAATGATATGAAGAAGCAGTCCTTATGATTCTGTGAGAATACGAGAATGTCCCCCTAAATTAATAGGAATATCTTGTTACTTTCTTATTTCTGACACCTGAGGGCGCCGTAAGTACTTTACCGCCTTTGTAGCTGTCAAGTGTCATTGCAATCTTCATCATCAGCAAGCTCCTTGTTTCATTGCTGTGTTTTCTTCAACATATAATACCTGTTTTGTCTTAATGCAAAACAGTTATATTATATGCCTTCGAAAACACAGCAATGATATGAAGATCTGTTTGATATCTGCTGGTGATCAGAAATAATAATAAAACACAAGAATGCAATGTGAATGCAAATTGTTAAATTGCCCGAAATACTTTTATTTATATAACTTCTAAGCTTTACTGTTTAAAGGGAAAGCTAAATAAATCTAATTTAACAATAATTCAATCAACTAAAGCCACTAATTCAACTGACTTTTGTTTATAATCAAAATTAAAATAAAAATGTATTCTTTTCCATAAATCCAAGAATTTGTGCAGTCATACTGCTATAATATTCATAAATTCTACAAATGACAAAATTAACTTGAAACTTAATTTCTAAATTAAATAAGGTGATTAACAATAATAGAAAAACAAGCCTCTGTTTCTGAATCAATGAAATAATCAAATATTTCCTTAGTTTTAACATGAGATCATCTTGTGAGATTGTGATAGGTATAATTATGTTTAATCACAGACTTTTAAAATTATTATAAAGTAAACCCGCTGCAGCATCATTACTAACACATCTATTTACTTCTTTACAGTAATATCTTGAGAATGTTTCTACACACTTCCAATTTCCCCTCTCTAATATTTCCTGTACTGGTCTATTGTCCAGCCATCCCCGAGAAGCTACAGCTGATCTTATACTACCTGGGGAGGCATCAATCTTAGCAATCTTAAATGCTGACCGCACCCATCCTGCAATCATTGTTTTAGATGCAGGCCTGACCACTCCTGTGATGGAGATAAAAAGAGAGCTTACTTGATTATCCTGACAGCGTCTGGCCTCTGAGATCTTAATTAACTCCTTTACCTGAGTTACTGGGCAAACCTTAGGGTCTTGGTGCCGTATAAGAAGCCAGCCTGATTGCCTATGTGAACCTGTGTCAGTTTTTGAGCCAAATCTTGGCCAGAATGTAACAGTGTCCTCAGTCTCAGCAAACCCTTGTTCACTGAGTTCCAAGAGGGTAAGGTCGTGTAATCTTCGACCAGAAGCTAGTAAAAGGATTAATGCTGTTCGTCTGCTTTGGTCAAAAAGAGAATTCAAACAAGTAGATGACTTTAGCCAGTCAAACAAAATATTTACATCCCACACAGGGAGTTTAGCTGGGTGTGGTCTAGAAAGAGAGACAGCTTTTAAAACTTGTTGAATAAAAAAGTTCTTGGATAGGTTCTCTACTGTTGCTGCGCAGTATGTTGAAATAGCTGATTTATGCAATAGAATCGTACTATATGCAAATTTATTCTGTAAATATAAATTGGCTAAAAACCTAGCTACATCTTTTCCTTCTGGACACTTACTGTTTACATTATGTGAATTACACCAGTGTAACCATCTTTTTAATGGAGCACTATAGGTGCTCAAGGTAGAGGGACGCCAGCTCTGTTTCAATAACTGCTGCTCGTCCTTACTCCAATCAGTTACTTGATCTTCCCACCCCCAACTTTCCAAGCCTGAAGCGTTAGCTTGCCTACCTGAGGAGGACTCAACCCCGTCGTCCAGTCTAACAGAACCTCTCTCAGGTTCTCTATCGGCAGGGGGGGGGGGCTAGCGCGCGTGTTTGGAGATCCGGGAACCAGAAGCACTGGGTCCACCGTGGCGCTATCACATAATATGTCCCTACTGCACTGTTTAGGTGAGCCAGGACCCTGGGTATCATGCTCGGAGGTGGGAATACCCACGCTGTTCGAAAAACCCATTTTTGGCTGAAGGCGTCGTAGAAAAGCGCCGAGCCATCTCTTGAGTCTAGAGTCACATACTTTGTGACGACAGCAGTCTCGCTTGTTGCGAATAGGTCGACTTCGGGAATGCCCCACCGTCTGAATATTGCCTCTGTGGCTGGTGGTAGCAGATGCCACTCGGGTACTGATCTTCCCCTTGACAGGCAATCTGCGATGCCGTTCAGGTTCCCTGGTAAGTGGAATGCTGTCATCGTTATGTTGAATCGACAAGCTAATTCCAGCAGCCTGGTTGTTAGTCCCAGTAAGTTTAATGACCGAGTTCCGCCCTGATTCCGGATGTATGCTACTAGAGTCCTGTTGTCGGATTGTACTAGAATGTGGGCATTTCGTAACAGTGCACCCTGGGAACTGATGACGGCAAAAACGGCATACATCTCCTTCATATTGGAGTGCCAGGCTTTTTGGTTTGCAGCCCATTTGCCTGAAAGGTATTGGCTGTTTAAGTTCGCTCCCCAGCCCGCATCCGCTGCGTCTGTGGTTAAGAAATGGGTTATTTCTCTCTTGTGTAGTGGGGTTGGACTGCCGTCTATTGCATCCAACCACCACCGCAAGTCCTCTCGCACTCTGGGGCCTAGTGCTCTTTTCTGGCCTGACCGAGCAAATCTTTTCAGAAAGAGTTGTGCCCTGCGACAGTGGAGACGGCCACGAGGGACCGCATGGTTGGCGAAGTTTAGCATGCCCAATAAACTCTGAAGCTCTCTTAACGAGCAGCTGTCCCGACCCAACATGTTTGTCAGAGAGTTTTTTATACCCAGAACTTTCCGCGTGGGCAAGGATACTGTCTGATTCTGAGTGTCCCAGACCAGTCCTAAATATTCCAACTTGTGTGTGGGTTCGGTTATTGACTTCTGGTAATTTACATACCAACCCAAAGAGACCAAGATGGCCAGCGTTTCCGCAACCTGCGCCATAAGCTTGGATTTGTCCTGACAAGCCAGGAGATAGTCGTCTAGGTATACCAGGAGGCGTATACCCCGATCCCGGAGGACTTCGGACACCCAGTTCGAAACTGCTGCAAATGCACGGGGTGCCGAAGACAGGCCGAAAGGTAGTGCTGTTAACTGGAGGATTTCTCCATTGTAGACGACCCGTAAAAACCTTCTGTGAGTCTCCGCGACATTCAGATGGAAATAAGCCTGTTGAAGGTCGATCTTTACTAACCAGTCGTTTACCTGAAGAAAGTCTACTACATCTACCTGTGATATTAGATAAAAATGTTTTGTTGTTACATATGTATTTAGAGCCTTGAGGTCGAAAATTGGGCGCAATCCCCCATCTGATTTCTTTATTAGGAACATTTTTGAAAAGAAGCCAGGGTCTAGAGTTAAGGGTTGTTCTAAAATCCCTTTGCTTTTCAACTCTTCGACCATCTGTGTCATTTCCGGAGAAACTTTGGTGGCTAGGCAATCTAAAAAAATTTTGGTTGGGTATTTCAGAGGAGGTTTCTTCCTGAAGGGCAAGCGGTAACCCGCTATTGTCTTTAGAATAAATTGGTTGGCCCCTAATTGGGCCCATTTTTCTGTGGCAAATTTCAGGCATCCCCCTCTGAAATCCCGTTGCAAGTCAATTTTCTTTGGACTTAGAGTTTGATCTTTCCGCATTGGAACGACGTTGACGAAAGGGCCGAGTCTTGCGAACAGTATGTTTAAATTTCTTGTCCGACTTCCTAGCTTTATTTTTGTTGTACCCCTTCCTATTTTGGAATGTATGATCCCCCCGCTCTGAAACTTTCTTCTCCTTTATATATGTTGGAGTATTCAACCAGAACTGAGACCCTCCGAGGGACTGTATTATGGGCTGCAGAGCCTCTCTACCGAATAAGTACTCAGAGCTAGGTGGGACCTTTTTTAAAGTGTTCCTAAGGTTTTCATTTGAAATTTCCTTCAAAATACGATCACGTCTAACCTCAATACACTCGGAACGCTTTCCACATATGATTTGCATGGTGGTTTCTGAGTTCTTATGACATGAAGATCCCGGGCCAAAAACAACAGAAATTTTCTCAAATAAAGTATTTGGATTTAGGCCCTGTGGGTTGGCACTAGCCCAGTCAACAATGGACTGTAACCCTGATCTTAATAATTGTCTCTGTTCCAAAACCTTATTGGATAAGCCAGCTAAAAACAACTCCGTTGAAGCTAGATAATCTTTACTTTTATTGAAGTGACATAACTCATCATTGATATGAAGCCCTGTAAACCCTGGGGTTGCCAAGCAGCCTTGCAGGATTCGCTTGTACCTAATGCCTTTCCATGCCTGAGAGTCAAATTGTTGCAAATTATTTAATTCTATAAATCTATCTTTATCACTAGCTGGGATAATCTTTTTATCGTCAATATCGGTGTTTAAGGAACCCCAATTGAGAGACATTGACTCGGGCTGAGTAGGCAATGTAATGAACTGTTCCGAACTATTGTTATTATTTACAAGTTGCGAATTAATATTTGTACTAGTACTAGGTATTACATTACCACTATTTCGTGAGTCTGTATTATTATAATAAACGGGATACTGGCTCAAATAATTAGAAATATACGACATTTGTGACATTAAAGTATCAATACGAGGATCGGTGCGAACCGGTTTCGACTTGTACTTACGGTTTCGCGCCGAGGTACGAGAACGCTTATTGGGTAGGGGTGACGCCGTGCCTTCCTCAAACTCCGAGGATGAGGAAGAGCTGCTCTCCGATGCCCTAGAGCTTGTTGACGATAATTGTCCTCCATCCGAAGCAACAATATCGGCTCGCTCGTGGTTCTCCTTACCGTTACCTACCGGCTCCATTTTATTGGTAAAATACACTGCTGTGTTTCCAAAAAGCACTTTTAACACACTCACTAACACTTTTAGCACACGTGTAATACTGTGTAATTTGGATAAAAACCACTTTGAATGACTTTTTCTTATTAGATAAAAGTTTCGCGATGTAAATCGTAAGAATCACAAGAATGCAAAGACACTTGACAGCTACAAAGGCGGTAAAGTACTTACGGCGCCCTCAGGTGTCAGAAATAAGAAAGTAACAAGATATTCCTATTAATTTAGGGGGACATTCTCGTATTCTCACAGAATCATAAGGACTGCTTCTTCATATCATTGCTGTGTTTTCGAAGGCATATAATGTCAGATATATAATTATGATCATAATTTAAAAAATATGTTAAAGAAATTGTTTTCTGTCTTGCAATTGATTAAATAATAATATTGCTTACTTAAAATTAAAATTATAATGATAATTAGATTATAATATTCTTGTCCTCTAGATATTATTTAACACTGTAATAACATTTATTAATTAGAAATGTATGCAACTTTACAAAATTCATAATTAACTAAGGTTTGTAGTTAAACAGACATCGTTAATATTAAAACTAGGAATTAATTAATATTCCACTTTGTTATATTTTGTTCTTAAATATAGTTCTAAGCTAAGAATAGACTCGATCCTGAAAATTAAAGTAACCAAATGTCTTAGTCTTAACTGACTTTTGTATCTGGAACACTGTCAATTTATACCAGGGCTAGCCAACCAGTTGTTTAGATGGGCCAAAATTCTGTTACATTATGTCGGCTGGGCCACTCTTCATTATTTTATTTATTTCCTTTTTCTTTTTTTTTTTTAATGTTGCCCCACATTTGGATTTTTCCTGTATCATATATAGACACAAATCTCACATAAACAAACGCCCAAACCCGGAACAACTATCCGTAGGCCATACAAATATTTGTTCCGTGTGGGAATCGAACCCGCGACCCGTAGCGCAGAAGCCAAATGCTCAGCCACTGCACCAAACGTGCGTCTTCTTATAGGTAACTTACCATTCTCATAAGATAAATGATAATATCAAACACATGGGCTTATACAGAGTGGGTAGTGAGATGGGGCACTAAGGGCAACTACCTCAACAGTTGTGGCTACAGAAAAACATTCTTAAGAGACTGTCCATCATTTTTTAAAGATGTCGAACTACATTCACTGATATTGGAATTCCCTTCGCGGGAAAATTCAAGTGAGTTGAAGGGACACTCTATGACCCGCGGGCCAGCAGTTGGCCTGCCTTGGTCTATAGTCTATATCAGTCTACTAGAGGTGGCTTTCAAGTATTAAGTACCTAAATTAAGTCACGTAACCTTAGGATATCGACATTGCCCAGTTACTGGGTCGCGGAGATCTAATGGCAGTCGCTCCGTGTAAAATACTGGTATTCAGCCGCATCTGGTTAGACTGGAAGCTGACGCCAACATATTTGGGAAAAAGCTATAGGAGGAAGATCAGATCCGCGGGCTGAATTACAGTATCTTTTTCTTAAACGTACACACCATAATTTCATTCCTTTTCTGGATTCTAATATACAACAACAATATATAAAATATGTAGGTACCTATATAACACGAAATTACATCTCCAAGAACCTCATAAATTAATTTCGCATACGGATCCCGTATTCACGAAACGGTTTTATTAAAACTACCGCCTTAGGCCGATATAGGAGTTTTATCACGAATAAAACCGACGAATACCATCCGTCTGTTCGCATGATTCCAACAGTAATCTAAATAACTATTTTTCAATATAGCCTCCGCAATATTGCCGACTTATGAATTTTCGTGTGGCCTACTCAGAACGCGGCACGTGCCCAAAATGTAAGATATTAAAGAGAAAAAAATCCGTCCGCAAATTTGGGATAGCACTAAATATAAATATTTCTAGTTCCGAGGGATATAGTGGGCTGTTTTTTTCTTTTTAGGATGTATTAAATGTTTTATTTCATAACAGTGACGTTAGTGACAACTCGTTAAAGGTCATATTTTATTTCTTTTGAAACATTCAGTCATGTTAAATAGTAAATATTCCAAAATCAAAATCATTTTTTTTTATTTCACATGAACCAATACAGGTGCTTATGAAAAGTCGAATTTAGATGCACGGTTCCAATTAGTCGTTTCCTATGGAGAAGAGCCGGCAAGAAACTCCATGGTTACTCTTTTAAAACGAATATCTTTAACAATTTTAGTGGATACAGTACAATGATTTAGGATAGTGATAGAACAATGAAGCGTCAACAAACGTCATAAGTACAATTTCGAATTCATGTGCGGATCAGAATTTGTTTATCACTTGCGTTAACGTTGAAGGAAAAACATTGTAAGGAAACCTGCACACCTGAGAGAGCTCCATAAAGTTCTCGATGGTGTGTGTAGTCTGCCAACCCGCACCAGGCCAGCGTGCTAACTAAGGCCTACAGTCTTCTCATTCTGAGAAGGAGCCCGTGTCCAGCAGTAGGACAGTATTGGGCTAATTATGTTAAGTACAACTTTAATTTATATTTTACTAGCGACCCGCCCCGGCTTCGCACGGGTGCAATGTAGATACTAATGTGGGACATATAAGCCTTCCTCTTGAATCACTCTATCTATTTCTGAAAACTGCATTAAAATCCGTTGTGTAGTTTAAAAGATCTAGAGCGGGAGCGACTTTGTTTTACATACATACATACATAAACTCACGCCTTTTTCCCATGGGGGTAGGCAGAAACTATAGAACGCCACATGCTACGACTCTTACATACCCCTTTCGCTTCATCCACATTCATACATCTTGTCATACACGCACGCCGGTTGAGAGTACTACGCACCTGACCTTTGTGAAGAACATCACCAATAACATCGATGTATGTCCTTCTAGGACGTCCTCTACCGGCGTTCCCATTAAGATTTACAATCTATTAGTAATGGTTTACTTCAACACCTACTCCAGATAGCTAGCAACTGACCAACTCCTTTCGACTTTCATAACCATACTATGAAAACTATAACTTACATAGCGATATAAACAATGCAACAATACTTTATTACACTACAGGCCGCACATTTCACCCACTCCGTTCACATTACGCTTTAATAATTACACACAGCTAATTCACAGGTAGGCTGTACTAAATTTATGGCCTTTAGTGTACTTTAGCATGTTTATTAGGCTCATAAAACTAATGAACACCACCTCACGACTCGCTTGATGAAGCGAGCTCATAATTTTATCCAATATGCCGAGAAAAATGTCGCAAATTGACGACGTTTTGAGAGAAATACTCAACAATTTTATAAAGATGGAAGTAATATGTTTTACTGGGTAGATTTTTTGGCTTCAAGTGTAAAATTATATTATGAGTGTTTTATTAGTTTGTTGGCTTGGGAACAACATTTTTACAGTTTACCAACTTTCTTCGAATTTTTTATACTTGGCATTTGTTAGACATTAGAAAAATATTTTATTACTCGACGCCTCAAATATATCACCGCAGTACGAAAAGATATTAAAAAGCATTAAAGGTTCAGAGATCAAAGGGATTTAGAAAATAAGTATTATATCAGAAGGTCGCCGAGGAACGCAATATAAGATCGGTGTCGTCTAGTCTACGTATACTTAGCTCTATAATATCATAACGCTAATATTAACCTGGAATCTCTAGGTCCCCTTCAATGTTTCTTTTTTTAACCGACTTCCAAAAAGGAGGAGGTTATTTTAACCGACTTCCAAAAAGGAGGAGGTTACTATGTTCGTCTGTATGTATTTTTTGTTTTTGTGTGTGTTCATCGATATTTTCGCCAATTGTGAACCGATTTTGATGATTATTTTTTTAATGGATAGAATATACTCCAAAGTTGGTCCCGTTTAAATTTGGTGAAGATCTGATGAAGAACTTCGGAGATAGACAATGGAAGTCTTCAATGACGAACAGTACGCATATTGTGATGATGTGATTATGTTACGAGCAACGTCTTTAGTAGGTGCAACCAAGTTTTAATTAAGGCCACTAAAATGAAAAAAATAAAAAACATTTTTTACAAAAAAATAAAACCGACTTCAAAAAAAGAATAAATTAATTACCATATAAAATTAACAGTTTCAGAAGTCGGTGCCTTCAATTTGGTTCAGCGTGGATCAGCACCGACTTCTGAAACTGTTAATTTTATATGGTAATTATTTTATTCTTTTTTTGAAGTCGACTTAATTTTTTTGTAAAAAATGTTTTTTATTATGATGCTGCACGCTATTTTTTTTTATTGTGAATACGTTAATCACTATCAGGTCATTATTATTATTATTTATTTATTTCAGGCATCAAGGCTCATATAAACACATACTATACAATATTAATATAACTTATAAATACATACACCATTATAATTATTAAAACTAACACGCACGAAGTGTCTGCGTCGTGTTACGCTGACTAGTGTCATGTAGCTGGCCACGAAACCGGCGGTACACAACACCCTCGGGCCAGAACTCTTCCTTGAGGAACTTGTCGAGGTGATGTGTCGGGACACGCACCACGAACGACTTGAAGTTCGTGTTGTGACGCGACTCCAACTTCACGACCCTCAAAGTCCAGTTGGTCTTCACTCGCACGTATTCCACGTATTCCACGTATCTCCTCAACCTTCGTAGAGTGGTGCAGTCTGGACACGTACAGCTGCGTTGACGGGATTGCTGGACGCAGCAGCATGTCGGGTCCCACCTGCGCGGTGCCGCACTGTTTCCGACAAGGCGGCTTCTTCTTCTTTTCCACCTTGATGAAACCATCCTTGTCGCAAGTGTGCTTCTCTGGAGCACAAGTGCATTCACGCTACTAACCACGGCCACGGCCACGGCTGGGCACGGGCCTCTTCTCAGAATGAGAAAGGTTTAGGCATTGGAAGAACGAGGTATGGTGTTCCACCAACGAAAAGGGAGGACCCCCCAACAAGGCGGGGTGTATGCCTGGTGGGCTACTAGCCAACGGTTGATGTTGGGAAGTTTTTACTATGTGCGTGTCAAATCTCGATATCGCGATGCAGGATTCTGTGACGTCATATTTGAGAGTTGTCATTATTGTCGCTGTAGTCTGATATACAATCATCGTGCATTTTAATTCACATGTGGCGTGGTTGATGTCGCCACAAGGCCTTAATCCATCACGCTGGCCTGGTGCGGGTTGTGTAGTCCACACACAATTATTTATTAAGCCCATTTACATGTTCAGGTTTCTTCACGATGTTTTCCTACATCGTGACAGTCAAATTCTGATCCGCACATGAATTCGAAAAGTCAGAGGTGCGGGGGATGATTATAAGAGTAGAGAAAGACCAAAGAAACGATGGATGGATAGAGTGAAAGATGATATGGCTAGAAAGGGGGTGACTACTGAGATAACGGGTAACAGAGATGTATGGAAGAAGAAGACATACTGCGCCGACCACAAATAAGTTGGGATAAATGTAGGAGGATGATGAGAGGTGCGGGCTGAAAGCAAACACCGACCTTCCTATATGGAAGGAAAGGGTTCAATCGCTATGCTATCACTGCTTTATACTCAGACTCGAAATAACTGCCTCGTTGGTCTAGTGGTGGCAAGCGCGACTGCTGATCGTGAGGTCTTGGGTTCGAACCCCAGGTCAGGCAAAGTGTTATTGGGTTTTTCCGTGTGAAATTTCTCAGTAGCAGCCCGGAGTTAGAATTTGTGCCCGGTTGATGGTAATAGGCTCGCACCCTATTACATGGGAGTTAAACAACGGCAAAATGAGGGTCTTACTATACACCTCTGCCTAACCCTTCGGGGAATACAATCGTGATGTTATGTCTTTATACTCACGAGTCGAAATAATATCTTTGTACGGAACCCAATCCCGCGTCCTAATTGCGCAACACTCTTGCAATCGGAAGGGCGTCGAGTGTGATTTGAGTAAGAAAATGGCTTTTCCTCAAGTGCCGATTCTATGGACGCGGTGTTCGTCAGCTTACGGTGTTCACGGATCATGGTTTCGATCCACACATAGAACAAATATTTATTGTATGGTCTATTATGCTTTTTTTTTATCGTTAGAAAATCCTCATTGATATCCCTCGCCCGGGGAAGGCGAGGGGGTCTGCCGGACTCTTACCGGCTAAAAACCAACGGTGTTCCTCCTTCTGACCATTCGGTCGGGGTCGCGGGATGCGGAAAAGCATGCACCGCAACCCCGGCAGGTCCCGTTCCGCCAGCCACTGGCGGACCTCTTCTCTGTGGGGCCTTGCCCCACATGGTCTGTTTTGCCTAGATTTTGCCCAACTATGTTGAAGTTAACTTCCAGTACGACCAGATGCGGCTGAATACCAGTATTTTACATGGAGTGACTGCCATCAGATCTCCACAACCCAGTTACAGGGCAATGCCGATATTCTAAGGTTAGACCGGTAGTCAGAATTTCGAGTTTTTGACTTCACGTAGCTTCGCGAAAATATAACATAACACAACATAACATCACGCCTGTATTCCCCGACGGGTTGGGTAGAGGTGTATAGTAACACCCTCATTTCGCCATTATATTTAAGTTCCATGTAATATGGGGCGAGCGTATTGCCATCAACCAGGCACAAATCCATCTCCGGACTGCTACTGAGGCATTCCACACGAAAAACCCATTAACACTTTGCCCGACCTGGGGATCGAACCCAGGACCTAATGACCAACGAGGTTAACGCAAAAATATGCCATTGATATATTGAAAAGCAATATTTCAAGGTATACATCTCAGTAATTTATTTCTATAAGCTCTCAGGTACCTTCTTAGACGCGCAGAGTCCAGGGTCAAAAAAATACATTACATTTGCATATTTGAACACCATCTCTTGAGAGTATACTAAATTATAGAAAGAAATTAGGTATGGTAAACTACTTCTACCTTTGACTTCGTTCGTGTAAGGTATATTTGGAATTTCGCTTCAGTAACCCTTAGACAGCAATGATAGCCTTAGTGGTTCTCGCACCTCTGACTTTTCAAATTCATGTTCGGTCTGCCTAGAAGCCATGGTATTCGGCTGAATACCAGTATTTTACACGGAGCGACTGCCATCAGACCTCCGCAACCCAGTTACTGGGCAATGCCAATATCCTAAAGTTAGACCAGTTGTCAGACTTTCGGGCTTCTGACTACCCGTAACGACTGTCATAGGTATTCGTATGACACCCAATACCGACGATTTAACGTGCTCTCTGAGGCACAGAGGGGTCTCCATGTGTAACGAATGGTCACCCATCGGCGGCCTGACCGCGGCAAGCGTTGCTTAACCTCGCAAATCGTGATCTGCGCTGTCGTTTATATGCCACGAGCCACTCGAGCGATTTTTCAAATTCAAGTGCGCATCAGAAAAGGATTTAAAAAAATAGAATTTTGTACCTTGTTTGTACTTCTCTGGACGAGGTCTTTCACAAGGAGCTCTACAACTACTAAACTCTGCAGTCTAATCTCTAGGAAGTGATACCCTAGGGTTAGACTCGCTTTCAGACTTTCGGACTTCAAAGTACCAATAACAGCTAGTTCACCAAGGAACTGTTTACAGGACCCGTTTTAGCGGATCCGTTTTTATTTTAGTGATGGCGCCTGTAGTTGTATGAGCGAGTTCACATACACAACAGTATTCCTAATCCAGTAAAGAATACTGGATCCGTTATGTTTATCGTATGCTGTCTGCCAGATGCGACGCAGCTGCCATTTGTTTAACTGATCCGTCGGTACAGGTGTGAACAACACATCCAGTACCGACGGATACGTTAAAACGAGTCCGCTGTGTGAACGCACGCTAACGACTGATATAATGTATGGCTGTCACGAGACAGACGCGGTGACGTAAGTCAAACAAAACCAAAATTCAACACACAGACACACTTTAACTAAAGTTTTACTAGTACCTACCAAGTCTAGAAAGTACCGAAGTAATAAAATATCTAAATCCCGAGAGTTAAGGGGCTTAGGTTTTTTTCTAATAATACCTATATCAAAAAACATCGCGGTCAAAGCCTGTCTGGTCGTTCATAAATCGCAGACTAGAGGAGACAGAGGGTCGATGAAGATATAATTATTAAGGACGTTTTATAATTGTTTCTTTGCGAAAAAATGCTACTGCTTCAAATTTTACATAACATAACATCTCGCCTGTATTCCCCAAAGGGTTGGGCAGAGGTGTATTGTAACATCCTCATTGCCCATGGAATAGGGGGCGAGCCTATTGCCATCAAGCGGGCACAAATCCAAACGCCGCGCGCCGGGCTGCTTTTGGAGAATTTAACACGGAAAAACCCAATAACACTTTGCCTGACGTAGGGATCGAACCTAAGAACTCGCGATCAGCAGTCGCTCTTGCCACCACTAGACCAATGAGGCAATTAAAATTTAAATGAATAGAAAAACAGATTACATTCGCCTTGTGACAGAGTTCAAACAGGAAAGTACCATACCTATTTCTATCAATCACCAAGCAGCATTGCTGTGATCCGGTTTAAAGGTATGATGTTCCTCCAACGAAAAGGGAGGATGCTCCAACCAGGCGGGTCTTATGCCTGGCGGGCTACTGCCCGACGGTTGATGTTGGGAACTTGTATATATACTATCTGCGTGTTAAATCTTGATACCGCGATGCAGGATTTGTGACGTTTCATTTGACAGCTGTCATTGTTGTCGCTGTAGTCTGCTAGATAATCGTCGTGCTACGTAATTCTAATGTGGCGTGGTAGATGCTGCCACAGGTATGTGCCGATGAAGTTACAGCCACATGAGACCTGTCAACTTTGTCTCCAAGGTCGACAACCCATCAGCAATCGTCTTGACGTTGTAGGTGTTTATAACACGGCTGTAAAAACCTTCTATCAGGTGAGCCGTCGGCAGGTTTACCACCCAAACAAAAAGAAATATTGTTCAGGTACACCAGCTTTACTTCCTTTACCAAACTGTTTTCCCAGCGTGGGTACTATACGTGGTACCTTTTTTTCTATTTCCAACAGTGGGCTGTCATATTATACAGTTATTATACATAAGTCATTACTGTGAACCCAGTGTAATAAGTGCTATTTTTTTTTTGGTTTTGTTCTAGACTTTGTCGCGTTTGGCCCTAGTCTCACCTGATGGTAAGCGCAGATAGGGTCTAAGATAGAGCACATCCAAGGAACAGAGATATAGAGGGATTCCCCTATACCCCTCTGGCTCTCACATACACACGACGGAACACAGTAAACTGCTTGGCACCAGACTTTAATATGAGGGTGGTAGCTAGCCAGGCGGACCGTATAGATCCTACCACCAAGCGTACTGGATTTTGTTGAATCTTACAACACGCGTCTGTTCCCAGCGTGCGGTAAGGAAGTTTTATATTTTAAACGGGGTAATATTTCTTTGTACAATAGAGACCACCATAATACCATCACCAATACCATCACAACTTGCCATCAGTATATATATATTCAGTGCCATACTTATACGTAAAAATAATATACAAAACCTTCAAAACATAATTATAACAGGTAACCCGAGCCAGAATCCCTTGACATGCACAAAAATTCTTAAAAAAAATATTAAATTATATTTCCCCTAATTGTTCATTCCGAGGGTTCCGTCTGCGAAGCCGTATCAAACCTTTGTTCCCTAACGAAGTAAACTGAAACGATTTTTTCTGCGAATACATGTAAATATAAACAACTAACTTTTCCACGTGAATTCGTTCGTTATTGTGAAATTGGGTCTATATTTTCTTTGTTACCGCTTGAAGTTTTCAATGGAACTAATAACACTATTCGTAAGGAACTTATTTTTGAACGACTTTTGGCTAGATAAAAACGATTGTTCAACTAGTAGCTGCTTTGATACCAAAGAAGAAAAAAAAACATTGTATGACCTATTTTGTATAACAGCTAGTTCACACAAAAACTGTTTACAGGACCCGTTTTAGTGGATCCGTTTTTATTTTGGTGATGGTGCCTGATGTCGAATAAGCTAGTTCACATACACGACAGTATTCCGAATCCAGTAACAAAATACTGGATCCGTTATTTTTATCGTATCCTGTCTGCCAGATGCGAGGCGTTGCCATTTGTTTAACTGATCCGTCGGTATAGATGTGAATAACACATCCAGTACCGACGGATTCGTTAAAACGGATCCGCTGTGTGAACGGGCTACTGCCCGTTACCGCCAAATTGGCTTGTAAACAGAAACATTGACAGAAGCATTGACTGCCTTGTTGGTCTAGTAGTCGCAAGCGCGACTGCTGAGCACGGGGTCCTGGATTCGATCCCCAGGTCGGGCAAAGTGTTATCGGGTTTTTCCATTAGGAATTTCTCAGTAGCAGCCCGGAGTCTGGATGTATGCCCGGTTAATGGCAATAGGCACGCCCCACATGGGACTTAAACATAGCTGGCGAAACGAGGGTGTACTAAAAACACCCCTGTCGAACCCTCTGGGGAATACCAGGCGTAATGTTATGATATGTTACAGAAACATTGCCAAATAAGTGCTGCGATTTGTTCTGCGTGAGCGCACGATTCCAGCACAAACTATTTTAGGTTACCACCTGGACAGTACCTAGATCAGTTCTTCAAAGTGACGTAAGTACCATTCATAAAACGCAATGCTTAATTAAATGTACGTAGATCATTTTACTAATAGATAGATACGTTATCAATGACACAAAATGTCAATACGACAATGTTCTGCCTAGTCTTTTCCCAACTATATTGGGGTCAGCTTCTAGTCTAACCAGATGCGGCTGAATACCAGTATTTTACACGGAGCGACTGCCAGCAGACCTTCACAACCCAGTTACTGGGCAATGCCGATATCCTATGGTTAGACCGGTTGACAGACTTTCGGACTTCTGACTTCCCGTAACGACTGTCATAGGTATTTGTATCACACCCGAGACAGACTATTTAACGTGCTCTCCGAGGTAAGGAGGGGTTTTGATGTGTAACGAACGGTCACCCATCCACAGACTGACCGCGGCAACCGCAGCTTAACCTCGCAAATCGTATGATCCGCGCGGTTGGTAACTAGCCACGAGCCCCTCTTGCCAATACGGCAATATTACAAGCAAAATTGTAACTTACGTAAAAAAATGTATGGCCAATTCAAGTATGTTATTATGAATCTACACGGCAATTGGGAAAAAACGGTCCACGCAATTTCCATTTCGCAAAAATGTTCATTCAAAATTCCCGTCAAAAATTAATACAAAACTGCAATTAGCGACGATGTTTTCAAACCGCCCCCCCCCCCCCCCCCCAATTCCCTTGCCGCAAGTATCGAGTGCCGCCGCTCATAACGCTGTATATGCTTATAAATTTAATTTTGCCGCCATCTTTATAGACCTCACGTCGCTCGCATAAATGCTAAAGGCCCGACCAGCTGTGCTCCGGATGACGTCATGAATGTTAGGTTATGTAAAAAAAATTGGAAGGCAGTCGTGGGCACTTGTGTGGTAAATATGCTGTTGGAATTTAAAGAAGATCCTATTCTGAACAAGTTCTATATTTACCTAAATTGCAAAATGAATACCAGTTAATAGGTAAAAAACAATTGCTAAGATCCTTACTAATATTACTTACTAATATGATATGATAAAAACTTAAACAATACATTCACGCCGTACATTATTTTCAGATAGGCTTCAAATGGTTGAAAATGGGATATTTAAAAAAATATAAAAAACTCAAAAACTACTGAATTTCGGTAGAACATTTAGTGGCTTAATTTGTTGCATTTTAACCTTACTATGACGTCCTGAAAGGAATACGTCGAGTAACCAGTAACCCTGTATATGAAAGTGTGCTTTGCTACTTATTATTTATAATTTCGTGCTGTCACTTCGCCTTAAGGATGATTTCCACCAAACGGCTTGTATCGCATCGGATTGGAAAGGATACGAACGTGTCTATAAAGGCTACGTAGAGGTAGTTCATTAATTATTGTGGACGCAGTTTGGGCTTTACCAGAGAACATTCCCGATCGAAATCCTACCATTTCCTGAAAATACAACAATGAGAATAAGCTTATTACTATAATAATACGGTACAGCTACAGTTATATAACTCACACATGTATATGTCCAACATTGTTGTTGACGTTATTATCAATTTTAATTACATTGCAAAAACATTCCCAAAAATATTCTATGAGTGAAGTGATGCCTTTCTACTACTATATTGGCCAAATACTCAAACGCTACTGAATTTTAAGTAGCTATTAGATTCGTACTGTCACTGTTACTTCGCCTTAAAATGACAATGACGGCACGAGAATTAACGGCAACTTGAAATTGAGTAACTTTTGAGTATTTGGCCCTAAGATTATATACCTCTAGATGTAGCCATGACTACAGTGGCAAGTGTGGAAGTGAGAAGCATATATCGGGTGTAAAAATACCCTTAACGAAGCCGAGAGCCACGTATTCTTCCGATCATTGCGAAGATTTTTTGGTATTGGGCCATACCTGGGAACCGACTGGTTATGGAGATATTGAAGGTCAAAGTCACCATATTTTTGAACGTTTTTCATAATCATAATCATAATATTTATTTGCATTAAAACATGGTATATCAGATGTTACAAAAACTAAGTTTAAATGTTATTACTAAACATTCGTCTATACAAACATTATCAACATTTTCGTAATGTAGGCACAGTCTGCTGCGCGCGCGCTTACATTGCGGGCTCCAATTAAAAGCTGTTTTTTAATACCAAAAAATAAAAGTCGTTTCCCAGCAATTATTTTTGCTGTATGTTACTTAGTTTGATGCACAGTATGCGTAGACTTCGGCTTCGTTAAGGGTATTTTTACACAAAGTATACAAAATAAGTAACAAAACTGAGACAAAGCTCAGTATCACAAAACGTCGGTTACCCTGTATTCTTGTATTTATGAGAAATATACTCAATTAGTTAAGTGTTTAGTGTGTATTGTGTGCTCTACGATAGGAGGATGCTGTATTTTTAGTTTTATATTGCTCTCTCATGAGCGGCCACACGGTGGCTCTATCTAGAGGCATATAATGTAAGATTTGGCTCTCAACCGGCGTGCGTGTATGACAAGATGTATGAATGTGGATGAAGCGAAAGGAGTATGTAAGGGTCGTAGCATGTGGCGTTCTATAGTTTCTGCCTACCCCCATGGGAAAAAGGCGCGAGTTTATGTTTTTATGTATGTATTTGGCTATATCTTTACATAGTATCTTCTTCACCTTTACATAGTATAAAACAAAGTCGCTCCCGCTGTCTGTACGCTTAGATCTTTTAAACTACGCAACGGATTTTAATGCAGTTTTCAGCAACGGAGCGGGTCGTTAGTGTCCTATAAATCTTTAAATTATATGCGATGATAGAAGAACCAATAGTAAGCCAGCCATATCCCAATGGAGTCAAATCAATTCCTCACATATTTTGTTACCGAACCTCATAAGCTTATGCAGTAGAGCTATTAGACCACACTAGGTATTTCACTCGACAAATATTAATCAATTGATACTACGCATCTACACAAACGAACATTCCCAATACCGGCCTCGCCAATTCCTGGAATATGGACATGAGGTATAAGTCAACAGGTATGTCCGTAATATTAAGGACAGGTATTGTACCAAATTGAATGTGTGGAATTTCATGCGTCTTTCGTCTGATTGTTTAGGAAGTGGTATGAGATATGCTCGTACATTCATTTCGTGTTTTTTTGTAGGTACATACAATGCAGGTTTGGTCACAGTTTAATTTAGATCGTGTACGCCGGAATTGGTTTTTGGGTTTTGCAAAATGGTAGGCGGAAAAATTAGGGCCAATAATTTTTTGAAGTTGGTTTTTGACTGTCTTGTTGGTCTAGTAGTCGCAAGCGCGACTGCTGAGCATGGGGTCCTGGGTTCGATCCCCAGGTCGGGTAATGTGTTATCGGGTTTTTCCGTGTAGAATCGAATAGAAAGTGAAATTTTTCAGTAGCAGCCTGGAGTCTGGATTTGTGTCCGGTTAATGCCAATAAGCTCGCCCCCTATTACATAAAACTTTAACATAACTGGCAAACGAGGGTGTACTAAAACACCTCTGCCGGACCCTTCGGGGAATGTAAGGCGTGATGTTATGTATGTATGGTTTTTTAACGAGTCTAATCTACAGAATCATAGGCTTATTTTATTAATATAAAAACAACCAAATTATGACTGTCCACAAATCATCCAATTCGATTAAACGTAGCCGCTGTTCGCAATATTCTATCGTGTTCTGCCTAGTTTTTTCCCAACTGTGTTGGGGTCAGCTTCCAGTCTAACCAGATGCGGCTGAATACCAGTATTTTACACGGAGCGACTGCCATCAGACCTCCGCAACCCAGTTACTGGGCAAAGCCGATATCCTTAGGTAAGACCGGTTATCAGAGTTTCGGGCTTCTGACAACCCGTAACGACTGTCTTAGGTATTCGTATGACACCCGGGACCGACTGTTTAACGTGCTCTCCGACTATTCAATAGTCTCAAGGTAATTATAAACTAACCAAGCTCAAGGATAACATATTCCTCATCTCAACTTCGTCCAACTAGATAACATTACAATAATAAAAGCCACTGAAAATAAGATAAGCTCTGCTCACAAGGTATCTATATCATAAGGGAATTGTAGGAAATAACTTGGTCTGACCGCCATTATTAACCAAATAGGACATAAATGACCGCGACCCTTACCCATGTAGTGACCAGAGCTTCGTTTTACGATGTCGGCGGTCGCTCGATGTGATTAAATGAATGTATTTAGCGATAACGGGGGATTTTATACGTTTTTGTGGTGCTGGGGTGTGTATTGCATTCCGGATTTAATATTTTCGTGTATGGAATTTCGGTAATAAGTTGGAATATTTGTAAAATTGTTTTTAGACTTATGCCCGGTTCCTATGACCACAAACGAATCGTTTTGCTTACCAATAGCAGCATTTTTTATTGCCAAACTCGGCATTTAAATTGAGAGAATTCATACCATGTTCTAGCAAATAAACGATTTGAATTGAATTTGAGTCGTAAACGTATGGGAAGACCTTCTATGCAAAGATGCACACGTTTGACGACACGTTTAGTGTAGTGGCTAAGCGATCGGCTTCTGCGCTACGGGTCGTCGGTTCGATTCCCGCACGGATCAAATATTTGTATGGCTTGCAGATAGTTTCCGGGTCTGTATGTTTGTGCATGTGAAGATTTGTGTCTGTAAACGCACCCACGATACAGGAGAAATCCTAGAGTGGGGCAAAGTATAAAAAAATGGTCTTTGCTTCGTTATTGTTAAAGATACAAGAGTTTTAATTTTAACTAATAACGCTCGGTAAATAATAGGAATCAGACATTACTAGCAAGGAAAACTCGCAAAAAAATTTAGGTTTTCACTTTCGTAATATCTTTCTCTTAGCCTTTTCCCAATTATCTTGGGGTCAGCTTCCAGTCTAACCAGATGCGGCTGAATACCAGTATTTTACACGGAGCGACTGCCATCAGACCTCCGCAACCCAGTAACTGGGCAATGCCGATATCCTAAGGTTAAACCGTTTGTCAGACTTTCGGGCTTCTGACTACCCGTAACGACTGACATAGGTATTCGTATGACACCCGGGACCGACGGCTTAACGTGCTCTCCGAGGCACGGAGGGGTCTCGATGTGTAACAATTGGTCACCCATCCACGGACTGACCGCGGCAAGCGCAGCTTAACCTCACAAATCGTACGATCGGCGCGGTTGTTATTTAGCCACGAGCCCCTCCCACTCCTTCTCCTACTCCACTCCACTCTTCCACTCTCCACTCCACACTTCTCCACTCTTTCTCCTTTCACTTTCGTAATATACAGGTTGTATAATGAACGCAAAATGTATTTATTCACATCTAACATAATTTTGTGCCCAAGCAAGATTGACTGAGATACTAAAAAATCTACAAGCTGTTGCCCGCGGTTCTCACTCATATTATATGCGAACATTTACATGTATCTGGATAAAAAGTATCCTTTGTATTAAACTAGGACATGGTCTATCTGTGTGCCAAATGTCATCCTGATCCGTTCAGCTGTTTATGCGTAATTAAGTAACAAACATCCATCCATCTTCACAAACTTTTACATTTATAACGTGATTACTGCGATTTTTTAATCTGCGTTAATAAATAAATGGATACATTGCTATATTTTGCTATATTTTTCCTCCACAATTTTGAGATAAAAAAACGAAGATTATAAATTCCTGATGAAAAAAAAAACATAGACCACTGTTGTCTATGTTCTATGTTATAAACAAAACAATCATACAAACAAATTAAGAACATAAACCAAATAAAACAGTCGTCTATTGAATTTTCTGCTGTAATCCAATTACTCATTACTGTTACAATTTGTCTCGCTATCGCTACTAAATAACACTACTATGGGACTTTATTTTAATTATTTTATAGCTACATTTTCACAACATCTGACAGTATAATTACCTTCTACATACATAAAAATTAATCGCCAAATGTGTTGCTAAGCGCAAAACTTGAGAATGGCTCGACCAATTCGGCTATTTTTTTATATATTCCTTATGTCACAAGGAAGGTTCTTATGGAGAGAAAAAACATAAAAATTGGGTGGAAAATAGTAAAAACAACACTTTTCTTATTCCACTACAGGCCAATAACTTTTGACAGAACGAAGTCTGTCCGGGCAGCTAGTACTAATAACAGTGATACCCTAGTGGTGTGATCGTCTGACAGCCAAGTCATAGGTCTCGAGTTCAAACCCAAAGCGCGCACCTCTGACTTTTCGGATTCATGTGCGTATTGTATAATTATCACTTGCTTAAAAACGGTTAAGGAAAACATCGTAAGGAAACCCTGCCTGAGAGGTATTTCTCGACGACATGTGAAGCCAAGTCAGAGGCCCATGGGCGGCATTAACTCTGATACCAGGTTAGTCACTAACCACACGAAAGGAAGAAGACTAGTAATTATTTCAAATAGTTAATATCTCGGGTGTCATATGAATACCTATGACACTCGTTACGGGTAGTCAGAAGCCCGAAAGTCTGACAACTGGTCTAACCTTAGGATATCGACATTGCCCAGTAACTAGGTTGCACAGATCTGATGGCAGTCGCTCCGTGTAAAAATACTGGTATTCAACTGCATCTGGTTAGACTGTAAGCTGACCACAACATAGTTGGGAAAAGGCTAGGTAGAACGAACTATTATCGTGATCACTAACGATATTATGAATTTCTATAACTAATACCATGTATAATTCCTCTATGACAGATGGGTGCAGTGATGTCTAAATTGCACTATGCCCATTAGCCATTCGATTATCGATAGGTACCCATAAGTATAAGGGAACTGCCATAGAGTTTATACAATGGATAAGGTGTAGTGATTGATTAGATGATAATGATAGATTAGTGGCATTGAGTCAGCCTTGTGTTTTTTTTTTTTTTTCCTATTCGACTATTGTAGATGGTCCTGCGGACCTTTTCTACGTAACCTGACTATTATTGGCGAGACCAGAAGGGTCTCCGAACCAATACCTACTATTCTAACTACCTAGCTAACTACGCAAAGCTAACTACTGTAACATCATGACTATGACTATAGCAGCAACACCTCTAAGAGTGTCCCCAAGGGGGGACTCGACCTCTTAGGGTGTTGAATGCGAGAGGACTGGGAGGGATACGACAGCTTGATGAGGGCTGTATTCTCGCGTCATGGTGACTGCGCGGAGTCAGAAGGGACGACCGGCTCCGCGACTGCGGCGGGTGAGCACAGTGGATCGGGGGCGGCGGCGGTGGGACGTCGCGAGGGGCCTCGTCGGCGAGGGCGATACGCCGGTCGGCGGCGGCGGTGTTTGTGTATGGTACTAGTGGATTTATTCGCCTCCTGGAGGAGGGTGATCTCATCATCGGGCTCTATTAGCGCATGTCGGGGACGGCGGACTATGCTAATCTGGGAGGGTTTATAATCGGACGCGGCGGTCACGAGGGGGTTCCGATGCCTCGAGGCATGGTCGAAGTAACGCTTAGACGTGCGTTTGAGATATTGTCTTACCGTTGGCATTTTTAGGTCTAAGTGAAGCTGAACGTTGCGCATATACCACGGAGCGCTCGCGGCTCTGCGCAATACGCGGTTTTGCAAGATTTGAAATGCTTTAAAGCGACACGGCCTAACGTGTGCGAACCCGACGCTGGCGTAAGTTAGTATGGGGCGAATGCACGTCAGGTAAAGTCTCAACTTATTTCTAAGCGAGAGCTTACTGCGCGCCCTAATCATAGGGTGTAACCGGCCCACAACAAAAGCGGCGCGAGCGTGCACCTTTTTGATGTGTTGCCGGAACGTAAGGTGATGATCTAGGATAACCCCCAGGTACCTGACGCTCAGTTCCCAAGGGATCTCTTTTCCAAACATGACTACTGGGGGACAACGCGAGTGGTTATCGCCGTGTCTCTCGAAAAGAACTGCTGCGCTCTTTTCGGGATTCACTTCAATACGCCACTTCCGAAACCAAGCGCCGAGGCGGTTGGCTGCGGTCTGTAAGATGCGAGAGATCGATTTTAAGTCACTACCCGTGTAGTAAATAGCCGTGTCGTCGGCGAAAAGTGCCAACTGGGCCTTGCCTTGAGTGGGAATGTCGCTGGTGTACAGCGTGAACAGAAGGGGGGCTAGCACGGAGCCCTGAGGGACTCCGGCTCGGATCGGATGTGGAGTCAGCCTTGTGTACCATGATTGTACCTATATATAACACTAGCGGCCCGACCCGGCTTCGCACGGGTGGTCATTTTTCCCGTTTTTGCAACATTTTTCATTTATGCTCCGCTTCTATTGGTCGTAGCGTGATGTTATATAGCCTGTAACCTTCCTCGATAAATGGACTATCCAACACAAAAATATTTTTCCAATTCCAACCAGTAGTTCCTGAGATTAGCGCGTTCAAACAAACAAACAAACCCTTCAGCTTTATAATATTAGTATAGATAATATAATTAGCCCATTACTGTCCCACTGCACGGGCCTCTTTTCAGAATGAGAACGATTTACGCCTTAGTCCACCACGTTTGCCTGGTGCGGGTTGTCAGACTACACACACCATCGAGAACTTTATGGAGCCCTCTCAGGTGTGTAGGTTTCCTCACGATGTTTTTCCTTCACCGTTAACGCAAGTGATGATCAAATTCTGATCCGCACGCCCGCTCTGACTTGTCGAATTCATGAAATTAAACGTAATTAATTAAACGAATAAACAAGAAAACTTAACGTAAAACATATTCAGTAAACATATGACTTCAAATCGTAAAACAGCGACTGCAAACACACTGCCCGAAAAAAACGAACCACGGGATCGTAAAAAACTCATTCATAAATCACTCGACGATATATCAAGCCGTCATAACACGAGAACACACAGTAGGTCCTCCCATCGCAGCTTCCAGTGAATAAATTAGATTCAGCAGATGTTATTTGCGATGACAATTACATTTTCGTCTGATTACTTCCTACGAAGCTTTAGAATAATAATGAGCGCTTTTTTGTGTGCTGTCATCACTTTTTATTGTTTTGTGTGTGTGTGTGTGTTTTATTAATCCGTATTTACGTTGGTAGGTATTTAATTTTCAGGATTTATGATAAGGGTCAACTCATACTAGAGCAGTCGAAGCGCAACGAAGCAGCAAATTCTTCACAAGTAAAGCGAAGAACCAATCAGCGTTGGTTGCGCTCCGACTCGCGAATTATGTGGAATGCGCGCGAATTCACGCGTCTTTTTTATCTTAGAAGAAATATGTGTATTAAGTTGTGGAAATAAGGGTGAATATGCTATGTTAAGTTTCAGATTGACGCTTCGGTGCGCTTCGACTCTGCTCTAGTATGAGTTGACCCTAAGAGAAAGAGACCTGAAGTTTCATAGCTTTAAACGACTATCATAAATAGTAGCTGAAAACCACACAAAATTTTATATTGAAAAAGTTTATTCGTTGCTCGCGTTGTAAACTGCCTTGTTGGTCTAGTGGTGGCAAGCGCGACTGCTGATCGTGACTTCCTGGGTTCGATCCCCAGATCGGGCAGTGTTATTGGGTTTTTCCTTGTGGAATTCCTAAGTGGCAGCCTGGAGTTTGGATTTGTGGCTGGTTGATGGCAATAGGCTCGCCCCTCATTACATGGGATTAAAAACATAACGGCGAAATAAGGTTGTTACGATACTCCTCTGCCTTACCCTATGGGGAATACAGGCGTGATTTTATGTATGTGATATGTATTCGTGTATTCAGTTCATAAAAAAATAATTTAGTTCGATTCCATTTCAATATGTAACCAATGATTGATATACATAAATTCACACGTGAACTAGGTACCTATGTAAAAATGAAACATGCACAAAATTCGCAAAACCTATTCACCTCAAATGTACACAAACAAATTCAACAACCAGATTTACAAAACAAGAATATTGAGCCATCACTGTGGCAATACCTACAAATACAAAAAAATCTACCAATGTTACGCAATATGCACTATTCGGAATTCATAATATCACGCCTGTATTCCCCGAAGGGTTGGGCAGAGGTGTATAGTAACACCCTCATTTCATCGTTATGTTTAAGTCCCATGTAATAGGGGGCGAACCTATTGCCATCAACCGGGCACAAATCTAAATTCCGGGCTGCTACTAAGAAATTACACACGGAAAAACCCAATAACACTTTACCCGACCTGGGCATCGAACCCAGGACCTCACCGGATCAGCTGTCGCTCTTGCCACCACTAGACCAATTTCAATTACATATATCCTCTATACAAGGTTAGTCGGAAAGGGCGTACTAAGCCGAAAGGGTGTTAAAGTACCCATAATAATGGATAACTTTTGTTCTACAACTTTCCCCAAAAGTCAATAGTTCCAGAGAAATAGCTGTTCAAATATTTCATAAAAAATACTCTAAATTCTATCTATCCTCAGCTATGATCAGCTGTGTTTACATTTTAGGTCATATTTGGGGTCTCGGATTAGAAACTCCATTTTCTGAATGCATAACTAAAGCAGGGATAAAGAATTTTTGAAAAAACTAAAATAATAATTGGTTTCCCTGGGAAAAAAATATCGAATTTTTAAATTTTAACACTTTCTTTCAAACTTTCTTCAGTGATACATTAAGTGGCCCGCGGCTTAGTACCCCCTTTCCGACTAACCTTGTATAAATTCAAAAACCAAACAAACATTTTCTACCTACTCAAGATAAGTAGTTGGGTAAGTCGTCCTGCCCACAAAAAAGGTCAACAGTTTCACGCACGTGAACGGGGCGTATCAAGTGGCTGCCGAGTGCCGGCAGTAATCGTCTCATCGCCTGTTAAGTCGTTCAAATGTAAACAATTCTTTAGAGTTATATGAAACAAAATTGGTACGCTGGGCTGTGATTTAAAAACGCAGTTGTAATTTGAAGTAAAAATTATTGTATTGTTAGTGCAAAAACGTCAATTTTGGTTCTTTATAATTTCTAGTCACATTATCTCATTTAAAATATATAAAACTATTATTATTATACCTAGTTATACTTTGTACAAATTATGTATACTAATATTATAAAGGGGAAAGATTTGTATTTTTCGATTTTTGTATTTTTAACCGACTTCCAAAAAAGGAGGAGGTTCTCAATTCGACTGTACGTTATTTTTTTTGTATTTTTGTTCCTCGATATCTTTGCTAATTGTGAACCGATTTTAATCGTTCTATTTTTGTTTGAAAGAGTATTCTTTCGAAGTGGTCCCATTTAAATTTGGTGAAGATCTGATGAAGAACTTCGGAGATAGACAATTTGAAGTCGGTTTTTTTTTGTTAAAAAGTTTAATTATTGTGTTAAACGAATAAACTTAAAAACTACTGCACCGATTTCAAACATTCTTTTGCCGTTAGGAAGCTACATTATCACTAAGTAACATAGGCTACGAGCGGAGCCGTGAGGACATAGCTAGTCATAAATA